>SJYQ01000313.1:300324-345783 GCA_006410935.1 Redunca redunca
AAAAAAATGTATGATACCCAAATGTATGGGATGAAACTTCCACCGTCTTGGTACCTCTCTGTCAGCCCTACTTTCCCTCCAGTGAAGTAGTAGCCATACTTATTGGTCAGAGCACAGAATAAATATTGAGCCTGGGCAGGTGTCGGGGCACCACGTCTAGCTTCACAGTGAGTCCCACACCCATGGCCAGGCTCTGGCCACACTGTTCCTGTCCACCCTACGCCCTGCCCTGCTTTGAGACTGGGTAGGCCAGTTAGGTTGAGTTGGTTCAGAAGGGAGGCCTGTCAGGTGTTAACAAAGAGGAATATGATCAGGGTTGGTCAAGCACCAGGCTACAGCGCAGGCAGGATATCATGAGATGTTTACGCTAGACCTCTGGAAGCGATGTGGAAGATGGATTTGAGAGGCAGAGGCTGTTGAGGAGGTGCCCGCCCTGATGCAGCTCCAAGTGATGCTACAGCTCCGGAGGCTCTGATGGGACTCAGTATGGTACTCAGTCTTGCCCTAAGGAGCCCAGCCTGTGTCACAGGGAATGCAGCTGGGAGTGAAGGACTCTGCAGCTACTTTCCACTGACCGAGAGTGGCTGCCTAGTGTCTGGCGCTGAGAAGCAATCCACAGCTAAAATCTAGACTCAGCAGGAAAGTGTTTCCCAGTTAAGTAGTTATACCATCCTTGAGTCAGAAGGTGAAAATGAAACACAAGTGTGCTGTTTATTTCCAAAAGTATGCTGGAGTGTGGAGTGTGTTTGTGTGTATGTGTGTGTATCTGTTATCAGTTGTGTCCAACTCTTGAAACCCCACGGTCTATAGCCCACTGGGTTCCCCTGTCCATGGAGTTTTCCAGGCAAAAATACTGGAATGGGTTGCCATTTCCTCCTCCAGAGGAATCTTCCCAACACAGGGATCAAACCCAAGTCTCTGGCATTGCAGGCAGATGCCTTACCACAAGCACCACTTGTGTGGATTAGAGAGTATGAAAGCAAGTAAAATGGAGAAAGAATGAAAAGATGGGTATGGAGGGTTAAAAAAATTAATGGGGGACTTCCCTGGTGGTCCAGTGGTTAAAAATCTGCCTTCCAATGCAGGGGACATGGGATTGCTCTGTGGTCGGGGAACAAAGATCCCACAGGCTACAGAGCAACTAAGCCTGCTTACCACAGCTACCGAGCCCAAGAGCTCTAGAATCCTCTTACCACAACTAGAGACTGCACCACAGTGAAAATCCCAGGTGACACAAGTAAGACCCGACCCAGCGAAATAAACAGATGTTAAAGAAAAAGAAAACTGATGGCAGCAGGAGAAGTCAGGAATTAGTACAACCATGGAGTGGCATTCAGAGCTGATGAACGAACGGCCAGAAGGCCTAAGAGGGATGAAGAATCCCAGTGTCTCCTCAATTTCCCTTCTCAACACATTTCAGTGTAATGTGAAACTCTGCCCACCTAGGGTTTCTCCTGCAGGGGAGTCCACAGGATATCCACAGTGCTTACAAAATATGCAGATCCCTGGACCCCAGGTGAATCAAAGTCTAGTCTTGCAATATAGGTAACTCCATTAAAAACAGTAACTGAGAACAAAGTTCTCCATTCTGAATCAAATGGATTGGCGCTATGGTCCCAGATGTGAAATTTACTACATAAGAAAACATGGTCAGTCACAACGGGGACAATAAGTATATAAACTGTAATTGACAGAATCACATTAAAAGCAGATGTATTAGAGGGAAACCTGTAAGGACTGTAGCTTGTCAGATTCCACAGTGTAGGATAGAAAATTATATTTTCTGGATTTTGTTATAAATCCACACAGATTGGCTGCAGAACTGCCTGGGGGGTGGAGGGTGGGGAGGGAAACACCATTTGGGCTTATCTGCAATCCTATGAAACATAATTCTGTGAAATTGCATGAGGTTGTTTCACAATAATACCTTCTTAAATTCATCTTCTTTATCATCTTTAACATCAGCCTCAGGCACAATATTAGCATCATAATCGGCGCTTTCAACATCTTCTCCCTCACTTCCAAAAACAACGTGTTTTCTCAACTCTATAGAAAAGATTAAAAAAAATAGAATATTTAATACTTAGCAATTGGTTTATTCTATATGACCAAGCCTTCTTAGGAAGCTCCTTCTTTAAAAAATTCTTAATCGAAAAATTAAAAATTTGTTCCTGGAGGAATCACCCTTGAATTTAATTTAAATCAAGTACACTCTTCAAACACACTCTTAGTATCTAGAATTAAGGAACATTTAACGAGGGCTCTACATGTTAGCTTTCTAAAACATCTGTTTAAGTTTTGACTTTGCTATCCTAACAAGCTGATATGTTTGTGTTTTTGACACTTCTGATGAAAACCACTTAAACTAAGTGAAAAATCTCTAAGAGAAAGAGACATGCTGTGGATATTTAAGCCCTGAGTCTTTGTTTGTTTGTTTAAAGCATACAAATTTACTTAATATAAGTTATACATGACAAAAGAGGTTTCAAAAGGAAATTAAGATTCAAAGAAGTGATTAAACTTGCGGGGTTTCACACTAGGTTCGATAAAGAGTAGAAAACCATAGGGAAAATGTGATAGGACTACAAGTAGTAAACTGTAGGGATTTAGCAAGGCCCGTTCATTCTGATTCCTCTCAGCATCCTCCCATCCTTGAAAATAAAGATGCTCCTTTCCTCTCTGGGTACATGGAAGCCTCTCAGATGAGAGGAGAAAGTAGAGGTTGGAGAGTCCTTCCCATACCACCTGGAGTGGCTCACATGGTAAAGAAGCTGCCTGCAATTCAGGAGACCCAGGTTCAGTCCCTGGGTCAGGAAGATTCCCTGGAGTAGGAAATGGCAACCCACTCCAGTATTCTTGTCTGGAGAATTCCATGGACAGAGGAGACTGGTGGGCTACAGTCCATAGGGTCACAAAGGGTCAGGCACAACTGAGAGACTAACACCTTCACTTTCCTGTACCACCACCTCTCAAATTCCTTTAGCTTAAAATATTCAATATGCATGGTAGCACATTTGGGGGTGGTATGTTCTGAGCCCCAACATTTCTCTCCTAACTTACGTTTTCCCTTCTTTCATTTCCTTTCCCTTAAAAATTCTTTCTATAGTATGCCATGCCAATACTAGAGAGGGGGTTCTGTAAACTTCTACTCCCGCCTCAGTTTTCTCCACACGTTCCCTATGCCCCGCCTAATGAATCTAAATACTTGTTAATTTGATTAGCATATTGATGCGACTTTTCCAACAACTTTGCTTCATAGGTGGGATGAGCCCCTATGTTTCCCCCAAAAAGCAAAGCTTTCTTCCAATAGTGTCAAATTTATCCCTTGCAAAAACTTCTCACATTTAGGAACTTTGGTGCAGAATCTTGTAAGTGGATCATAACTGGCTGTAACTCAATAAAGAAACACATTTAACATTTCTAGCAGTAAGTGAACATGGAAAGATATTAACAACTTTTAACTAAAAATAATGGTTTGTCTGGTCTCTGGGTCGGGAAGATCCCCTGATGAAGGGAATAGCAACCCACTCCAGTATTCTTGCCTGGAGAATTCCATGAACAGAGGAGCCTGGAGGCTAGTCTGCGGGGTCGCAGAGAGTCAGACACAACTGAGCCACTAACACTTTCACACACACACAATGGTTTTCCCTTCAAATTAAAACTACAAATTATCTATACTTATTACCTAAACTCCCCTCAGTAAGTATATTATTTTCAGCACTTCTTACAGGTCTTATACATTTACGAAAGCAAATTGTAGTTTATATCTTAAACAATTTGTTTACTGAGTTAAATTGAAGTTTTTATTTAAAGAAAATGTGCATTTTCACCTACTTTCCCCCTTATTACTGGAAAGGGATATTTGCCTGCACATGGCTTGCTCCTCTACCTGTCCACCTGTCTTTAACTTACAGTTCTTAACTTTCCATTGACTAGGTCTCAAAAATCAGCTGATTTTTGCAGACACAGCACAAACCCATTAATTAATTCCTATTGTGTGGGCCCTCTCTATATTCAGGAGAACATTTTGGAATAAAAGAGCCTGAAAAGGATATTACAGAGACAATTTTTAAATTTTTTCGGGAGTCTTTGTGAGTTGTTTATCTTTTTTGTTTGTTTGTTTCACATATGATATTTAACATGTTTCAATGCCATTCTCCCATATCATCCCACCCTCGCCCTCTCCCAGAGCCCAAAACACTGTTCAATACATCTGTGTCTCTTTTGCCATCTTGTATACAGGGTTATCGTTACTTTCTTTCTAAATTCCATATATATGCATTAGTATACTGTATTGGTGTTTTTCTTTCTGGCTTACTTCACTCTGTATAATAGGCTCCAGTTTCATCCACCTCATTAGAACTGATTCAAATGTGTTCTTTTTAATGGCTGAGTAATATTCCATTGTGTATATGTACCACAGCTTTCTTATCCATTGGTCTGCTGATGGACATCTAGGTTGCTTCCATGTCCTGGCTATTATAAACAGTGCTGTGATGAACATTGGGGTACACATGTCTCTTTCGATTCTGGTTTCCTCAGTGTGTATCCCCCAGCAGTGGGATTACTGGGTCATATGGCAGTTCTATTTCCAGTTTTTTAAGGAATCTCCACACTGTTATCCATAGTGGCTGTACTAGTTTGCATTCCCACCATCAGTGTAAGAAGGTTCTCTTTTCTCCACACCCTCTCCAGCATTTATTGCTTGTAGATTTTTGGATCGCAGCCATTCTGACTGGAGTGAAATGGTACCTCATTGTGGTTTTGATTTGCATTTGTCTGATAATGAGTGATGTTGAGCATCTTTTCAAGTGTTTGTTAGCCATCTGTATGTCTTCTTTGGAGAAATGTCTGTTTAGCTCTTTGGACCACTTTTTGGTTGGGTCTTTTATTTTTCTGGAATTGAGCTGCAGGAGTTGCCTGTATATTTTTGAGATTAATTCTTTGTCCATTGCCTTGTTTGCTATTATTTTCTCCCATTCTGAAGGCTGTCTTTTCACCTTGCTTATAGTTTCCTTTGTTGTACAGAAGTTTTAAATTTTAATTTAATTTTAATTTGTTTATTTTTGCTTTTATTTCCAATATTCTGGGAGGTGGGTCATAGAGGATCCTGCTGTGGTTTATGTTGGAGAGTGTTTTGCCTATGTTTTCCTCTAGGAGTTTAACAGTTTCTGGTCTTACGTTTAGATCTTTATTCCATTTTGAGTTTATTTTCATGTACGGTGTTAGAAAGTGTTCTAGTTTCATTCTTTTACAAGTGGTTGACCAGTTTTCCCAGCACCACTTGTTACAGAGATGTCTTTTCTCCATTGTATATTCTTGCCTCCTTTGTCAAAGATAAGGTGTCCATAGGTGAGTGGATTTATCTCTGGGCTTTCTATTCTGTTCCATTGATCTATATTTCTGTCTTTGTGCCAGTACCATACTGTCTTGATGACTGTGGCTTTGCAGTAGAGCCTGAAGTCAGGCAGGTTGATTCCTCCAGTTCCAATTGCTCCAGTTCCAAGCAATCTTTCTCAAGATTGCTTTGGCTATTCGAGTTCTTTTGTATTTCTATACAAATTGTGAGATTATTTGTTCTAGTTCTCTGAAAAATACTGTTGGTAGCTTGATAGGGATTGCATTGACTCTATAGATTGCTTTGGGTAGTATACTCATTTTCACTATATTGATTCTTCCAGTCCATGAACATGGTGTATTTCTCCATCTATTTGTGTCCTCTTTGATTTCTTTCACCAGTGTTCTATAGTTTCCTATATAGAGGTCTTTTGTTTCTTTAGGTAGATATATTCCTAAGTATTTTATTCTTTTCATTGCAATGGTGAATGGAATTGTTTCCTTAATTTCTCTTTCTGTTTTCTCATTGTTAGTGTATAGGAATGCAAGGGATTTCTTTACACTCATTTTAAAAGTTTCTATGAGAAACATTTGAAGATGAAATACTTTTTATAATTATTTGTTTAATTCAAGTTGACTAGACATATTTGGATTATGCAGAAATATAAAAAAAATGTAAATAAAACCATAATCCAATTTTCCAAAGAAAGTACAATTTACAAAAATTGTAAAATTTTTTATTATCATCCTGTACTAGTCATGATTAAACCAGGTTTAGTCGTAATTAAACCACTCATGATTAAACTTAGTCATGATTAGACCTCTTAAGAGAAATATTGACTCTTTCACTTGTTTTTATAAATAAAAGAAAAGTAAATCATTTATAAACTTGAGTTATAGCTAAGATTACTTGTATGTGTGTGTGCGCGCATTCAATAGTGCCTGACTCTTTGCAAGCTCATGGACTGTAGCCTGCCAGGCTCCTCTGTCCATGGGATCTTCCAGCCAAAAATACTGGAATGGGTTGCCATTTCCTCCTTGAGAGGATCTTCCCAATCTAGGGATTGAATCCACGCCTCTGGCATCTCCTGCATTAGCAGGCGGATTCTTAACCAATGTAAGCTCAGAGTTTCTCATCCTCAGCACTACTGACTACTTTGTTGTTGGGGGCTGTCCTGTGCAATGGAGGATGTTCAGCAGCATCTCTGCCCTCTATTCAGATGGTTGTCATGCAGTGTGACAACCAGCATGGCAGAATGAATACAAAAAAAGAAAAAGTTAACATAGCAGGCCAGAGACTACTATCCATGTTAAGGCCTGCTTGCAAGGTTGGTCCTTAAGAGGTGTCTGAGAATTTGGATTTGGGGCTTCCCAGGTGGCTCAGTGGTACAGAATCTGTCTGCCAATGCAGGAGACGTAGGTTGATCCCTGAGTAGGGAAAATCCCCTGGAGAAGGAAATGGCAATCTGCTCCAGTATTCTTGCCTGGGAAATCCCATGTGCAGAGGAGCCTGGTGGGCTACAGTCCATAGGGTGGCAAAAGAGTCGGACATGACTTATCAACTAAACAACGACAACCTGGATTTCAGAGGGGTGCCCACCATTCCCTAACTCATAAAAAGGGTTCACTGTGCCTACACTGTGCAAATCGCATGGTTTATGCTGAACACCTGATCTCCTTCCCAGAGTCTGGAATTTTGATACACACTAAGCACAGAGGGCCTTCTTAAGAGCATATCTGAAGCACTCGTGATTCAAAGTTTAACCAGTCGCATTACCTGGTAAATGTCTTGCTCCTTTCCCACTGTACTTAACTTCATAAATAGTCTCAAATATTGATATAAGTTCTTTGACAGCTTCTTCCACATGCTTACTTTTATGGTTTAGAACCTCAGCCCATTCTTTTGTGTATGTCTATTAAATAAAGAAACAACTATTAATTTCCAGATACTTAAAATTACTGTGAAGCTTCTTAATATGACTTTAATTTGTCAAACTCTAATTAATGGTATTTGAAAATACCTAGAGATAGTGGCCAGTAGCATAACGATTCAGACTCCAAACTGGGAACAGCTAAAAGTAGCCTGAGAAATCTGTTAAGTCTCAAGTGGGGAAAAGGAGGAGAAAGAATAAAAATGCAAAGTTGTTTTGTTTTTTGGCCATGCCATGAAGAGTACAGGATCTTAGTTCCCTGATCAGGAATGGAACCTGTGCCTCATTCAGTGGAAGCATGGTGTCTTAACCACGGGACTGCCAGGGAAGTGCCAAATTCAAAGTTTTTTTTTTACCTTACCTGATCCAATCACTCATCAAGATCTACACTCACGTTCACATGAATAAAAAGAAAGAAGCCTGAAGACATAAGAGAGATAAAGATGTCACAAACTGAAAGTGAGAAATGGTTTTAGAAAACGACAATCCAAAGTGTTGTTTTGAGATTCAAATCAGACAAGGTTTTTTGTTTTTTTTTCCTGGCTCTATNAGTGTTGTTTTGAGATTCAAATCAGACAAGGTTTTTTGTTTTTTTTTCCTGGCTCTATGTGACTGAGCATCGTGTTGTATGCCAGGCATCAATTTAAGAGCTTTTTGTGTATGAACTCATTTAATTAAATGACAACCTCTTGGGATAGGTAACATTATTGTCCCCATTTCACAGATGAGAAAACTGAGTCACGAAAAGAAAAAATTTGCCCAAGGTCACACAGTTGGTGGTAAGAATAGGGGTTTGAAACCAGCTTTGTGTGATTCTAAGTCTGTGCTTTTTGCCTTTTGAATGTTTCTAATAACAAATACTTTAGGAAGAAATTGAGAACTAGTTAAATCCAGGAAAAAAAACAACTGGCTTATAAAACTGAACAAGCCTTTTGACATACACTGTCCATGCATTTTAGAAGAG
This sequence comes from Redunca redunca, assembly GCA_006410935.1. Classification (NCBI taxonomy): domain Eukaryota; kingdom Metazoa; phylum Chordata; class Mammalia; order Artiodactyla; family Bovidae; genus Redunca; species Redunca redunca. Next base: position 308,557 of record SJYQ01000313.1, read on the forward strand.
AAAAGTAAATGGTAGCAGCCAACTTGGCCCTTTAAAATCACTTTTGCAAAGGAGCCCGAACCTATCTATGCAGATTCTCTCCAGACACGCTTTGGGAGATCCCTAGTCTCCTTGCACAGCTCTCAGGCATTCCTCTCTTGGCTACTAGATTGAGAGAGGGAGAGACTTCTAAGCTTGTCCCCCAGATTTATACCACCTCACCTGTATTTGAAACTATCTTCATCTTTTCTCAATCTCAGGGGAAATGATGTTTCTCCTCTTACCAAAAGACAATCTCCCTTCCCTCCTATCCCCACCAACTCTTCAGACCTCATTCCTCCATTCATTTACTCCATCCTTTCTAATTTATTCAACACACTATTAAACTTTGGAATGCAATGCAGGCTGAGAGCCACTTCAGTCCAGCAGGGAAAACAAGTGTTAAGCAAGTGGACACAATTCCAGCTGATCACAGAAGAAGGGACACACCTGTTTATATACACACATCCTCTACTTGCTTTGAAATCCCCTAAGGAGATAGAGGAGACTCAGGTTCGATCCCTGGGTCAAGAAGATCCCCTGCAGGAAGAAATGAAAACCCATTCCAGTATTCTTACCTGGAAAGTCCCATGGACAGAGGAGCCTGGTGGGCTACAGTCTATGGGGTTGCAAGGGAGTCTTACACGACTGAGCACACACACACACACACGTACAAGGAAGGAACCAGACTACTAGTTAAACATGACAGATTAAACACATGTTTATTTTGGCACTCCCCTGGAAACCTCTACAAAATAACATAAAATCATCTTTTGTGTTAAAAGAACATGCTCACAGGAATAAATGAGGATGCCACAGAAAGTCCTCTGTATGTTTTAAATACCATATAATAATGAAATTAATGGTATTTGACAATTGGTGCTAGTACAAATGAACATCCACTTGCAAAATAATGAAACTGGATCCTCACACCATACACAAAAACTAATTCAAAATGAAGCATGGATCTAAATGTGATAGCAAAAACCATAAAACTCTCAAAAAAAAAAACATAAGCATGTATCTTCATCATCTTGGGTAAGGCCAAGTTTCCTTTGATATTTGACACCAAAGCAGAGCAGCAACAACAAAAACAGATGAAATGGACATCATCAAAATTTGAAACTTTGTGGCTTCAAAAGATACCATCAAGAAAGTGAAAAGACAGCCCACAGAATGGGAGGAAAATTCTGCAATCTGATAAGGGACTAGTATCCAGAACATACAAATAACTATTACAACTAAAAAATAAAAAGTCAGATAACCCAATTTTACAATGAACAAAGGGTTTGAATCAGTTCAGTTCAGTTCAGTCACTCAGGTGTGTCCAACTCTTTGCGACCCCATGAATTGCAGCACGCCAGGCCTCCCTGTCCATCACCAACTCCCGGAGTTCACCCAAACTCATGTCCATCAAGTCGATGATGCCATCCAGCCATCTCATCCTCTGTCATCCCCTTCTCCTCCTGCCCCCAATCCCTCCCAGCAGCAAAGTCTTTTCCAATAAGTCAACTCTTTGCATGAGGTGGCCAAAGTATTGGAGTTTCAGCTTTAGCATCATTCCTTCCAATGAACACCCGGGACTGATCTCCTTTAGGATGGACTGGTTGGATTCCCTTGCAGTCCAAGGGATTCTCAAGAGTCTTCTCCAGCACCACAGTTCAAAAGCATCAATTCTTTGGCTCTCAGCTTTCTTCACAGTCCAAATTTCACATCCATACATGACCATTGGAAAACCCATAGCCTTGACTAGATGGACCTTTGTTGGCAAGGTAATGTCTCTGTTTTTGAATATGCTATCTAGGTTGGTCATAACTTTCCTTCCAGTGAGTAAGCATCTTTTAATTTCATGGCTGCAATCACCATATGCAGTGATTTTGGAGCCCCCCAAAATAAAGTCTGACACTGTTTCCACTGTTTCCCCATCTATTTCCCATGAAGTGATGGGACCGGATGCCATGATCTTAGTTTTCTGAATGTTGAATAGGAGAAAATGTTAACATTTCTAATACCACTTTATACCTATTAAGAAGACGATAATCAAGAAGATGGATAGTAAGTGTTGGCAAGGGTGTAGAGAAACTGGAACCCTCACATACTGCTGGTGGGAATGTTAAATAATGCAGCCAGGTTGGAAAAGTCTGACTGTTCTTCAAAAGATTGAACATGTACTTAACACATAACCCAACAATTCCACTTCTAAATATATGCCCAAGAGAAATGAAAATATGTCCCTGCAAAAACTTGTACATCTATGTTCACAGCAGCATTATTCATAAAGGCCAAAAAGTGAGAATCTGAACATCCATTAGCTGATGAGTGGATAACTAAAACACAGTCCACCCACACCATGCGCTATGATTCAGCAGTAAAAAGTACTGATACACGGGACAATATGAATGAACACTGAGCTAAGTCAAAAAAGCCAGTCACGATATACCACATACCATATGATTCCTTCTGTAAGAAATGTCAAAAAAAAAAAAAGAAATGTCTACAGTAGACAAATCTATGGAGACAGAAAGCAAATTAGTGGTGGCCTAGGGCTGGGAGGGTTGAGAGAAAATTATAATGACTGCTAATGAGCATGGGATTTCTTTTGGGGAGATGAACTGTTCTAAACTTGATTGTGGTGACAGTTGCACAATTCTGTCACTATGTTAAAACCACTGAATTGTACGCTTTTTTTTTTTGGCTGCACCACATAGCTTATCAGATCTTAGTTCCCCAACCAGGGATCAAACTCATGATTCCTGCAGTGGGAAGCATAGAGTCCTAACCACTGGACTGCCAGGTAGTTCCCGAAATGTACACTTTAAATGAGTGAATTATATTTCAATAAATTTGTCAAAAAACAATAGCTAGTGCCAGAAATAATTGGAAGCAGGAACTGAGGGGAATAGAGCAGGGAAAAGAGAAGTGGGAGAGTGAAGGCAGCTTGAGTGAGCATTTGTAGTTTAGTTGTGAATAAGAAGTGAAGGAGATATGAGAGTGTTTTTCTTTGCTGGCAAGAAAAGAGGGAGACTACTGGAGGGCGGGGTCCCCTAGAGAGGACAAAGTTGAAGATCTAGACGAAGGAAGACTGGTGGAAGTAGGCTGCCAAGAACAAGAAGGCGTGGACTCCAGAGCCCACAAGTAGGACCTCAATTATGAAAAGAGGTGAGAACTTTCCCCACGGAACAAGAAGGAAGGAAGAGTTGGATGCAGAAGTCAGCAATGCACCAAGAGCTCTGGGACTGTGCAAACTATTTACATGACTTTAATTCCGGAAACTACAAATAATCCCTGCAACTCCGTGAAATCCAGCTTGGGAGACAGTCTAGGTGCAGGTTATTTTCCGTTTGCTTCCTGCAACCCATTCCTAGCTCTTCTCTGATCTGCCCTGTGCAGAGGGAAGCTGCCTCCTGGGGCTCCCTGATTCTCTGACTTTCGGTTGGGTTTGACCCAGTGGGATGCACCAGCAGAAAATAGGAGGGCGGGAGAGGAGGGTACCTCCCATTCCCTCCTTGGCAGAGGTGGGTAGTGGTGCATCTCTGGTAGAGGCTGTGTCTCTTCACAAATTCAGCTCCTACGGGATGAGCCCCTCCATGTGGTTCCAGTTCTCACTGGACTCTGAAAGCACTCTTTCCTCCTTTGGTGCCTTCAGCCCAGAGACTCCTGGAGTTTCTCACCTTCCTGGGATCTGACAATACCATCCCAAACACAATAATCCAGCCCCATTCTAGTTCCTGAACCCTGATCAAAGAACTCACATTTGATTCTTGCTATGAATGAGGTCACCTCAGATACCCATGATGGCTCAAACTGCCAAGAAAGCCAGGAGTAAGAAACTTAGATGTACACATTCCATTGCAAAGAAATTTCCTGTCTCAGTTGGCGACCAGTGGGACAGCTATCCTCTTTAACAAGTGGCTAAATAATGCCATGAGATAACAGACTATAAAAACTGCCTCCATATGATGTCACTACCAGTTGGGTAGTGCCCAACTTTGTGAGATGCCTCACAAAGCAAGGCATCTTTTCCTGATAAGGACCATATCTCTTCAGAGAAGAACAGCTAGTCCTTGAAGATTAATAAGACCATTCCCACAGCTGAGTGAAGAACAGACTGCAGTACCAGGGAGCATGACAGGGATGAAATGGAAGGCAGTCAAACTGATTTTGTGAGCGGCTTTCTATTTTTAAAAATTGAGATAAAATTCATATAACACAAACTGACCCTTGTAAAGTACACAGTTCATTGATTTTTAGTATATTCACAAAGCTGGGGAGCCATCACTGACATCTGATTCCAGAACATTTTCATCATCCCCCCAAAAATCTCCCTATATCCATTAGCAGTCACTCCCCATCACTCTGGCAACCACTAATCTACTTTCTGTCTCTACGGAGCCAGGTTGATTTTGCAGATAGAATTTTTAATACCCTTTCATCTATTTCCCTGTATTCGCCTATCTTAACTTGGATCATAATATTGCCCTGATTTCCAGTTCCATTTGTATCTCTATCAATATACAGATATGTTGATCAGGGTCCAGCAAGGAAATACACACCACCCCAGCTATTTTAACAGATAGAATGAGAGAATTTGATATTTTAAAAATTGGTTAAACAACTACTAAGGGATCAAAAGGGCAAAAAAGGAACACAGAGGTCACAGGAAGTAACTGCAGGAAGCAGCTCCCATCCCCACGCATGGAGGAGCCCAGGGAGGAGGGTGAAGTTATTGGAACCTGGTACCCGGAGGTGACGGAGATGCTCAGCTAGCGCTGCTGCCCCGGAAACTCAGAGGGGCCTCTTGATGTTGGTATATCTGAGAGACACATGAGGCTGATTCTGGAAAGGCTGGGAAAAGCTAACTAACTACTACTAACAACCACAACCAGGGTAATGGTGTCAGCAACAGAAGGCAATACAAGAAAGAGCAAGCCTATTTTCTCCTCCAGCCTCCTTCTATCACCTATACTGCAAGCTTAAAAGGGAGCCAACTGGCCAAGGATAAATGTAATTTGCAGAGTCCCAGCCCCAACATCATAGAGTAGAAGGACTAATTGGAGCTAAAAGAAGATAGCTTTTAAATAATTAACAAAATCTGTCCTATAACCATATCCTTATCTTAGATGTCCCAAAATAAGGAATACTTGTCATTACTGCAAATAAGCCCTGGTTCCCAATATGGTCTGAAACCACTGGTTAGACAAAATAACCTCGCATGCCCCCAGATCAACATTGTGTATGCCATGTTTCCAAAACTGATTTCTCTCCAAAGTGTTATCCAATGTGCTTTGTCATTACAAATCTTATTCTGTCATCACTGTAATGGTCTACGTAAGTGATAGGCTTGTGTGAAGGCAGCCCATGTGTTACTCGATCTTGGATCCCTCTAGGACATGTGACTGGGGCATACTGATTGACAAACACGCACTTCCAAGTTTCACCTCCTGTATCTTGACCGGGGCCACCCATGTAACCACCACATTCACACTTGGTCACCCTTTATCCTCATTTCCCTTGTTTGGGTGATCTGCTTCTTCTATGCACATGAAAGTTCTGTGTTTATATGTTCAAAGAAAATTTTCTTTGAACACAGTGTGAATTTAGTGAACGTAGTGTGAATTTCACCCGACTGAGAAGAGGACAGTGCCAGAACAGTTATATGCACACACCAATAGAAATGTTTTTCATTGTCAAGAGGACAAAATGAAAAAAATTAATGGAGAAATGTCCCTACTCCTTTGTACACTGCTAGTTTATAAGTAAGACCTGGTACGAAGTACGTGGGCTTCCCTGGTAGCTCAGCTGGTAAAGAATCTGCCTGCAATGCAAGAGACCCTGGTTTGATTCCTGGGTCGAGAAGATCCCCTGGAGAAGGAAATGGCAACCCACCCTGGTATTCTTGGGCTTCCCTGGTAGCTCAGATGGTAAAGAATCTGCCTGCAATGTGGGAGGCCTGGGTTCAATCCCTGGGTTGGCAAGATCCCCTAGAGAAAGGAACAGCTACCCACTCCAGTATTCTTGCCTGGAGAATTCCATGGACAGAGGAGCTTGGCAGGCTACAGTCCATGGGGTCACAAAGAGTCAGACACAACTGAGTGACTTTCACTTTCATAATCAGATTCCCAAATGAGTGAGAAGGAAATGACAAGCTGTTACCCCCTCATCCCCAGGCAGGAAACAGGAGACTTCTTTGGAAAACTTTAATTGCTAGAAAAAGACCTATAGAACATTTGAAGGAATCTCCCTCCTAAAATAACATGGAGCCCAGGAATAGAGCAGACTCTATTTGCCAACTCAATAAATACCACCCAAGGTAAATTAGGGCTGCAGAAATAATACTATAAAAACAGGTGAAAGTTAAAAATGAGTGCCATTCCTAGCACCTAGGGTATGATCTTCAAATATCGTTTTCCACCAGTAACACTGAAGGGCTAGATGGACAGGAAATGTACAAGATGAACCTAACATTTCCAGTGGTTCCAGGAAGCAAGAAAGCTTTCAAAGACTACAAGACTCATATCAAAAACAGAGAAGGCTGACTGAAGAATTCCACTGGACAAAGATGATAAAATTTAAATAGAAAAAAGAATAATGACTTCCATGGATTGAATCCTTCAAATACATAATAATCCATATATTCATAATGATCTTTAACTAATTTAAACTACAATGAGTATTTTAGAAGTTGCCAGTGAGCCAACTCATTATTTTGAAAACTGGTATATAAAAGGAAAACTGAAGCCCTGAACTTGAATTTTCTATACATTGTTTCATAGTAACCAACCAGTTAATGAAGGAAATTTCTTCTTTATAGAAGNTGAAAACTGGTATATAAAAGTAAAACTGAAGCCCTGAACTTGAATTTTCTATACATTGTTTCATAGTAACCAACCAGTTAATGAAGGAAATTTCTTCTTTATAGAAGTATTTTATCCATAAATGCTAAAGTCAGAAAATCAACATTTTGCAATCTCTAGGCAACAATAATGGCTTTAGGCAATAATAATCAAAGATTGCTAAACTCTTCAGAAGAAAAGTTGGTGGGAAACTTTATAATGATGGATAAAGCTGACTGGGTTTGAGCCCACTAATTAATCTTAAAATCACAAAAAGGGAAAAAACAATAAAATGTGCCTCCTGATGTGAAGCAAAAGGAAGTACACAGTGAACTATTCTGTCAGGAAAAGTAAAAGTAATTGAACCTGAACTGAATCAATCCTCCAGAGCTAATTAAAATACATAGGAAATTCAAGGAATAGAGGACTAGGTCAACATGTTAAATCACACTACTGGGACTTCTCTGGTGTTTCAGTGGCTAAGACTTCATGCTTCCAATGCTAGGGGCCCATGTTCGATTCCTGACCGGGGAACTAGATTCCACATGCCCCAACTGAGAGTTCACATGTTGCAACTAAAGATCCTGTGAGCCATGGCTCTGACCCAATCCAGAAAAATAAAATAAATAAATGACATATATATATTTTTTTAATTTTTAAAAATCACACTACTAGGATATGATAAGCAAAAGTCTAAAACATGGAAAATTCTATAGGACAAACGATCCCATTTCTTCAATAAATAAAGAGCATTAAAAGAAAGAAGAAGGCAAAAAAAAAAAAAACAAACCTTGAATAGACATTTCTCCAAAGAAATGTACAAATGGCCAACAAACATGTGAAAAATGCACAACATCAGCAATCATTAGGAAAAAGCAAATCAAAACCACAAGGAGACTTCACATCCATTCAGATTATTATGAAAAATGTTTTAATTTTCAAAAATGAAAAATAAGAACTGTCAGCAAGCAAGTAGAGAAATTGGAACCCTTGTTGTACATTGCTAGTGGGAAAGTAAAACAGTATGGCCACCGTGAAAAATATTTGGTGATTTCTCAAAAGCTAAACATAGAATTACCATATGACCAGTAATTCCACTCTGAGTACATACCCAACAGAATTGAAGGTAGGGACAGATAATTACACACTAGTGCTTAATTCATAGTTAAAAGGTGGTAAGAGCCCAAATGTCCACCAACAGATGAGTGGATAAACAAAATGTGACATATCTACACCACAGAACATTTCAGATCTAAAAAGGAACAAAATTCTGATGCATGCTACAATATGGATTAACCTTGAAAACATTATGCTAAGTGAATTAACACAGATATGAAAGGGCAATGTTACATGATTTCACCTACCTGAGATACCTAAAATAGACAAATCCATAAACATAGAAAGTAGAATAGAGGTTACCAGAGGTTGGGTGGAGAGAATGAAAATGGGAATTCATTGTTTAATAGGTACAGAGTTTCTGTGTAAGATGATTTTAAAAATAAATGTTCTGGAAATAGATGGTTACAAAACACTGAATTTTACTTAATGCCACTGAACTGTACATTAAAAATGGTTAAAATTTTAAAGTTTGCAGTATGTATATTTTATTGCAATAAAAACTTGCAAGCAAAGAAATGGGAGATGACAGAAAGAAATTTAAAAGATATATAAATCAAATGCAGTGTGTGAATCTATTTGGCTCCTAATTCAAACACACCAACTCTAAAAAATAGTTTCTACAAAAGCTAAATATATTCATAACCTATGACTATGACCCAGCAAACTCACTTAGAAGAATACACTCACCAAAACAGGTGCTTAGGTTCACAAAAACAAAACAAAAAGCAACCATGTACAAGAGTTCTCAGTGCATACAACCAAAAGCTGTGAACTATCCAAATGCCCCAAATAGGAGAATAAATATATAAATTGTAATAAACTCAGATGCTGAAATACTAGTCAGCAATGAATGAGAATGAAAAAACTAGTGTCTCATGCAACTGCACAGATGAATCTCACAGACCCTGAGCAAAATAAGCCAGACATAAAGAATATATGCTCCTTGATTTCATCTGTGTGAAGTTTAAAACAAGTAACAGTAATATACAGTGATAGAAGCCAAAATGCTGATGACTTTGGGGGAGAGGGTGCTTGCTGCCTGGAATGGAGCAGAAGGGATCATTTGCAAGGAAGAAATGCTCTATACCTTTTTGTGGAGAAGGTTACAAGGGTATGTCATATGTAAACATTCACTGCCTAGTGCACTTAAGATTTGTGCACTTTGCTGTATACACATTATATCTCAATTAAAAAAAAAAAAGATATGGGCCTAAAGTCAGAAGTTGAAGCTACAGCTTTTATGGGGAATTTTTTCTCCCATAAACAAACAAACAAACAAAAAAACAAATGAGGCCTTGGATCCCTCACAATAGCAGACAGGAAATTAAGACCTACCCTTGCCCTCCCCACCATACGATCAGGCAAATCAAGGGTCACGCTCTCCAGGACAGTCAGCAATCTCAGTTGAGGCTCTAGGAGAGACAGATACAGTCTCCCTTAGAAATTTACAACCACTAGCTCACCCTCACTCAAGTTTATGGCTTGAGATCACACCACCTCAAAGTTTTGAAAAAGAACTACTCAGAGACCTTGATCCATGACTGCTACAATCTGGGGATAGAGGGGCTGCTTCATGCCTAAGTAGTTCTGAAGCAAGAGGCTGGCTGGCTACCCTAACCCCAAACAGCTCAGAAAGGTGTCCTGCGAAGAGGATGCCACATTTCCATAGAAAGAGAGGGTAAGGACACCTGTTTCCCATGGCCAGGTTACATCCCTTGAGATGGAAACATCCTTGCTTGTCTTGAAAAGGACATTAGCAAGGTGACCTAAACCAGTAAGGAGATGGGAAGCACAAGGCAGGCAAGGATAAAAAAGGGCTCAGAGTTCAAGACAAAAAGTAAGTGCTTCTGAGAAAGACTGTTATGTGCCAGGCCTCAAGAATGACTAGACAGGATTCCTGTCTTTTGTGCTTTTGAGCCAATGGAGGACAGGTAGGTATTCAAGTTAGTTCAATTTAATGTGATGCTCAGCAGCTTAGGCGGGTGCCACTGCCATTGAAGGATTTAAGGGAGTTCCTGCAACCGAAGGATGATATGATGGGGTCAAACAGGGGGGCAGAAAGACCAGCTAGATCACAACATCAAATGACATACTCATGAGCATTAAAAGCCTGATCTGGAGTTTAGGCTTTTTGAGTATGAGCTACTCGTTCTCTTTGCTTGGCCCTTGTGATAAACCTTTGCTCAAAAGAGAAGAAAAAGCATGACCTAAGACAAGTGTGGTAGATATGGAAAAGAAGAGGCAATTCAAGAAGAATAGTCAGAGATGAACCCTGGCTGAGCACTAGAAGATCGACTGGCTTTGGGGATGGGAGCGAGAAAAGGACTCTGGATGACACCCAGGTGTTCGGGTGACTTAACGACAAAGTATGTGGTAGTTAAAACCATGAGAGTAGATGATATTGCCCTGGGAGCATGCACAGAGGAAGAAGGGCAGTGAACACCAACAGGACCCCAGGGGACTCCAGCATGAGGTTGAGGACATTATTAGGATAATGTCTAAGGTGTGACCATGAGCTTGAGCTGTTGACACCTTATAAGTCTTCGGAGCTGAGGATGTTAAAAAAAAAATCCAGAATGTCTAAACGCCATGAACACAGATTTCTACTTTTAGAATGCAAATTCACATTTTAGTTTATGAGTTAACATTTCTATGACTAAAACATAACACATAAATGCATACCTCATTGAGTGTCAACATATCTTCTACTTTGGTAGCACCGCTTTCAGGCAGGGAAATTAACAATGTTTTGGCTATCTCCTTTAGAACTGCATCAATATGCATTTCACACAAGTCATTGATCTACCAATGAGAAAACATATATTGAAGAAAACTCCTCTTTCATCCAAAAAGCACTTGAGTTATAAACTAACCTGGAGGGCTATATCTGGGAACTTGCATCCTGATCCAAGCATAATTTGGTAGGAATTTTAGGAGTAAATCTTTTCTTGATTTGGAATTAAACTTTACTGAGCTGCAACATGTGTCATAACCTCACATGCATGATCTCCTGCCAGCCCATGAACCAGTACTATCCTAGTTTTACAGCCAGAGAAACCAAGGCTCAGAGAAGTCAAGAAACCCAGAGAGGAACACAGAGCTGGTGAAAGTCAAAATATCCTACCTAGGTTTATCTGATTTTCAAGCCTCTGGGTTTCGTCTGTTACACCATGCTGCCACCATAGACAGACTAGAACATCTAAAAGGTTATGCATGTTTTATGTAGAAAACATGTCAGAAATCAATAGATAGTCTCCAAGTGGGTAACTACCTCATCCAATTAACATCAGATATATTTAAGCCCTCCATTCCACCATCTTCCACAGTCTACAACTATACCATTTTCTAAACTACACTGTGGAGATGAACCTTCATTTCAACGTATTACAGGCAAGGTAATTCAGGGACAAGAACAAGGCAATTCTAAATTAAGAGGCCCCAAATCAGTTCAAGAAGTACAAAGCTTTTTTTTTTTTTTTATGTAATGATGTCCTTTTAGTTAAAAGTCACTTAAATAAACTTAAATAGCTTTCATAGGTTAATCAAACTATTACGTATAGCCTGAGTATTAATGCATGTAGTTTTTAAAAATGTATCTCTCATACCTTCTTTAAGAGTTGGTTGAACATACCCAAAACTGAGTCAACTTCCTGAAAAAAGCTTTCTAGTGTTAAAGATGACCATGTCAATATTGTGAGCCCTTGTCTTAACACAGCTTCCACCTAGAAAAAGAAAAAAATGGTTTCCTTTATTAAAAAGGAGCATCTGCATTCATAAAAAGGCTGCCTTTTATTACCTGGAAAAATTATGGGTTGTATTTCCTTAATTCTATTTCCCCTCCATTATGCCTAGTAAAGGTGACTTTTTGTTTTTAATCATCTTTGGCTGTCCATGAAGCAATCGTGGATTCTTAGAAAGTGCTCATTATTTAGATTTATTTGTTTTTCAAAGGCAACAAAACCTAGACAAGAAATCATTCTGAAGGGAAAACAGAGCTATAAAGTTAAACTAGAAAGAGGGTCTTGCCAAGAATAGATGTTCTAGAATCCATAATCTATAGAACTGGAATCTAATTTTAAACGACAGGGAAATCAATATAAACCATCAACATCACCAACCTTTTTCATTTTAGGGGTCATCAGATTGACAAACACAGGAGGCACTTCCTGACATAAATCATCATAATGTTGCAGGAGACCCTGTTAAAAGTCAAAATGGCATGTTTTACTTTGATTTATTTTAAAGCAACAGTCACATTTTGATTCATACCTAGAAGGTTTCATTTTACCCATTTCCTCATAGCCCTGAAAAATGGAGGCTGATTATTTGTACTAATTTGCTGTACTTTCCTTTCACCTGTAAATTATCTGAGCATCCCCTTTAAACAGTAAGTCATGGCAGCTTCCTAGATTTACATTTCTAATGACTATTATTTGTCTTTTTAGATGCATGCAATTTTAAATGGTTTAGACAATTATTTTTTCCTTAAGTCTGTCATTACACATTTTCACCCCTTCTGTTGCCTGTTTTCTGATATATTGCAGCTTACTTAATCATGAAGCCACATTTGTCTTCTTGAATCAGAATAAAGGTCTACACAAAGATTTTATACTTTTAGATGTTTTTTAGAGAAAGAACCATGATGATCAACTTTTGATCATTTTGTAACTTACTGCACTTTTGTGCAGTAAGTGATGGGAGTTTGTGATGGGAGATGTGGTTTCAGGCTAATTCTTTCCCAAATTAATAATATTAAATTGTTTCAATGTTTTCTTAACACTTTCAAACTGATTAATTCCCTTCCTCCTTTTTCTTACTTGTAGTTGAACTTTTATGCACACTTTACACTTGTCAAAGGACTCTGACTTTCCTAATATCATTCAATACTAACTAAAATACTGCAAGATTCAGTGCATGTGACATTAACCTCAATTTATAACAGTATTTTGACACAGAGTCCTGTAAAGTCTTAACTAACCAGTATGAAAACCTAGGGCTTTTGATGATGAAGCCAAAGTTTCTACAATGCCTGCAGGGGCATTCTGAGGGGGTGTGTGTGTGTGTGTGTGTGTGTGGTGTATTTTGGTAAAAGCTACAATTATGAAACTCCTAGAGCAAAGCACATGCATAAATCTTTGTGACCTTGGATTAGGCAAAGATTCCTTAGAAATGACACTAAAATTACATGGGACAAAAGATAAAATACATACACTGGATTTCATCAAAATTTTAAAAAGTTTGTGCTCCCAGGATTGGGAACTCATGTACACCCATGGCGGATTCATGTCAATGTATGGCAAAACCAATACAGTATTTTGAAGTAAAAAATAAATTAAAAAAAAAGAAATGTTGATAAGGCAGTTTAAAAAAAATAAAAATAAAAAGTTTGTGCTCCAAAGGATAGTAACAAGAAAACAAAAAGACAACCCACAGAATAGGAGAAAACAGACATTCTGCCAAAGACCTACAAATCACCAACTTGCACATGAAAATATTCTCAACATCAACAGCCATGAAGATATGCAAGTCAAAACCATATGGAAATACCACTTCACATCCAAATGATGTTCAAATGAAGAAGACACTAACAAATGTTGGCAAGGATGTGGAAAAATGGAACCATCATACACTGTTGGTGAGAACATAAAGCAGCCTTTTTGGAAAACAGTATGTCAGTTACTCAAAAGGTTAAACATAAGAGTTATGAAGTTACTGAAACCCATCAATTTCGCTCCTAGGTTATATTCCTAAGAGGATGAAAACATATCTACACTAAAACTTGTATACAAATATTCACAGCAGCATCACTCATGATGCAAAAATATAGAAATGACCCAAACGTCTATTAACTGATAAATGGATGCCTAAAATGTGGTATAATCACACAATGGAATATTATTTAGCCATTGGCTTCCCTCATAGCTCAGTTGGCAAAAAATCCACCTGCAATGCAGGAGACCCCAGTTCAGTTCCTGGGTTGGGAAGATCACCTGGAGAATGGAAAAGCTACCCACTCCAGTATTCTGGCCTGGAGAATTCCATTGACTGTATAGTCCATGGGGTCGCAAAGAGTCGGACACGACTGAGTGACTTTCTCACACACTCAAAAATGAGTACTGATCCATGGGACAATATGAATGAACTCTGAAAATAGTGTGTTAGGTTTAAAAAGTGAATCACAAACCATCACATATGATTCCATTTGTATAAATGCCCAGGGTAGGCAAATCCATAGAGACACTAAGTGACTGCCAGGGGAAGATATGGCAAGAGTTGAGGGGAAAATGGGAAATGACTGCTAACAGATATGGAGTTTCTTTTGGGAATGATGAAAATGTTCTAAAATTGATAATGATGATGGTTGTGTAACTTTGTGAATATACTAAAACCATTAAACTGTACACTTAAAATGGATAAATTGTGTGGTATGTGAATTATATCTCAATAAGCCTGTTCTTCTAAACTGGTTTTGAGAGTATCTATTCTAATACTCTGATCTTTTTGGTTGTTGTTCCATTTTACTCCATAATATTGAGATTCATTTTCCATTCATGTCATTTTACAGTCATTAATTCATATTATAAAATATAACACACTTAATCTATAAAATTATAATATTAATAGTGTTTTAAACTTGCTGTTCATCATTTTCATTATCCAGAAATCTATGTCTGACTTCTGATAATCACTTTTTGCTTTCTGATAATCCTTTCTCTTTTTTCCTTTCTGTTTGCATGTCAGTATTTTAATGCCCTCAAGAATCACAACAGAACAGAATACAGTCCAGAAATAAACCCATGCATATACGGTTATTGCACTTACAAAGAACCAAGAATACACTAAGTCAAAAGAATTCAATGCTGAAAGGACAGTCTCTTTGGTAGACAATATTAGGAAAACTGGGCAGTCATATGAAAAAGTATAAAACTGGACCACCATCTTATACCACACCCAAAAATTAACTCAAAATGGATTAAAGCATTAAATTTAAGACCTGAAGCCATAGAACTCCTATAAGTAAACACAGTGGGTAATAGATACCACCTCACATCTATCAATAAAAGATAAATAACTGGTGAGGATGTGGAGAGTAAGGAACCTTCAGACACTGTTGGTAAAAGGTAAATTGTGCAAACATTATCAAAAACAGTATGAAGTTTCCTTGTAAAACTATAGTAAAACTACCATCAGTTCAGTTCAGTCACTCAGTTGTGTCTGATTCTTTGTGACCCCATGGACTGCAGCACACCAGGCCTCCCTATCCATCACCAACTCCTGAGTTTACTCAAACTCATGTCAATTGAGTCAGTGATGCCTACCATAAGACCTAGCAATTCCACTTCGGGATTTTCATCCAAAAAATATGAAAACACTAATTTGAAAATATATATGCACTCCAATGTTCATTGCAACATTATTCACAACAGCCAAAACATGGAAACAACTTTCCATCAATGGGTGAATGGATAAAGAGGTGACATATATACAGTGGAATATTATTCAACCATGAGAGAGAAGGACGTCTTGCCATTTGTGACAACATGGATGGACCTTGAGGACACTGCGCTAAGTGAAATAAGTCAGACAGGAGAAGATAAATACTGTATAATATCACTTACATGTGGAATCTAAGACATGCAAACTCATAAAAAGAGTAGCAAAGTAGTTGTCAGGGGTAGGGGAAACAGGAAGATATTGCTAACAGGGTATAAACTTTCAGCTATAACATTGATAAGGTCTGAGGATCTGAAGTACAACATAATGACTGTAGTTGATAACACGTCATACAATCAAATTACCACACAATTGCACTCATCTCACATGCTAGTAAAGTAATGATCAAAATTCTCCAAGCCAGGCTTCAACAGTACATGAACCATGAACTTCCAGATGCTCAAGCTGGATTTAGAAAAGGCAGAGGAACCAGAGATCAAACTGCCAACATCCGTTGGATCATAGAAAAAGAAAGAGAATTCCAGAAAAACATCTACTTCTTCTTTATTGATTATGCCAAAGTCTTTGACTGTGTAGATCACATCAAACTGTGGAAAATTCTTCAAGAGATGGGAATACCAGACCACCTTACCTGTCTCCTGAGAAATCTGCATGCAGGTCAAGAAGCAACAGTTAGAACCAGACATGGAACAACAGACTGGTTCCAAATTTGGAAAGCAGTACATCAAGGCTGTATATCGTCACCCTACTTATTTAACTTCTATGCAGAATACACCATACGAAATGCTGGGCTGGATGAAGCACAAGGTGGAATCAAGATTTCTGGGAGAAATATCAACAACCTCATACACACAGATGACACCACCCGTATGGCAGAAAGCTAACAGGAATTAAAAAAGACTCTTGATGAAACTGAAAGAGGAGAGTGAAAAAGTTGGCTTCAAACTCAACATTCAAAAACTAAGATCATGGCATCTGGTACCATCACTTCATGGCAAATAGATGGGGAAGCAATGGAAACAGTGAGAGACTTTATTTTCTTGGGCTCCAAAATCACTAAAGATGGTGACTGCAGCCATGAAATTAAAAGACGCTTGCTTCTTGGAAGAAAAGCTATGACCAACCTAGACAGCATATTAAAAAGCAGAGATGTTGTTACCTTGCCAACAAAGATCCATCTAGTCAAAGCTATGGTTTTTCCATCAGTCATGTACGGATGTAAGAGTTGGACTAAGAAAAAAAAAAACAAAAAAACAAGTGCCGAAGAATTGATGCTTCTGAACTGTGGTGTTGGAGAAGACTCTTGAGAGTCCCTTGGACTGCAAGGAGATCCAACCAGTCCATCCTAAAGGAAATCAGTCCTGAATATTCATTGGAAGGACTGATGCTGAAGCCGAAACTCCAATACTTTGGCCACCTGATGCGAAGAACTGTCTCATTTGAAAAGACCCTGATGCTGGGAAAGACTGAAGGCAGGAGGAGACAGGATGACAGAGGATGATGTGGTTGGATGGCATCACTGACTCAATGGACATGAGTTTGAGTAAACTCTGGGAGTTGGTGATGGACAGGGAACCCTGGCAAGCTGCATCCATGGGGTCGCAAAGAGTCAGACACGACTGAGCAACTAAACTGAAGAGAGAAGAATTTAAATGTTTTCACCAATCTGTGTGTGTGTGTTTATATATAATGATGGATATGTTAGTTAGCTGACTAAATGGAAGGAATCCTTCTGTAATATGGGCTTCTGGCTTCCCAGTGGCTCAGATGGTAAAGAATCTGCCTGTAAGTTGGGAGACCCAGGTCAATCCCTGGGTCAGGAAGAACCCTGGAGAAGGGAATGGCAATCCACTCTTGCATTCTTGCCTGGACAGAGGAACCTGGCAGGCTACAGTCCATGGAGTCACAAAGAGCTGGACACAACTGAGTGACTAACACATTCTACAACATATTTTCATAACATATATGTACATCAAGTCATCATGACCTACACTTTATCTAACAATTTTATTTGTCATCTGTCCCTCAATAAAGCCGAAAAAATTTAAAAAGGATCAACATAATAACAAATTTCTCCTCAGTGCAGCATCAGCACAACTGCAAAGATGTCTTTTTCTTTTAAAAAAAAAATACAAAATATATATATATATATATTTTTTTTTTTAAAAAACCTCTTTCAAAATAATTAGAAAGTAGGGAAATTCCCTTGTGGTCCAGTGGTTAAGAATCCACCTTGCAATGCAGGAGATGCAGGTTCAGTCCCTGGCTTGGGAACTAGGATCCCACATGCCATGGCATATCTAGGCCCAAGTGCCACAACCACTGAGCCCTCAAGCCACAACTCGAGCATCCATGCACCACAGCAAAAGATCCCATGTGCCCCAACTAAGACCCAACTAAGATCCAAATAAATAAATATTTTTTAAAAAGAAATGAAAATAGAATCCATCTTACCTGCAGGTACAATTTATCTCCTTTCAATTTACTTTCCAATTTTAGCAATCTCTTTGCCTGTTCTGGTACGTCCAGCTTCATTTTTATCATGCACTTAGTTTCCCGAACAACTTCCAAAATTTTGGGGTCAAAATTAACCAGCAACTTTTCTGTTTCTGGATGTCGCACAAAAAGTGTGGCTTGCAAAGCTACAAATAAACAATTGCTGACATGACTTACTCTAGACTTCTGCTTCCAGTCCTGTTTATATGACTGTCTTCCCCACTGAACCACTGACTTCTTAAGGACAGAATGGTAGTTTCGGCTGTCAAGTGCTAAGGCACAGTATCTGACACACTGTCAGTGCTCAAAACTTAGATAAATGAATGCAGAGTGTTTGCAAAGCATAAAGTCAGATCCAGAGACATAAATATGAACCAAGAATGCTTAGCCTTTATGCTATGAACTGTAATACAGTACTTTTCTGAGTGGGTCTAAGAGGGCTGTGATGCAGTGTTAGTTTATTTTTACAGATTATGATTTAACCTCTGGGAGAGAGAATTGAAAGATGTGCCCAACTATAAAATATGACACACCTCATAGAGTTCAAACCCTTTTCTATACCTAACACTAAATTGGCTTCTTAAATTTAAGAAGGTTTATCTGACTTAAATTGATAACTAGGCTCAGTATCAGTAATAAATATTTATTAAACATCATTGAGCTGTGAACTCCTAGAATGCAGAGGAAGAATTTTTTTAGCCTACAACCAAATTACTACATGAACATCAGTCATATAATAGGCACTTTCAGATATGCTTTTTATCAAGAAGTTAAATACATAATCCCAAACTGTTCATGCTGAGTAGCCTTCAATCATTTGTTATCCTAACATGAATTACTTTTAGAGGCATCATACTAATGCAGCTGTAAACTAGTATGTGCTAGCTTCAGCCGCATCTTATACTAGCACTGCTAACGTGAGAATTTCACACGTATCTTCCAAGCCTCAAATTACTTCAGAAAATATAGCTGCATCAAATTTCTAGTAAAACAAAATAGACTGTATATCCCTTTGAAGTTAGTTGACTTTTACTCAACAGAATGAGTTTTGATGTGATTATTAACAATGATGGTTTCATGAGGATTTCAACTAAAAACCAGTTCATTTGGAATCTTTAAAAACTTTGGCTGGAAATCATTTATCTTCCCAAGTAAATGCCAAGAAAACCTTAGGACATTCATGTAATGAAGTATATCTTCCTTAAGGCAAAGCTGAGCTTTCTTGAAAGGACAAAATGGTCAGCGAGATCACTAAGAATAATGACAGCCAGGAAGTCAACTCTGGGACTAAATGAAACTTCTGTGTGAACCATCACTAGAGAAACTTTATAGAGCAAATGAGGAGACCAATACTAGGTCTCCAATTATTATCCCAAGTTCCTACACAGTTAAATATAGTTACATCAACATAACAAGAGGTCTTTCAGAGTAATTCACTTCCACGAGCCTGTGTTCACATGAAAGGCAAGTCTGGGGACTTCCCTGGTAGTCCAGTGGCTAAGACTCCCTGCTCCCAATGCAGGGGTTCTCTCCCTGGTCAGGGAACTAGATCCCACATGCTGCAGCTAAGACCTGGCCCAGCCAAATAAATAAACAATTTTTTTTAAAAGAAAGGCAAATTTGAATCCTGGCCCTGCCACTTCCCAGCTCTGTGATCTCAGGAAAATCACTTAACTTCTCAGCACCTCAGTTTCTTCATCTGTAAAATGACAATAAGAATAATAGCTCAGAGAACTGCCATGAGAATTAATGGGGGTTGTATATATAAAGTGTGTTTTGTTAGCTTTGACTGCTATTTAAAGGACTCAAAGATGAAACAGACAGGGAGAGTATTGCTGGAATGTGTAGGGGAGATAAGACAGATCTATAAAACCACAAATGTCATGTTAAAATGTGTGGAGGCCTCTGGAGGAAGAAGACATTATTATCTGCCAGGAAGAATAAGGAAAGGCTTTATGGACCAGGTGACTGTTGAACTTGTTAGTGTGTAGATAAAAGGAAAAGCCGGCAGAACAACAACAACAACAAAAAATAGAGAAGTGCATCATATTGTGTAAGCAAAACAATACACGCTCCATATTTTGATTGCTAAAAATTCTCTTTGATCTTTTCCATAATGTAAATTTTAACCTTTTTTAAAGTTTGAGACCATTGCTCCATTAGCAGGCTTTCATTAAGATCCATAGGATCTTATCATATGCATTACCCAGAAACGGCAGGGCTGATAGAAGTGGTGTATTAAAGGCTTAACTGAGGTGACCGTTGAGAAGATACCCCACAGGGTTGAATTCTTATCTTTCAGGATGAAGCCATGCAGTGGATCAACGACCTATATATAGTGCTGTGAGTTTGGAACCAAAAGGCAGAACTAGCAGTGGCCCCTCTCACCATCACTCCCAGGGACCCAAACTGTGAATCTGTGCTTCCTACCCCTGCAATTCTGCGCTCTCCTGAAGTGGCAATCCCTGGCATGAGAGGGAGACACCTTCCCATCATGGGACATCGTTAGGGTTCTGCCAGGGTTATGGATAAGAGATTAAGCTTGATATGGGACAATGTAGGAACCTGAACTGATCAACAACGGAGCCAACACAATGACAACAACATCCCAGATGATGGGAGCATGGATGGACGATGGCTTGAAACCATCCATCTCCTACATCACTTAACTGCCCAATACCCTGGCACCCCTCAGAGGTACTGAGACACAACCCTAATATTCTTTATTTACTGGAGATCAAAATTTAAGTTAAGAAAGAAAATTTAAGTTCAGTTCAGTTATAGAAAGAAAGGGAGGGGGAGGAAGAAAGGAGGGAAAAAAAGAAGGGAGAGAAGAAGCGAGGAAGCAAGGGAGGGAGGGAGGAAGGAAGGAAGGAACAATGGAAGAAAGGATGAGTGGAAGGAAGAAGGACAGATGGAAGGAAGGAACGATTGAAGGAAGGATAGAGTGAGGACAAGCAAGCTGCGATTCTTTCTCTCTGGGACTGAGATTAGAATCTACAGCATGATAAAACTGATTTAAAAAAAAAAAAATCTTCCCAAACCTATGGAGAAATAAAGAGCTTTGATATTGACTTTTAAATACTGTTTTTCACACGTTTTTCAGGGGAAACTCATAACCTGCATATACCAATTTTAAAGTCATGACAATTTCTGCTTATAAAATCAGAATATTATTAACTGTAAAGAAATAAATAATTGTATCAGCCCCAAATCTAAATTTAGCCATCATACAGTTATGTTAAAAAAGACATAAAAATTCTCCAGAACCACAAACTCATTCAAAGCCACCTAATACTCCCTCATCTGCAGGGTCACTGCAGTCTTACACACCGTATTGTAACTGGGAGATCTCTCTGATCCAGGCTGTGTGATAGACCACTTCGAATTCCACCAGAACGTAGGAAATTTTATTATACTGACGAATGACAGCTTTGCCTTCTGCACTTGACAAAATTTCCGAGTTTTTCTGTTTTTTTAAGGGAAGAAAATGATTTATTTTTAAAAGTCTGCTGTCTGCTTTCTATTCAAACCATAAAGCTGTTTATATTTTAAATGACATCAAATCAAATGACAATGCTACTCATTTAGATTTTGCCTCAGAAAAAGATCAGAGATAAGGAAGGTCAGACAAGCTAGAGAAGGAAGCAGGGAAATGTAAACGGTAAAAAGCAGAAAGTGAGACAGAAAATAGGATTTAAAAAGCAAAGTATCTAGTCTTACAGCTGGCTGCAGGCACTAGGGCCTCCACCTCCAATTCTTTGTTTCCTCCCCACTTTTCTGGCAAGATACAATGAACTGATTTTCCTAGAACTGTGAGTATCAGGGAAAATTCTTAAATTTCAGCATCAAGAAAAAAAAAGGAAATGTAGATTCCCTCCCTCCCTCCTTCCTTCCCTTCTTTTCTCTCTCTCCCTCTCTCCCCCTGCCTCCTTCCCCACCAATTTTTTAAAAAAAGAAGTAAATATATATCAAAGAACAAAAACAAGATTTTTTATGTAAAAATTGAACATTCTTTTTTGTTTTTTTCATTCACACGTATCAAGAACAGGGCAATCTCTGCTCTGTCACTATAAAGTCGATAAACAACCAAGTACCCATCCTGGCCTCTTGTCTAAGGCCAGCATTTTGCTTTATTTATTTATTTAATATTGAGGACAGTAAAACAAATGATATCAGCCAAACAAAAACACAAAAACTTAATATTTAATAATGCTCAAATAATAAAATCACTGGCAAGATTATTATTTTGTTCTCTACTTAGGCAGGAGATACAACACCAGGCAAACCAAGTTTGCTTTGCTATACCATCTCTTTAAAACACAAAGCAAGAAAAGGAAAACCAAAACAAACAAACAAAGCGAGATGACAAACTAGCAATTTCAGAATTCCAACAAGGCTTAAGACTGCCCTGGTGTTTTTCAGAAACCTAATTGTCTTAAGAACACAGAGGATGAATGTACTCTATTACACCTGCTCTTGGTCTCAGTCCTACACAGAGGAATATATTCTGAGCACATTCTCACCTTCACTGAAGGCGAGAGGAGAAGGGGACAATGAGATGGTTGGATGGCATCACCGATGCACATGAGTTTGAGCAGGCTCTGGAAGTTGGTGACAGACAGGGAAGCCTGCCATGCTGCAGTCCGTGGGGTTGCAAAGAGTCAGACAGGACTGAGCGTCTGAACTGAACTGAACTGAATGTGTATCAGTGACCTATCCATCCACACATAGACTTAAGTTTCAGTACCAGGCCTGTGTTCTATCATTTCCAAAACAATTATTTTACAAAAGCCTTTATAAAGTGTCCTGTATGATTAAAGGTCATACATTTCTAAGATTAACCTACTGACAGATTAGCTATAATTAATTAGGCTTATCTACCAAACATCAAAGGAATTGGCTTATTCTCTTTCAAGCATATTTGCAAACTAAATTTTCTTTGCCTGGTAAAGGAATTAGCTCTCGTTACTCTACTGGATACAAATGCTGTAGTATAAAATATATTTCTTGTATTAAAAACCACCACAAGGGACTTCCCCAGCAGTCAAGTTGTTAAGACTCCACGCTTTCAATGCAGGGAGCACCAGTTCAATCCCTAGTGGGGGAATTAAGATCCCACATGCTTCAGGGCATGCCAAAAAAAGAAAAAGTAAACCCACCATGATCCACATACTGTAAATTTTAACTATTGGCTTACGAAGAAATAGTTGATGGGCTCACTTATCCGGCGATACAGCTGCCTCACCCAGAGGATCTTCCCTGCTATAGGGGGCATGTTGCGAGCAAGAGGGGGGTCATCTTTTTGAGAATGATAAAGCTGTAATTAAAGGTCTGGCTTTAATGTTTGCAATTCAATACAGTGGAAAAGGTAAAACATATATACAGCTGCATTTTTATTGATGTATTACCATTATTGACATGTTTTATAAACAAGAGGTTGTCAGTAAGTATATAGATGCACTCTAGCCCTATCAACCCCAGGCTCAAAAACTATGATGATTACAACACATGACGCTTGATTCTCTCTTAACCCTTACTTCCCATTACATGTATACATTTTTTCTGCCTTTTATCCCTAATCCTAAAGATATACTCAAAAGTGGGAACACATAGCTATATTATATCTGTCATAATATTCTTCA
Organism: Redunca redunca; assembly: GCA_006410935.1. Lineage (NCBI taxonomy): Eukaryota > Metazoa > Chordata > Mammalia > Artiodactyla > Bovidae > Redunca > Redunca redunca. The sequence goes on from SJYQ01000313.1 coordinate 332,123, forward strand.
GAGCCCACATTTTTTTACAGGTTATACACATATATTTTAATTTTACAGAATGACAGAAGAAGAGGATAAGAATCCAAGAATTAACTACCTTTTACTTTTACTTCTCTGTTTCTTGGCCTCACTAATTGTACTGCTAATTTCATATTTCCAAGTAAATTCCTATTCCAATGCTGTGTTATCTAATTTAGGATCACAAACTATGATAAAAAGCCTTCCCAATTGTTTTTTTTTCCTATTTTTAAAATTTAGATATTTTTCTAAATTTTTATAATGTTGTATTGGTTTCTGCCATAAAAATGATATTGATGAACCTGTTTGCAGGGAAGAAATGGAGGCACAGATGAAGAATGGATTTGTGGACCCAGTGGGAGAGGGAGAGAATGGGACAAGTGAGAAAATAGCATCAACATATATACAGTATCAGCTGGTGAGAAGTTGCTGTGTAGTACAGAGAGCCCAGTCAGGTGCTCTGTGATGACCTGAAGGGATGGGATGAGGCGAGGGGAGGGAGGCTAGAGAAGAAGGGGATGTATGTATAATTACGGCTGATTCGCATTCCTTTATGGCAGAAACTTGAGCTCATATTTTGATGTACAAAAACATTAACGTAAAAGGGCTTCTCCACACATACATGAACACTGTCATAAGAAGATAATTCTTAAGAGGAGAGAGGTGTAATCTGGCTTTCCAGGGACACATGCTGTCAGGACCTTCCCCATGGAGAGGAGCATCAAAGATACTCAGCAGTGACAAGATTGGTTTGAAAAGCTTGGCACAAGATAATGATGGCAAATACTTGCAGCATATTTTTCTTTTTGTATGAAAAGTGCTGTTCTATTTATAAACATGATACTTGCCTTCTTGGTAGCTTCAAGTTCAGCCACATAATACTGAAGAATACGCTCAATGGTGTGGTTTATTTCTAACTGCAGACAGGGAATGTTCAGTTTCTGGAATCTAAAACCAAGTGAATGTGAATAATTAAAAGGTGAATGAGAAACATACTTAAGAGTTGCTGCAGTCCTAAAAATCCATTCACTCATCTGACAAATATTCCCACCAGGCATCATGCATTGCCCTAGGATACAGTGATGTACAAGACAGGTGTGGTTTCAGCCCTCTTGGAGCCAACATTCATTGAAAAGGTAGAGATTGGTCATAAGTGACATAAATAGTTATTTCAATTTTAAGAGTGCCAGAAACTGCATGTAACAGAGGAAATCCTGCCAAGCCTGGGGAGTCAAGAAAGACTTCCCGAAGAAAATGACATATGAACTGAGATTGCAAAGTAAAGCTTTTCAAAGCTGGCTTAGCAAAGATGGAAAGCAGGTGACTGACTGTCCCTCTGCCAATATTACTGCTCATGTCATCCCCAATCACCATACTGATAATAAATATTTGTCAGCCGAACATTACTTAACGCTTAGAGACTACGGATGTACAGGGAGTACTAGAACCATAACATTCTGATAATAAAATGAATAAAAAGAGACAGAGAAATTGCCAAGAAAGTGGTACTGCCATCAGTACCACTTCAGTCTGTATAGTACTCTCACTCATCAAAACCATTTTATATCTGTTTTGACTCTTATGATCGTCTCATGAGGTAAGGTTTTACAGGTATCATTCATCATTAGAAAGACATGGAATTACAGCAAAGTCACACCCAAGCCCAGATCCACTGGCTCTCAGGGGAGAGTTCCAAGAGGGTCCCTGACATGGGTAGTGAACCCTCTCTGAGCTGGAAGAAAATGGCTTCTGGTCCAGCCCACTCCTCTAATCCAGGCTCCCCTGTCCTGCAGGGGAGCACTGCTGTCAGAACAGAGAAAGCTGCAGGAGTGCTCAAGAAGGAAAACAGAAAGTTTGGAGGCCTACTGTGCATACAGGCATGTGTGCTAAATTGCTTCAGTCATGTCTGACTCTTTGCAACCCCATGGACTGTAGCCCCCCAGGCTCCTCTGTCCATGGGATTCTCCAGGCAAGACTACTAGAGTGGGTTGCCATTTTCTTCTCCAGGAGCTCATCTCAACCTGGGGATCAAACCTGGGTCTTCTCCATTGCAGGCAGATATTTTACCATCTGTCCTATCAGGGAAGCCAGAGACCTGTTACTCTTAGATAATTTCACTTTCAGAATTCCTTTCAGTATGTAGAATCAAACATTATTTGTTCCCTTTCTAATAATACTTATGAAATTAACCTTAAGATATTACACAGCTGAGGGAAAATACGACATCATTTCCTATTGAAAGACTTTCCTCAATAAAATTCAATGAAAAACATCATCCCATGTTTCAAATTTTCACCAGTCTATTTATGGTAATTGAAAGATTACTGTTTGAGTGAAATAAGTCAGAAAGAAAAACACCAATACAGTATATTAATGCATATATATGGAATTTAGAAAGATGGTAACAACAACCCTGTATGTGAGACAGCAAAAGAGATACAGATATAAAGAAAAGACTTTGGGACTCTGTGGGAGAAAGCAAGGGTGGGATGATTTGAGAGAATATCATTGAAACATGTATACTACCACATGTGAAACAGATCACTAGTCCAAGTTCTATGCATGAAACAGGGCACTCAAAGCTGGTGCACTGGGACCAACCCAGAGGCATGGGATGGGGAGGGAGGTGGGAAGAGGGTTCGGGATGGGGGACACATGTATACCCATGGCTGATTCATGTCAATGTATGGCAAAAACCACCACAATATTGTTAAGTAATTAGCCTCCAATTAAAATAAGTTAATTAATTTTAAAAATAAAATCATAAAACAGATTACTGTTTATATGTTTCAAAGTTTACATAGAGATTTCTAAAAATTTTTTTTGAAATGGTTGTTTTCAGGTATAAAGTTATCCCGCCTACCAATTACACTGCTTAATGCATTATAAATACCTTTGAAGCAGCTGAAGAGCCTGCTGAGAAGATAAAATTTTTCCAAAAGTGCTGTTCATAAATGCCTGTATCTGTACCTGAAATGCAATATTAATGTTTGAATGATTTTTTGGATTAAAGAGAAGATTGCTTTTGTTTAACAACAATGAATGATTCTCCTATAGAATCAAAACAGCCTTAAACACATCTATCATCTAAGCATCTAGAACTGCACTGTCCAGTATGGTAGCCACTGGCCACATGCTTCCACTGAGCACTGGAAAGTCACTACTTGGAAGTGAGATGTGCTGTAAATATAAAATAAAATACACACAAAACTTCAAAGACGTAGTATGAAAAAGAGAGTATAAAATACCTCATTCTGGGTTTTGTTAGTGACGTATTAAAATGATAATATTTTTATTATGTTGGGTCAAATAAAGTATATCATTAAAATCAACATTACCTATTTCTTCTTGCTTGTACACATGTGGCTATTAAAAAGTTAAAATTACATATGCGGTTTGCATTTGCTGCTCATTATTTTTTGTATGTTGACCTACAGAATTTATGAAAGGAGTGAAAATCCCTTACTGAGCACATTTCTTTGGGACATTTAGGATTTCTTAGCATGTCTGTAGAGCAATGTAATGACACTATGCTCAGTCGTATCCGACTCTTTGCAACCCCATGGACTGTAGCCCTCCAGGCTCCTCTGTCCATGGGGGATTCTCCAGGCAAGAACACTGGAGTGGGTTGCCATGTCCTTCTCTAACGACACTATAGACACCCATAGTGAAAGGTGTCACTGTCCAATACCACTGCTCTCAGGAACATCTTTGTCACGCTAATGAGGAATGAGATACAGAAGACATTCTCCCAAGGCTCCGACCATCCTTAGCAGTGAACTCCAAACTCTTGGTGCCCAGCTGATGGAACTGAAGCACTCTGTAAATTTACTTCCACTTATTGATTATATTGGTACTGTCTACAAATATATACCACACCCATTAGTGAAACACTGGAAAACCAAGGAAAGTTAAAACACTGACATCTCTTTCTAAATACTAAAAACTATGGCATCTAAATTTACTGAAAGCTAAATTTGTATCTAAGACCACATAGTAAAGTCTTTATAACATACAATCTTTATTAATGAATCATAAAAATAATTTACACAATAATTTTTTAAAAAGACAAATTCCCATTGTCATAATGATGTATTCCCAAAACCAAATACTAAAAGTAAAATATATCTTCATATCAGAGTCTAACTTTCAAAAACTGAAAGGAAATCTGTGTCAAAAAGAAAAAGTGTAGTTAGAATTTTAGGATATTTTTAATATATATTGCACAAATTATGTACATAATGTGGTTTTTAAAAGAGTCTTTGAAAACACGAGGGAAAAAATATAATTTTCCTCACCTTCTTAGCAAGAGTTTAAGACCCAGGAAGTGGAACTGTATATTCTTATCCCTCTCTGTGTTTCCAGGACATTCTGCAGCAAAGAGGAGGCCTGGAGCTACTTCGGGGCTAACAGTTTTCAGTAAGACAGTGTGTTAGTAGGTGGCTCAGACAGTAAAGAATTCACCTGCAACGCAGGAGACCCAGGTTCAATCTCTGGGTTGGGAAGATCCCATGGAGAAGGGAGTGGCTACCCACTCCAGCATTTTTGCCTGGAGAATTCCTATCCCTGCCTGTGTTTCCAGGACGTTATGCAGCAAGGAGGAGACCTGGGGCTACACCTGGGCTAAGAGTTTTCAGTAAGACAGTAACTGAGGTCATATAAGCCCAAAAAGTGGCAGAGAAATATGTTACAGTCTCATCCCTCTGGGGTTCCTTCAGCTCTGACAGACAGATGAGGGCCTTTTCAGAGCCATCCTCTAATCTGTAGTGAGAATGTGGTTATAAAGTGCAGTGCCAAGGGAAGACTAATTTGTCTTCCTAATCTGTTCTCAAATCTTCTCACACTTGACCAAGAACAAGGCTGACAAATTCCCTCTTAGACTGGAAAAGTGACATGGGTCCCTGGCACAACAAAAACTGAATCTAATTTTTAATGCAAATGAAAAATAAACCCTAGCTACAATAAGCCCTTTGGGCTTCTGGTTAGTTAATAGTACCCTTTACTGAATAAACTCATTTTTCATTTTTTAAAAAAGATGGAAAGTATTTTGTGGACTAGTTAGAAAACTGTTCATACCAGCAAGTATTTTTGATCAATTTGCAAGAGTAATTTGTAATAAATAGTAACTATGTTAATTTCAGTATAGTACTATTGATTACATTTCAGCTTTACTAAAGTAAAATTATGTATAATTACTCACCTCTAAAGCATTGATTTTTGTCATAAAATCTAAGAAATCTGTGTCAAATTCTGTCCTTCTTGGATCCAGAATGTCATACTGTTTCTTCTTAACCCCTTGATATATACTTTTAAATTTTATTGCCAAAATGTCTATTCCCTCTATGGTAGACTTGTTTAAGGTTGAGTATGTTTGCACAATAGTTATCATTTCTGTAATCTTAAAAACAAAAGTGTTACTTTATTTAAAAAATTAGCACCCTTCCCCAGAATAAACTCTTAATGAATCAATGATTTAAAAAAAAAAAAAAACAATAAACAGGATCTAGAATCATTTAAATAAACCCAACCAGAGGAAATAAAATAGAAGACAAATCTCTACTCCAGTCATTATTACTCTTGGACTATTTAAGACAGAAGATGTTTCAACATAAGGAAAGAGTTTACAGCCTTTCTCAGAATTTGATCACTTTGCCTTTCAAGAGGAGGAAGGGCAGGGAGTAAAATCCCTTGCAGATGTCTAAACAGTTTCAGCTTTTTATTCCTCAAAATCACTTCACTGGATTCAAAAGTGTTACTGTCCTTCTTGGCACTCCCGACAGTTCTGATGTGTAACACTAGCAATAAATCCACATTCAGGTTAAAGAAAGGCCGTACAATCCTGAAGGATGACTGCAGTCACTTCTGACCCTTAAATAACACTTGGGAGACAACTACTGTTTGATTCCACTTATATGAGGTATCTCAAATAGTCAAATTCATAGCGTCAGAAAGTACACTGGTAGATGCCAGGGGCTGGCAGGTGGGGATTGCGGGGGGTGGGGGAACAAGGAGTTAGTGTTTAATGGAGACAGAGTTTGAGTTTAGGAAGGTGAAAAATTCGGGAGACAGATGATGATAAGAGCTGTAGAGCAATGTAAATATACTTAGGGCCACTGAACTGTATAGATAAATATGGTTAAAACTGTATGTTTTATATTATAAAAGAAAACTGTTTTTTAAAAAGAACCCTGGGCAATCCTCGTTATGAACGTTACTTCAGAAACAGTTGGCTCCATCTCAACATAGCAACACTGCCTACTTCACCATAAAAAAAGTCTTTCATGTCCACAGACTCTCAGCTCCTCAGTCTCCATCAGAGATTCCTCATCGTGATTCTTGCTCTGGAGAACAATACTCAAAGCTTCCCACACCTTCTCTTCTCCCCCACAAATGTTCAGGGTGAGAAGAAAACTAAATACAGAGCTCTGGGAAACACTAATATTCACCAAAATTCACATGGCAGGAAGAGGAAGAAACAAAGGCTATATCATACACACTTCATCTCAGTTCTTTAGGGCAGACTAACACACAATATACCTTCAAGTCTCCACCTACCAAAAGGTAACTTTCAGGTGCCCTAAGCTGACACACTAGAATTTTCCTCACTTATTCCTTAAAGATTCCCAACATCTCTGCCCAACTCTGAGGTCTTGACTCTCCAACGCCAAGCTCAATTCTGTCTGTCCTTTGACTTTGGCAGTTGGTTATCCAGACATCTGAATCTCAGCTTTCCCTAACAGGATCTGGCTTAGTTTGCCCTTCTGTCTCTCCTTGACAGCTATTTAAGAGCTCATAGGGCAGGTCCAACAATGGTCCCTGCTATGCCCCACTCAGCAGGGGAAGTCCACCAAGGCAGCTCAGTAACCACCTCTCAGTTCAGTTCAATCACCTAGTCATGTCTGACTCTTTGTGACCCCATGGACTGCAGCACAACAGTCTTCCCTGTCCATCACCAACTCTCGGAGCTTACTCAAACTCATGTCCATCAAGTCGGTGATGCCATCCAGCCATCCAATCGTCTCATCCTCTGTCGTCCCCTTCTCCTCCCACCTTCAGCTTGCACAGCATCAGGGTCTTTTCCAATGAGACAGTTCTTCACGTCAGGTGGCCAAAGTTTTGGAGTTTCAGCTTCAGCATCAGATCTTTCAATGAATATTCAGGACTGATTTCCTTTAGGATGGACTGGTTGGATCTCCTTGCAGTCCAAGGGACACTCAAGAGTCTTCTCCAACACCACAGTTCAAAAGCATCAATTCTTTGGTGCTCAGCTTTCTTCACAGTCCAACTTTCACATCTGTACATGACCACTGGAAGAACCATCACCTTGACTAGATGGACCTTTGTTGGCAAAGTAATGTCTCTGCTTTTGAATATGCTGTCTTGGTTGGTTAGAGCTTTTCTTCCAAAGAGTAAGCTCCTTTTAATTTCATGGCTGCAATCACCATCTGCAGTGATTTGGGAGCCCCCCAAAATAAAGTCTCTCACTGTTTCCATTGCTCCCCCATTTGCCATGAAGTGATGGGACTGGATGCCATGATCTTAGTTTTCTGAATGTTGAGTTTTAAGCCAACTTTTTCACTCATCTCTTTCACTTTCATCAAGAGGCTTTTTAGTTTTTCTCCTCTTTCTTCCATAACAGTGTTGTTATCTGTATATCTGAGGTTATTGATAATTCTCCTGGTAATCTTGATTCCAGCTTGTGCTTCATCCAGCCTGCATTTCACATGATATACTCTGCATATAAGTTAAATAAGCAGGGTGACAATATACAGCCTTAACATACTCCTTTCCCAATTTGGAACCAGTCTGTTGTTCCATGTCCAATTTTAACTGTTGCTTCTTGACCTGCATTCAGATTTCTCAGGAAAAGAAATTGCAGGTCAGGTGGTCTGGTATTCCCATCTCTTTAAAAATTTTCACAGTTTGTTGTGATCCACACAGTCAAAGGTTTTGGCATGGACAATAAAGCAGAAATGGATGTTTTTCTGGAACTCTCTCGCTTTTTTAATGATCCAACAAGTGTTAGAACCACCTCTACAGGATTATAAAAAAAAATTCTGGCCACATTTCAGGGTAACTATCATGCCCCATCTTCGAGAAACTGGAAACCGATATCCACCAATTACATCTGGGAGAGATGCCAACCAGCCAAAGGATTCTTAGCACAGGAGAGTTGGAATAACCTAGCAGCCAGAATGCACTTCAAGTAAGGCCCCTGGAGAGTGCTGTACTGGCTCTGGCTGTTGAGCCTTTGTGGCATGAAGTTGCATCCTTAAGACTGTAGGTCAGCTTCTCTAGAGGTAGGACGAGGTGAGTAGGGTGAGTAGCTGAAGCAGCTAGCCATTATCACCTACTCCCTCTAGCATCAGGAATGCTTGGGCTGCTACTTTACAGACAGATCCCCAGCACCAGACCTGCCACCAAAGATCTTTATTGCAAATGGGTTAACCATTAAGGTCCAGCCCTGAAGCCCTACCAAGCCTAAAACTGCACCCAAGTTGGTGAGGGTCCTTGCTCCTGGAAAAATTAAGAGTAACTAGGAATCACCTCCAGGTTTACATTCTAATGGTTTCAGACATACTAAACATCTCTGTGGAACAGGTTCTGAAGATGGGACTTATTTATTCATTTGACCCATGCTGATACCATTCGACGGAGAAAGCAATGGCACCCCACTCCAGTACTCTTGCCTGGAAAATCCCATGGACGGAGGAGCCTGGTGGGCTGCCGTCTATGGGGTTGCACAGAGTCAGACACAACTGAGCGACTTCACTTTCACTTTTCATTTTCATGCACTGGAGAAGGAAATGGCAACCCACTCCAGTGTTCTTGCTTGGAGAACCCCAGGGACGGGGGAGCCTGGTGGGCTGCCGTCTATGGGGTCGCACAGAGTCGGACATGACTGAAGCGACTTAGCAGCAGTAGCAGCAGCAGATACCATTCCAATTGGACATTTGTCCTCAAGAAATTCCCACTGTTCACAAAACAGTCTCATACAACATTTCCTAGATGCATCACCGAAAGCACAAGCAACAAAAGAAACATTTGATAAATCAGACTTGATGAAAATTTAAAACTTCATGCTTCAAAGAACACAATCAAGAAAATGAAAAGATAGCCTGCAGCGAGAGAAAATATTTGAAAATCATATCTGATAAGAGACTTAAATCCAGAATACATAAATAATGCTTATAANAATAACTAAATTTAAAATGTGCAAAGAATCTGAACAGAAATTTCTCCAAAGAAGAAATACGAATGGACAGTAAGCTCATTAAAAGATGCTCAACACCATTAGTCATCGAGTCATCAAGGAAATGCAAATTAAAACCACAATGTGATATCACTTCACATCCACTACAATGGCTAAATTCAAAAGGACAGATAATAACAAGCATTACAATGATGTAGAGAAACTGGAACACTCATACATTTCTTATGAAAATATAAAACAATGCAAATACTTTGGAAAACAGTTTAGTACTTCCTCAAAAAAGGTAAACATGGAGTTATTATATGACCCAACAATTCCACTCCTATGCATAAACTCAAGAGAAATAACAACTCAAAAACACATACAGAAATGTTCATAGCAGTATTACTCATAATAGCCAAAAATGGAAAAACCCAAATGTCCATCAACTAGTAAATGGACAAATAAAATATAGTATACCCATATGAGAGGAGGGTATGGCAACCCACTCCAGTATTCTTGCCTGGAGAATCCCCATGGACAGAGGAGCCTGGTGGGCTATAGTCCATAAGGTTGCAAAGGGTCAGACACGACTGAGCAACTAAGCACACATTCCCACATGATGGAATATTATTCTGTAATAAAAAGGAATGCTACAATACAGATGAGGCTTGAAAATATCATACTAAATTAAAGAACCCAGTCACAAAAGAGCACATATTATATGATTCCATTTATATGGAATGTCCAGAATAGGCAAATCTATAGATTTGCAGAAAATAGATTAGCAGTTGCTTAGGGCTGGGAAAAACTCTGATTCTGGGAGGGATTGGGGGCAGGAAGAGAAGGGGATGACAGAGGATGAGGTGGCTGGATGGCATCACTGACTCGATGGACGTGAGTCTGGGTGAACTCCGGGAGTTGGTGATGGACAGGGAGGCCTGGCATACTGCGATTCATGGGGTTGCAAAGAGTCGGACACGACTGAGCAACTGAACTGNGATGGCATCACTGACTCGATGGACGTGAGTCTGGGTGAACTCCGGGAGTTGGTGATGGACAGGGAGGCCTGGCATACTGCGATTCATGGGGTTGCAAAGAGTCGGACACGACTGAGCAACTGAACTGAACTGAGGGTTGGGTAGAGGCAAGAAAGGGGTATCATTGCTAATGGGCACAGGGTTTTCTTTTAGTGGGAATGAAATGTAAAATTAGATGGTGGTGATGGCTGCACAATCCTGTGAGTAAATTAGAAAATATTGACTTGTACACTTTAAATGAATAAATTATGTGGTATGTGAATTATGTCACAATAAATATGCTAGAGAAACAAACAAAAACAGAACCAATAGAAGTATGTAGGAAGGAACCAACTCAGTAACCTGGTTCTGTTCAGCACCCATACTTTCCCATCCTGGCATACCTATGAAATGCCTTTCAACTTGTGTAATGCCCCCACCAATGTACCAAAAATGATGAGCAGGTCCCTAACTACTCCCAAGACCTAGGGAGCTTGCAGAATGGTGGGGTCATGGGGAGGATGGTACCTAGATGGTATCTCTGTAGGCTTTCCAAAGGCTGACTGCAAGAAGACTCTGGGATGGGCTGTCCTATATCCCCTGGCAAAACCTTACTTCTCTCCAGCCAGTCCTAAATAATGAATGAATCCAAGGTGCAGAAGTTTCTAATCCACATCTGCCAGCAAAGACAGCACACACATAATGTCTATGTTAGACCACACTACCTGGTTCTGCCAGGTACTGCACACATGTCATCTCACACCTGTTCTCAGCTGCTATAATGCTTAAGAGCAGAGACTCAAGTTCACGCTCCATAGGTGAAGACAGAATTGAGGTCTCAAGAGAAGAGAAAGTCTACAACAGCTTTCGTGTGCCTGGCAGAAGACAGTGACTAGGAATGAAAAAAAAATAAGTGATAATAAAGTGCAGCAATCTATGAGTAACACTGGGTGAGTCAGATCAATAGTGAGATAAGAGATCTCAACAGTGCTACATGAACTATGAAATAACTGAAACAGTATGGTTGGTGGTGAAAACTGTGGCTGCTTACCTTCTCTAGTCTTTTGCAGAAAGCTTCAAATTTTCCAAATATGTACATTTCTGAAACCTCAAAAGATTTTTCCCCTGAGGACTCTAAAATCTGTTTCCTTGTTTTATGAAAAGATGCCTGATATTCCCTGAATAGAAAAATGCAGTCCTATGAGAGATTTAAAACAAGGTGATATATAGTGAGCCTTTTGTTCATAAGTGAAAAATTCAAAACTTCTGTCCTCATACAGAACTAATCACAGCAGCCCCTCAACAGGGCTGTTGCTGCTAACATTAAAAATTCAAGTTATCTGCCCACATATAGAAAGGTCTGTGAAGATCAATATATTTTTTCTGTTTTACAAAATATTCTCATCTTCTTTATTCTCATTATTTCCCCTTAACTCTTATCCTTATCAAAGTATGACATATACTATTTGTTGTCAGATTTTCATGGCTAATTAGAACTTCCAGGTCAAAAATGATGTATCAATTCTGTTATCAATTATCTATTAAGTTGGCACCTTTTAATCAGCATTATTCACATACAGGTATAAAAAAATTAAGATTGTATAGTGCTAATTTATTCAACTGTCATTTCTCCACAAGGAGAGCATAAAGTCTTTGATGGATGCATTGCTGAAATCCTAATATTTGACTAGATAGGGAAACAGTGGGAACAGTGGCTGACTTTATTTTCTTGGGCTCCATAGTCACTGCAGATGGTGACTGCAGCCACGAAATTAAAAGATGCTTACTCCTTAGAAGGAAAGTTATGACCAACCTAGACCGCATATTAAAAAGCAGAGACATTACTTTGTCAACAAAGGTCCATCTAGTCAAGGCTATGGTTTTTCCAGTAATCATGTATAGATGTGAAAGTTGGATTGTGAAGAAAGCTGAGTGCCGAAGAACTGATGCTTTTGAAGTGTGGTGTAGGAGAAGACTCTTGAGAGTCCCTTGGACTGCAAGGAGATCCAATCAGTCCAACCTAAAGGAGATCAGTCCTGGGTGTTCATCGGAAGGACTGACATTGAAGCTGAAACTCCAACATTCTGGCCACCTGATGCAAAGAACTGACTCGTTTGAAAAGACCCTGATGCTGGAAAAGATTGAGGGCAGGAGGAGAAGGGGATGACAGGGGATGAGATGGTTGGACTGCATCACCGACTCAATGGACATGGGTTTGGATGGACTCCGGGAGTTGGTGATGGACAGGGAGGCCTGGCGTGTTGCGGTTCATGGGGTAGCAAAGAGTTGGATACGACTGAGCAACTGAACTGGGATACCACTGGGCAGTTCAACCAGGCAAAAAGAGAAGACAGTGTTACCAGTCTCCAGTAGGAATTCACTGTCATATCAAGCAAACCAAACCATCTTTTAAAAAATGTTCAACTTTTTCAAAGCCACCAATGTTCAGTCAAATCTCTAACATACTGTCAGCTCCCTGGTTCTGACTCTTCCATCTCCCTCTTGACTCTAGAAGGACCTATGTGATTACATTGGGCCCACTTAGATAATCCAGGATAACCTCGCCATCCTTAATTCCTCCTACAATCTGAATTCCCCCTTGACATTTAATGTAACAAATTCCGGAGATTAGGATGAGGACATCTTTATTCTGTATACCTCAGCCACTAAATCAGAATATCTGTGAGTGAGACACAGAAATCCGTATGTTCAACCAGTTTCTCAGTTGATTCCTATAAATATTCAGGTTTCTATAACTAGTCACATACCTGCTTCTAACTATAACAGATAGTCCCCCATCTCAATTTCTAAAACAAAATCTTACTCTCTTCAAGGTTACTGATAATTTTTCACTCGACTTCCTTGAGATGCTTGGAATACAGATAAGATCCTTATCCTCCTGGAATATGCCATCTAATAGAAATTACTTTATATTATTTCTTCACTACTAACCAATTCCTTCATGTTGGACAGATAAGGTCCTGAATAATAATTCTTACCATTGCTTCTACCAACCCATTTGATTATTATTCCCCAAAACTATACAGTAAAAGTTTCCTGAAAAGATGTCAGATGTGATAGAAATTGGGTTAAACTAGAATTCAGAAAACCAAACTTTCATTTCTGATTCAGTAAGTAAATAGCTAGTGACCTGAAGGATATTAAAAGAATTATGAGGATAAATTGCTAAGTTCTATGTCAAGAGTTCTGGCTCCTGCTAATAGGCCAACTTGGAGGGAATGATCTCTGCCTCCTACTCCAAAAATTAACACCGGAGAAATTCTAGACGGCCACATGGAATCCAAAAAATAACAACAACAACAACAGAAATGATTAAACTTCCAGGAAGAGTATGGGTTGTTTTGAATCTGAGGATTGAGTGAGCAAGAATGATTAAAAAAACAATGGAAGAAGATAAGAAATACTGTTAATGAATAAGG
>SJYQ01000315.1:10351-68527 GCA_006410935.1 Redunca redunca
AATTTAATGTAAATTTTAGGGAATTAACTTGTCTATTTCTGAAAAAAAAAAGAAAAGAGAGTTGGAATTATGATAGTGATTGTATTGGATCTTTAGGTTATCTTAATAACATCAAGTCTTCCAATCCATGAACAGAACACAGGATGACTTTCCATTTATTCTCTTCTTTGATTTCTTACAACAAGTTTTGTAGTTTCCAGTGAAGAAGATTTTCTCTTCATTTGGTAAATTTATTGCTAAGTAATTTACTCTTTTTGCTGCTATGGTAAATGAAATTGAGTTTTTTGTTTTCAGATCATTCATTGCTAGTGTATAGAAATACAGTTAACTTAATATACCATTATTATTCCTACAATCATGTTGGATTTTTTTATTAGTCCTAACAAGCTTTTTTTTTATAATATCTTAACTATTTCTATATGTACAATCATATAATCTGAAGCTAGAGATTTCTTTACTTCCTCCTTTCAATCTGAATGATCTTTGTTTCCTTTCCTTGGCTGAATGTTTGGGGGTTTTTTGTTTACTAAATTCTCTGGATTAAATCTGTACCTTCTGTAGTCTTTGTCATGTATGGCCACTTAAGTCTCTACTCATCTAATGACTGGGCAGTGATTTATATTACTTAAAGTCCTGGAACCAATAAATTTCCTGCACTTTATCATAGGGTTCTGTGTGCATGTTGGGTCACACATGTAACACTCAGACCAACAATTTACAACTCTGCCTTAGCCTTCACTTCTTACTTGCATGAAGCCTAAGAGTCCGTCAGAGGTGACAGTTTAGGCTCTCTTCAGGTCTTTCCTGAGCTTGCCCCTCCTCCATTCAGTTTCTACATCCCCAGGAATATGTGAGAGCTTTTCAAAGCCCCTATGAACATCTCATTCCTTCTTTTTCTCTTTTAAGTTTTCCTTTCTGTTGGATTTTTTTGGTAAGTTTGTTATTTGCCCAACCATTATCACTGCCTCAGGCAGTCACAGAGTTAATCATTTGCCTGTAATTGTTTTAACAAGGACTTCTAGACAAAAGGCTTTTCTCACTGGACAAGCCCTAAGTCAAGAAACTAACGACAGCCTTGAAGAGTGTCTCCCAGGGAACAAACAGAAAGGTAAAACAATGCCAATTCTCTAGAAATGATGATTCACTCAATTGCTCCTTCTGGTGGCTGCCAGACTACTAGAATTCAGAGTGACCTGGTTTTCAAGCTGTTAATTTTTAAAGCTATTGCACTACTGAAGAAGATGATGGGGGAAAGGCAACTTAAAACACCATTAAGCTTGCTGTTCTGCTGCCACTGTTGCTGCCGAGTCACTAAGTTTTTGAGACCCCATGGACTATAGCCTGCCAGACTCCTCTTCTATGGGATTTCCCAGGCAAGAATACTGGAGTGGGTTACCATTTCCTTCTCCAAGGGGTCCTCCCTACCCAGGGATTGAACCTATGTCTCCTCCTTGGCAAGCAGATTCTTTACCATCTGAGCTACCTGGGAAGCCCCTTACTGTTCTAATGAAAGTGTAAGTTACTCCGTTGTATCCAACTCTTTGCAACCCCATGGACTATACAGTCCCTGGAATTCTCCAGGCCAGAATACTGGAGTGGGTGGCCTTTCCCTTCTCCAGAGGATCTTCCAAACCCAGGGATCAAACCCAGTTCTCCCACATTGTAGGTGGATTCTTTACCAGCTGAGCCAGATTCAGCCATTTTCTCTTGAACATACACTTCCCAGATTGCTGCAAGCCTTTAGCTAGTTTTGACTTCTGAAAAAGTCAATTCTGACCATTTTTGCCAATTTTCTTGTTGCTTTTCATGAGGAAGGGAATTTCAGAGAACTTGACTCTGCCATTTTCACTGATACCACTTCTGACTAGCATTTTGTATGCAGTTTAAATAACACTGTGGTCAGAGCTTAGGATCTGGCAGCCAGACTGCTGGGTTCAAATCTCAGTTCTACCAGTTGCTAGCTCTGTCACTTTGCTTGGTCAAGTTCCTCAACTTCTTTGTTGAGAATTACCTCAACCTCCTTCTCCAGGAAGTAGAGATATAATAGTATTATCTATTGCATAGGATTTTTATACAGATTTAGAATTAATACATGAAGAAAACCTAGTACAGTGCCCGGCATGTAGTAACTACTCAATAAATATTAATATTGTTGACATGGCTATTATTGTTGTTGCTATTTTCTTATACCTCTCACACTGCTAGAGGAAGTGCTATTTTTCTACTCTTTGACAAATGAAGAAAGGGGAGCAGAGAGAGGTTAAGGAACTTGCCAGGAATCAGGTAGCTAGTAGTTCTACCTATGCTATGCACTGTGCTACTACAAACCAGTTCAGTTCAGTTCAGTTCAGTTGCTCAGTCATGTCCGACTCTTTGCGACCCCATGAATCGCAGCACACCAGGCCTCCCTGTCCATCACCAACTCCCGGAGTTCACTCAGATTCATGTCCATCGAGTCAGTGATGCCATCTTGCCATCTCATCCTCTGCCGTCCCCTTCTCCTCCTGCCCCCAAACCTTCCCAGCATCAGAGTCTTTTCCAATGAGTCAACTCTTCGCATGAGGTGGCCAAAGTACTGGAGCTTCAGCTTTAGCATCAGTCCTTCCAAAGAAATCCCAGGGCTGATCTCCTTCAGAATGGACTGGTTGGATCTCCTTGCGGTCCAAGGGACTCATAAGAGTCTTCTCCAACACCACAGTTCAAAAGCATCAATTCTTTGGCACTCAGCCTTCTTCACTACAAACCAAGGTGCATGTGATTCTCAAGTTTATGTCTTCATATGCCACTTTGCCAACAAAGGTCTGTATAGTCAAAGTTATGCTTTTTCCAGTAGTCACATATGGATGTGAGAGATGGACCATAAAAAGGCTGAGCTCCAAAGAATTGATGCTTTTGAACTGTGGTATTGGAGAAGACTCTTATGAGTCCCTTGGATAGCAAGGAGAGCAAACCAATCAATCCTAAAGGAAATCAGTCTTGAATATTCATTGGAAGGGCTAATGCTGAAACTAAAGCTCCAATACTTTGGCTACCTGATGGGAAGAACTGGCTCATTGGAAGAGACCCTGATGCTGGGAAAGATTGTGGGCAGGAGGAGAAGGGGATGACAGAGAATGAGATGGCTAGATACCATCACTAACTCAATGGATATGAATCTGAGCAAACTCCAAGAGATAGTGAAGGACAGAGGAGCTGGGTGTGCTATAGTCCATGGGGTCACAAAGAGTCCAACAGGACTTAGTGACTAAACAACAACAACAACAAATGCTGCTAGTCAGCCATAATATGAGTCAGGGCCTGGTGACAAATATAACAAAACTGAGCTCCATGCCTGTGAACAATATGATCCCCAAGAACCAAAGACCACCCCACCCCACCCCACCTGCATCTTTCTTTTCCTGGTACAGAGGGTTGCCATCTTATAGTAGTTCATCTTATAATTTTTCAGCTTTATGATGATATGAAAACAATATGTATTCAGAAGAAACAGGACTTCAAATTTTGAATTTTGATCTGTTTCCCAGGGCTAGTGATACTCTCATCAATTCTGGGCGGCATCAACAAACCACAGCACCTGGTCAGCCAAGCGACCATGAAAAGTAAAGAATACTTCCTTAGCTCCTCAACCATCAGATATCCAAATGCCTTAGAGCATGGGCAGCTAGAAAACCTAGTGGGAATGCTCCAGGAGTCATGCTTGACCTGGTAAGGGCTGGGATGTTTCTGATAAGTTACCTCGCTGGCCAAGGAGTGTGACCCAGACCAGCAAGGAATAGAAGAGAAAAATAAAGAATGAGAGTCTATTGCTTTACTCCTGGGAAGAGAACTTTAGTGACTTTAGCCAGGTGGTTCTGCGGTAAAGAATCCAACTGCCATTGCTGGCAACACAGGAAACATGGGTTCAGTCCCTGGCTTGGGGAGATCCCTTGGAGAAGGAAATGGCAATTCACTCCAATATTCTTTCCTGGGAAATCCCATGGACAGAGGAGCCTGGCAGGCTACAGTCCATGGGGTTGCAGAGAATAGGACACAACTTAGCAACTGGGGACACACGAAAAGACAAAGGAGGAGCTAGATGTGAATGATTTGATGGGGCTGTACCCCAGGCAGATCAAACTGCACTTTTCTTTGCTTTTCGTCTGAAATCATCTTCAGGGCACCAGCACTCACTTCCTTCCCACCATATGTTCCATTTTACCCCCCAAAGAGGGCAGGTGTAGTATGAGTGCATTC
The DNA here is from genome assembly GCA_006410935.1 of Redunca redunca. Taxonomy (NCBI): domain Eukaryota; kingdom Metazoa; phylum Chordata; class Mammalia; order Artiodactyla; family Bovidae; genus Redunca; species Redunca redunca. Next base: position 14,585 of record SJYQ01000315.1, read on the forward strand.
CTTTAGGGCATGGAAGGTAAACTTCCTCTAACATGAGAATGCATCCTGCAGTGTTTAGGCTTAGAGAGGATGGGGACACCTCAGAAAATTGATACCTTGGGAAACTAAGGGACCAGGGTCTGAATGCCTGAACTTCAGGTCACCCTCTCTTCCACCCTGGGGCCATGGGCATCATCTTAGGAGGACCAAGCCCCTTTGAAGAGCATGCTGCCTTGTGGATGCTGGCTCGAGGACCTTGAGAGACACAGAGGGTGACCCCTCACCACAGCAACTCAGATGCAGGCTACCCTTTGCTTGAGGTAGAGCACCACTATCTCTGCTTTCAGACATCACTGGCACCTTGAAGGCCATTGAGGGAGGGAGAACTTTTTTTCTAAATCACTCAGCCAGTCAAGAAGGCTTCCACAAAGTACACCACCACCAACAGCCACTATATATCTGGTACTTGGTGATGTGCAGGAGTGGAAGGAATCATCCCTCAGTTTACCTTGAGGCTGGACTGGGGCGCCCTGGGACATAGCAATAGACATGGATAGACAGGAAGGAGGTAAAAGGAAACAGAAAAGTTTGCTAGCTTGTGTGAAGAGAGAAGTTGGAAGGACAAGCTTATGTGGAAAAGAAATGGTTGTGTTCCCTTTGGGTGCAAATGCTCAAAAGCATACTGATGGAACCTGCTTTGTGTTGTGCAGAAAGCAAATATTAATAGTAACGGGCTTCTGAGCTACCATTTCCCTGCTTCCCAAACTGTTCACTCACTGTCCCCACCGCCTCATCATCACCTTCTCTCTACCTTCAAGGGCTAATTCACGTGCTGGGGCCTCGGACCACCCCATAACCAAGTCTCCTCTTTCTTTAGCCTGAGGAGCCCCCTACATCTCTAGTTTGCAAAATGCTTTGCTTATGGCTGACTTACGGCTCTGCAAAGGGGTCTCTACTGGATTGGCCAAGAAGTCTATTCGAGTTTTTCTCTAAGATCATCTGGGAAAGCCCAAACAAACTTTGTGGCCAATCCACTATTTTGCAAAGCAGAACATGTCTACCAGGCTATAAACTCCTGACTGTGTGGATGACATATTTTCATTTTTGTTTCCCACATAGAACCCAGCCCACGACCCAACTATACTTATCTTATGTATTTATTGACCTAATCCATTACTCAATATCTGACACCTTTCTAGACAAACAGCTTCCTCATAAAATGGCTGGTTGTCAAAAAATTCTTCTATCAGCCCAGGTCTGCATCCCTGGAGCCTCCGACCATTAGTCATTGCATTCACCCTTGTGACTGTCTTAGAATACTTTCCTTCATCTTCAGCATCATAGTCAACAAAGATTTAAGTCAACATTCATCCTTGCCCACCCCCACCAAAGCTCTCTTCCTCTTCTTAAACTTCCTCGTTGTCTGAAAGGGGTCATAAACTTGACTCAGTAACTAGATACTAGGAAGAAGAAGAAAGAAAGCTAAAAAGCTGAGTTCAAAGACAATGAATGAGTTGGATTAATTTGAGGTTTGGATGAAATCCAGCTCTCTGATTCCATGATTCATTCTCAGGGAAGAAAGACACAAGTCCCTGGAATGCTAAGGGAAAACAGTGGATTTCTGTCACTCCTTCAAAGAGAACCCAAGGAAGGACTGTTCTATAACTGGACAGAGCAGGCAAGTGAGGTTTTCAGCCCGCAGCTGATGAGAGGGGTTTTTCTGCAGACCAGTGCTACCTGAGTGGAGCCGTGGAGGCCTAACAGAAGCACGTGAAAAGTGAAAGTGCTAGTTGCTCAGCTATGTCCAGCTCTGTGCAACCCCATGGACTGTAACCCACCAGGCTCCTCCATCCATGGAATTCTCCAAGCAAGAATACTGAGGTGGATAGCCATTCCATTTTCCAGGTGATCTTCCCAACCCAGGGACTGAGCAGGTCTCCTACATGGCAGGTGCCTTCTTTACCATCTGAGCCACCAGGGAAGCCCTTTACCAAATAGATGGAAGGGAACTTAGAGTTTATCTAATCCAGTCTTTCCCATTTACAGGCAAGAAAATTGAGGCCCCACCAGAGGAGATGAACTCACACATTTCTGGATATATCTTCAGAAACCTAAATTTCCAGCATCACTAACTATGCTCACGTCAGCCTCCTGCAATTACAATGCCAAGCAAAGAACAAACGGCTCCTCCTTCACCTTCTCCCTGATACTTCATAGCCTTACCAAAGGACAGATGCTCAAAACTAGGGCTAAGAAATACTTTAAATGATGTCTTCAGCTCCAGTGAAGCCTATAAGTGATATAAGTTGTTATGACATTTGAGTTTTAAGGTTGACATATAGCTTTATGATGGAGAAGAGAATGGCAACCCACTCCAGTGTTCTTGCTTGGAGAATTCCATGGCCCAAGGAGCCTGGGGGGCTACAGTCCATGGGGTCGCAAAGAGGCAGACATGACCGAGTGACTAAAACACATAAATTTAAGAATGTTGATTACGTTCTTTTAAATGATAACATATACATACATCATATATGTTACATACATACACATATTTGGCTGCACTGGCTCCTTTAGTTGTGGCCCATGGGCTTAATTGTCCCTCAACATGTGGGCTCTTAGTTCCCTAACCAGGGGTTGAATCCAGGCCCCTGGCACTGGAAGGTGGGTTCTTCACCACTGGACCACCAGGGAAGTTTCACACAAACATCATGTATTTTAATGTGTATAAAATGGAATATGTTTAAAAGATCATAAAGGAACACTACGTGAGTGACTTCTATCAACCCTGTTTCCTCTAAGAAAAGGGGAGAGAGGGAAATAGTACAATGTTTACAAGAGTTTGTCCCAGCACAGAAGGGCATTTTGAGAAGGCTGTTCAAACATTGCTTTTTATTATGATACAATGTGTACAATAGACATTCCAGAACCTACTCCAGGGGTGAATTTATTTTCAGAAATGTTGTTTAGTAGAATGTGTTTTTTTTTTTATTTAGTAAAATGTTTTTATACCTGACAGGTTAATGATGTTTTTAAACCACAGCAAACTATCATGTATCCATCATAGAGATCAGCACAAAGAGTGTCCTCACAGGCCAGCAATAAAACAAAAATGAGTTTTCCTCTTCACTTTGGCCAACACAGCATCTCACTGGGTGGGACATGAAGGGAGAAATTTAAGAAAAGGATAGCTAGAGTAAAGTACGGCAGGCAGAGGCTGGTGAAGGAAAGTCTACCAGACAGGGAAAAAGGGAAAACACATGGAATACTACACAGCAGTTAAAATGAATACACTTGAGATACACATATCAACACATAAATCTCAGAAATATAATATTAGACACAAAAAGCAAATGGTAGATAGATACATACCTTGTATCATTTATTTAATGTTTAAATGCATGTAAGTTGTTGGTAGATAAGGACAAAATAATAAAAGTATAAAAACTTGCACAGGAGTCAGGCTGGTTTCTTTCTTCTGGGAAGGAGAAAGGAGAGAGGAAAGAAAGGAACATAGATTTTAAAAGAGTATGAAGGTGACTTCAGTTGACCTTGCATGGTTCTGCTTCTTATGCTAGATTGTGAATACATATCTGCTAAATTACTGTGGCTTTTTGTATGCTCAAAATATTTCATAACTGGAAAAAAAAAGTCAACCTTACTTTAAAAGAACTGGTACAGGGTGAGGGGCATGGTATCAAATACCTGTGACTATTTCCTGTTCATGTATGGCAGAAACCATCACAATGTTATAAGGTAATTATTCTCTAATTTTAAATAATTAAAATTAAAATAAACTACTCCTTTTTCATTTTCCAGTCTCTCTCTCACTATCTATTGATCTATATATTGCATGCATTTTACGTAATATATTAATGTTTTTTATATGTAATAGAGATAGAAAAAGATAAATAGATTAGATAGATGATAATAGATGATGATAACAGATAAATGATAGAGGAAATAGAGATAAAAATTAAGAAACAGAAGATAGATAAGGTTGGATAGCATCATCTTGTGCTAAGTGCTAAGCATGTGCTGAGTGTTGAGCATATGGGCTAAGTGCTTTCCATGAACCAACTTATTTAATCCTTACAATGACCCATCTTACAGATGAGAAAATTGAGGCATAGAGAACCTTATGTTCACCAATCTATTGTGTAGCAGACCCCCAAATTCAGCCCAGGTGAATCTGCCCCCAGCACTATGCTGGTATTCTACTCTATGGTGCTACTTGAAATCAAAGGGGCCACAGAGCATTCAAAGGTTCTGGGTTTTCCTCTAGAAATCTAGAGAAGGGGCAACTTGAGAAATGTTTAAGAAATAAAGAAAAATAAATGATAGAAACGAAGCAAGCTGCTCTTCAGGCAGACAGGAAAACCATCCCCTAGCATCTAGCTCTCCACCACCATCCTGATTTCTGCCCACAGTAGCGTGAGGTCTGGCCTTTCCCCTCACTGTCCCGTGAAGACACTCGCTTCGCACACACATATAGAGGCAAAGAGCATCTCATTTGTCAACAGTCATGCATTATAAATCTTCTCTCCTGTTTTAACTCACATCCACTGACACTTCAACAACAAAAAAAAGAGACTTTTCTGCATTTACAAATCCAAAATCTTGTGAACAGTGATGAAGCAAGCCAGGGAGGGCTTTCTTGGGGAAAAACTACTTTTCTGGTGCCAGAATAAATGATTAACTGCATTGACCCGAAGGCTCGGGATCAAATCCCCTTAAGAGCAGTGATTCAGTAGAAATCTCGCCATCCCGGTACCTTTGCAACTATTTATCTTTTTTAAAACCCACCATGATGTGAGGTAGCTGGAGATAAAATACATTTTTGGAAAAACTTGATCGGAGACAGAAATTCAAAAATTAATTTTCAGAATTTATATTTGTGGAGACTAACTAGGCTTATTCTTATTTGAAAATTGTCTGTGTAGGTTGTTTGGGATTAAAATCTTAAAATACATGCCGTTTAACCATCTGCTTTGTGTTTTCTGTTAGTATTGAAGTTGCGGTTAAATGATACGTATTTTACACTTAAATATTTGGAAACATGGCCAAGATTCATTAAGAAAAGCAAACATGGAGCTCCTCATTTCCTCTGACCAATTTTTAGAGCACATTGTCTGCGCCTTTCCTGACGAACAGTCCTTAATCACACCAAAGACAGACATGTTCATTTCAATGATTTCAATAACAGAAGAGATGAAATTCATATTGCCAGACCACAGATATCAGAGATGATCTAATCCAACAATTTCATTCTGCGGAAAATCTCTGAGGCACAAATGAAGGAAATCATTTGTGGACCTCCATGAAAGAATTCAACCTTGTCTTGTACACATTCTCCTGTAAGGCTCACCAAGACAAGTATTTGCTCATAGTAATACCAGATTTGATAGATGGGACATTTCTATGAGGCTCAAATTCTGTCATTCCTTAAGCACTTTTCTCCTTTTCCTTTGACCAAGGTGGGCCATAACATCAACATGACTATTCATGACCTAAGGAGTCAAAATTGTCTGATTAGTTTGATGACCATCCAAACCTCCTTAGTTTGTTGCTGCTGTTGTGGTGAAAATAACTAGCAGTCCACCAAAGACCTGTGCTTTCCTTCCAGTGTATAGAGCTTGTCTTGGGAAATGACTACAACTCAGGGCAATATTTCAGTCACTTGTATACCTGGTAGGGTCAGTTCTCATCAATAGAGCATGAACAAGAGTGATGAATATCGTATCTCTACTATGGGTATGAAGCCAGTGTGTTTTATCCCCAAGGCAGAAGGGGACTAGATCCCTGGATTCTTGTATGAAAAGCAGGATGCTTCAATCCACTGCGGACTCTCTGTGGGTGAGCAGTAACTTCTCTTGTGGTTAGTCACTGAAGCATGCAATTTAACTTCACAGCAACTTGCATTATTACTAACACGTGGATCAAATGAGAAGCACTCCAAAAACATCAAAATACATCCCAAGCCATTAAATCACATGGAGGCCCTGTCTACCTGTTCTGCTTCTTAATTAAATGATGAGATTGCAGATCCCAAGGCTGGGACATCAGAGCCATCTGCTAAGATTGAGCGATATCCGATTCTGATCAGCCCCAGGAAACCCTCACAAGAACCACTTTGGATGATTCAAAAGTGCTGAGTTGTCCCAGATCGTGTCAGTATAATAGCCCCAAAATGACTGTTACCTTTTCTTAAGAGGAGTAAAGAATGTAGAGGAAATTAAGATATACAAATCATTCTGCTCTAAATGTCTAGAAGTCCCTTACGCCCTCTGCTTTAATCCAGTAAATAATGAAAGGCTTAGCTAAAAATGCCCTTTATTGAGAGGGTCCAGGTTTTCCCCTGCCTGGACTTTTTAATTGGTTCCATCAACTTAGTCAAACAGATCACTATTAACATCAGAAGGAAAACAGTCAAAAAGCCATTGAATTCATTTGGCACATGACCCCCTGAGGAAATGGCTATGTAAATACAGCCCTAGCTTAAAGCCCTCTGTTTGCTCAGCTGTGTTTACTGAAATTAAATATTGGCCCTAACTAGCCCCAGTATTTACTATCCAACCCCCATCCTGCTCACCTGAACCTAAGGTTCTTAGTTAAACAGAAATCAGACCAATGAATTAAATGCCTATGGTGTGTTTATCTGCATCTGAATTCATTTGAATCCCCAAAAGTTTGTTCCAGGGGATCCAGAAACATTAGCCTCAGAGACGTGAAGCATCAGCTTGCCTTGCAGGAAAGTCCAGTGATTTTCTTTCTTTTTTGTTGTTGTTGTTGTTAAAGATATTTTGATGTGGCCCATTTTTTAAGTCTTTTACTGAATTTCTTACAACATTGCTTCTGTTTCATATTTTGGGTTTTTGTCCCCGAGGCATGTAGGATCTTAGCTACCAACTGAATAGTGAACGTCCCCTGCACTGAAAGGCAGCATCTTAACCTCTGGACTTCCAGTGAAGTTCCAAGCCCAGTGCTTTTCAAACTTTTTTTTATGGCATTAGAGCTCATATTTCTGGGGTTCTTCCATGGTGCTAGTAGTAAAGAACCCTCCTGCCAGTGAAGGAGACAAAAGCAATTTGTGTTCAATCCATCAGTTGAGGAGATCCCCTGGAGAAGGAAATGGCAACCCACTCCAGTATTTTTGCCTGGAGAATCCCACAGACAGAGGAGCCTGGCAGGCTACAGTCCATGGGGTCGCGAAGAGTCGGACAGGACTGAAATGACGTAGCACACCCATATTTCTAGGGGGAATTTACACAGAACCCAAAATAAATGAAGTAGGCAAATTCCCAGATGCTATAACTAAAGCAGGGCTGGGGGTCCCAGAGCCCACCTTGGGCTGCAAAGATACATCTGATTCAACCCTTTGCTGCTACTAAGAAAGAAACAGCGGCCTGGTGATATATCTATCTCCACTCAACAAGCTGAAATCCAGACTTCCAACCCAATGCTCTTTCCAGACAAGGCACAGTTACGCATGCTGCTATTTCTCTAGATGTGTTCACACAATCTCTAGGTCTGTGAATTTTCTGCTTAAATTGGGAGCTTTCCACAGATGCCTGTCTTCTGGTCCTGAGGTCAATTCATGCAGCCACCTCTGATGTAAACAATCAGGGTCCTGATGGAAAGAAGGTATTCAGCAGGTTCTTGACATGGGAGCACACCATGTGAGGTGATGGACAGTGGTATCTGCACACTCAGCTGTCCAGCCCCGCCATACCTTCTTCCAGTGACTGTGGTTCATACAAGCCCTTGAGAGCTCGCGCACTGCCTCCTACAAGCAAGGAAACACCACCTCTTGGAGATGGATGATCTTGGAGATCATGTAGATTCTTCACCAACAGTCTCATTTTACAAAGGAGAAAATTTATGTCTTGGCACACTAGAGAGTCCTTTAGAGACCTAAACAGCCATGTCTGCCAGACTACATGCAATAGAAAGAGGCTTCTGAAGGTGATGGGAAAGCATGGACCACCTATTGGAATTACTAGGGTTGCTTAGGAAAAGGTAGATTCATCAATGGGACGTGAATCTGCACTTTTACCAACCATTTTGCATGAATAATCTCCAAATGCCGCTGGTATAGTGGAATGAGCATAATCATTCATCCGTGGCAAGTAAACTTGTGTTCAAGCCTGCTTGTTCAAACCAGCTCTTCAGTCGTCTAAGTGGTTCAGTTCAGTTCAGTCGCTCAGTCATGTCCAACTTTTTAGGACCCCATGGGCTACAGCATGCCAGGCTTCCATGTTGTTCAGCAACTTCTAAACCGTGGTCAAATTCATGTCCATTGAGTCAGTGATGCCATCCAACCATCCATCCTCTGTCATCCCCTTCTCCTCCTGCCTTCAATCTTTCCCAGAATCAGGGTCTTTTCCAAAGAGTCTGTTCTTCTCATGAGGTGGCCAAAGTATTGGAGGTTCAGTTTCAGCATCAGTCCTTCCAATGAATATTCAGGACTGATTTCCTTCAGGATTGACTGGTTGGATCTCTTTGCAGGCCAAGGGACTCTCAGGAGTCTTCTGCAACACCACAGTTCAAAAGCAACCATTCTTTGGTGTTCAGCTTTCTTTATAGTCCAATTCTCACATCCATACATGACTACTGGAAAAACCATAGCTTTCACTAGAAGGACTGTTGTTGGCAAAGTAATGTCTCTGCTTTTTAGTATGCTGTCTAGGTTGACAGCAGCAGCAGTCAACCTAGGTTGGTCATAGCTTTTCTTCCAAAGAGCAAGTGTCTTAATTTCATGGCTGCAGTCATTATCTGCAGTGATTTTGGAGCCCAAAACTAAAGTCTGATTTTGGAGCCCAAAAAATAAAGTCTGTCAATCTTTCCATTGTTCCCCGATCTATTTGCCATGAAGTGATGGGACCGGATGCCATGGTCTTAGTTTTCTGAATGTTGAGCTTTAAGCCAACTTTTTCACTCTTCTCTTTCACTTTCATCAAGAGGCTCTTTAGTTCTTCTTTGCTTTCTGCCATAAGGGTGGTGTCATCTGCATATCTGAGGTTATTGATATTTCTCCGGCAATCTTGATTCCAGCTTGTGCTTCTTCCAGCCTGGCATTTCACATGATGTACTCTGAATATAAGTTAAATAAACTGGGTGACAATATACAGCCTTGACATACTCCCTTCCCAATTTGGAACAAGTCTGTTGTTCCATGTCCAGTTCTAACTGTTGCTTCCTGACCTGGATACAAATTTCTCAGGAGGCAGGTAAGGCAGTCTGGTATTCCCATCTCTTGAAGAATTTTCCACAGTTTGCTGTGATCCACACAGTCAAAGCCTTTGGCATAATCAATAAAGCAGAGTAGATTTTTCTGGAACTCTCTTGCTTCTTCAATGATCCAAAGGATGTTGGCAATTTGATCTCTGGTTCCTCTGCATTTTCTAAAACCAGCTTGAACATCTGGAAGTTCATGGTTCACATATTGCTGAAGCTTGGAGAATTTTGAGCATCACTTTACTAGCATGTGAGATGAGTGCAATTGTGTGGTAGTTTGAGCATTCTTTGGCATTCCCTTTCTTTGGGATTGGAATGAAAACTAACCTTTTCCAGGCCTCTGGCCACTGCTGAGTTTTCCAAATTTGCTGGCATATTGAGTGCAGCACTTTCACAGCATCATCTTTCAGGATTTGAAACAGCTCTCCTGGAATTCCATCACCTCCACTAGCTTTGTTCATAGTGATGCTTTCTAAGGCCCATTTGACTTCACATTCCAGGATGTCTGGCTCTAGGTGAGTGATCACACCATCATGATTATGTGGTTCATGAAGATCATTTTTGTACAGTTCTTCTGTGTATTCTTGCCACCTCTTCTTAATGTCTTCTGCTTCTGTTAGGTCCATACCATTTCTGTCCTTTATTGTGCCCATGTTTGCATGAAATGTTCCCTTGGTATCTCTGATTTTCTTGATGAGATCTCTAGTCTTTCCCATTCTATTGTTTTCCTCTATTTCTTTGCATTGATCACTGAAGAAGGCTTTCTTATCTCTTCTTGCTATTCTTTGGAACCTTGCATTCAAATGGGCATATCTTTCCTTTTCTCCTTTGCCTTTAGCTTCTCTTCTTTTCTCAAGCTATTTGTAAGACCTCCTTGGACAATCATTTTGACTTTTTGCCTTTCTTTTTCTTGAGGATGGTCTTGATCACTGTCTCATGTACGATATCACGAATCTCTATCCATAGCTCTTCAGGCACTCTGTCACTTGAATCTATTTGTCACTTCCACTGTATAATCATAAGGGATTTGATTTAGGTCATAGCTGAATGGTCTAGTGGTTTTCCCTACTTTCTTCAATTTAAGTCTGAATTTGGCAATAAGGAGTTTGTGATCTGAGCCAAAGTCTGCTGCCAGTCTTGCTTTTGCTGACTCTATAGAGCTTCTCCATCTTTGGCTGCAAAGAATATAATCAATCTGATTTCAGTATTGACAGTCTGGTGATGTCCATGTGTAGAGTCTTCTCTTGTTTGCTATGACTAGTGTTAGAAGAGGGTGTTTGCTATGACTAGTGCGTTTTCTTGGCAAAACTCTGTTAGCCTTTGACCTGCTTCATTTTGTACTCCAAGACCAAATTTGCCTGTTACTCCAGGTATCTCTTGACTTCTTATTTTTGCATTCCAGTCCCCTATAATGAAAAGGACATCTTTTGGGGGGTTTAGTTTTGAAGGTCTTGTAGGTCTTCATAGAACTGTTCAAATTCAGCTTCTTCAGCATTACTGGTTGGGGTGTAGACTTGGATTACTGTGATAATGAAAGGTTTGCCTTGGAAATGAACAGAGATCATTCTGTCATTTTTGAGATTGCATCCAAGTACTATGTTTCAGACTCTTTTGTTGACTATGAGGGCTACTCCTTTTCTTCTAAGGGATTCTTGCCCACAGTAATAGATATAATGGTCATCTGAGTTAAATTCACCCATTCCAGTCCATTTGAGTTCACTGATTCCTAAAATGTCAGTGTTCACTCTTGCCATTTCCTGTTTGACCACTTCCAATTTACTTGATTCATGGACATAACATTCCAGTTTTCTATTCGGTATTGTTCTTTACTGCATTGGACTTTACTTCCATCACCAGTCACATCCAAAACTTTGGACCAAACCACTTAACCTTCCATGTCTCTCCTGACATGGCTGTACTATTTTGGGTAAGTGAGTGAGTGAAGTCGCTCAGTCGTGTCTGACTCTTTGCGACCCCGTGGACTGTAGCCTACCAGGCTCCTCTGTCCATGGGATTCTCCAGGCAAGAATACTGGAGTGGGTTGCCATTTCCTTCTCCAGGGGATCTTCCCAACCCAGGGATTGAACCCAGGTCTCCCACATTGCGGGCAGACACTTTAACCTCTGAGCCAGTGGTGGACAAAGTTCTAATAAAAAAGCTCACCTTGAAGAAGAAATTTCCAAACCTGTTCTCTGGCCCCTTTTCTTTTCTTTTTCACCCCAACCTACTTTTTTTCTTTTGCAACATAAAGTATGGGAATAAATTAACTGTCACTTCCTTCAACTCCCTGGCCCACTCTGTCTTTTAACAACATTTTACAAAAACCATCAATATGCGATGGGTATGGATTCAGAGCACAAAAATCTTCTGCATAGGCCAATGCAGAGACACATCAGTAGAGTTCCAGAAAAACACAGTGAGCTAAGAAAAATGAACTCTGTGTCTAAAGTGCAAGAGTTAAGAACTTTGGTTTTGGAGATCTGAGTGTGATTCCTGACTCAGTCATAAACTGACTCTGTGACAGTTATGGCCCCTTTTCAAAGAACTTGAATCAGTTGGTTCAGGTCTCTAGGACAACTTCCTGTTGTAGAAGAGCAGAGCCCTTTGGGGCCACTGACCTGTCTCCCCCATCAATCACATACCAGCTTCCTCCTAAGTAGGCATGGTATCTGGACTCTGATGGCTGGACTCAGCTTCATCAACTTGAGGCTAACAAGATGAATCTCTTCTCTGCCATCCACTTTACTCTCTTCTTTCTCCTCATTCCTACCTTTTCTTTTTAACAATACACATGCTCATAGACAGGGAACTGCTGCTGCTGCTGCTGCTGCTAAGTCACTTCAGTTGTGTCCAACTCTGTGCGACCCCATAGATGGCAGCCCACCAGGCTCCCCCATCCCTGGGATTCTCCAGGCAAGAACACTGGAGTGGGTTGCCATTTCCTTCTCCAATGCATGAAAGTGAAAAGTGAAAGTGAAGTCACTCAGCTGTGTCCGACTCTTAGCAACCCCATGGACTACAGCCTACCAGGCTCCTCTGCCCATGGGATTTTCCAGGCAATAGTACTGGAGTGGGGTGCCATTGCCTTCTCCAAGGGAACTGCTGGACAAATATAAACTACTGCTATTACTATCAGGCCTGAAAGAGATATAAAGAGCCAGCTATCAACTCAGCTAGAGAGAAATGATCCATACTCACTAGAGAGTTTAAGATGGAAGCTGGTGTAAGTTCATGTTGAAAGTGGTTGAGACAGAGACTTGCCCAAAGATACTGTGGGTTCACATGTAAGACTTGAAGATATGAAACTTATGGAAGCAAGCATGGGCAGAACACCCTTTGACCTAAGTCATAGCAATATTATTTTTGGATCCATCTCCTAAGGTAAGGCCTTCCCATGGCTCAGACATTAAATATTTTGCCTGCATTGCAGGAGACCCAGGTTTGATCCCTGGGTCAGGAAGATCTCCTGGAGAAGGAAAGACTACCCACTCCAGTATTCTTTCCTGGGAAATCCCATGGACAGAGGAGCCTGGCGGGCTACAGTCCATGGGATCACAAAGAGCTGGACACAACTAAAGCAACTGAGCATGCACGCAATCCCATCATGAAGGCTCCACCCTCATGACCTAACCACCTCCCCAATGCTTCACCTCCTTTCATCATCACACTGAGAGTTAGGATTTTAACATGCAAATTGTGGGGAGACGCAAATATTCAGTCTATAAATGTTCAGAGCTGTCATGCTAGAGGCTGAAGAATCTCACTGTAAATCACATAGATCTTCATCTGTGAATCCTTCCAGGTGACACTTTGCCCTGCACTCTTGTCCAGTGGAAGCAGATACCCAAGGAGTTAAGTCACTCAGGGGATCCTAGTTTTCACTTATTGCAGGACAAAAGTTGGAGGACACAGAGAGTCCACTTGAGCCTAGTACCTCTTTTGAACAGATGAAGAAACAGAAATCTAGAAAGTGACTTGCCCAAGCTCAGCTTAGCTAATAATTGGTAGAGCTTGGAAGGGTCCACCTCCTGGGCTTCACCAACCACCTTGCCCCTCCCCCACGACCTCACCCCACCCAGCATGGTCCCTCTCTAATAACTGAGATCATCCAGGTAAAAACCATATTTATCTCTACTAAGATGCAATTGAGGTAACTTGACCATACACCTCAGTTCTATGGGATGATTTCAGTTTACATGTAATTATTACCAGTATTCTTTTTCATTACCAAAAGGGTCCCAGCTTGAACACCACACTACAGGGTCACCCAAAAGCTTAGGGATCTGCTTACAATTCTCCCAATTATCCCCCAGTGATAAAAATTCACCTATTTTTGGATTCTAGTCTTCACAAAATTTTATAATCCTATTACACAAAAGCCTGCAAACTATCCACCAGGCCAGATACTGCTCAGAAATGTATTTGGGGACTGTTTGAAAATTCTCTTAAATGGTTGAGTTGTTTGACATTTTTAATTTAAGAAATGTCACTTGAAACCTGGATCGGGCAGCTTCTCTTGAAAAATTAGGTCTGCCTCTCAGCAGCCACATTTCCTCCTGACAGCGATTGTCTGGCCCAGGGCTTGCTTCCCACACAGCCCCCACCCCCGCTGGACTGTGTGAGGTTTGTACCTTAACTTCCTGCCACTCTGGCTTTCAAGTCTGTGTTCCCTACATTTATACAAATTGAAATACAATATGGGTTCTGTTGTGTTCCCCCAGAATTCACATGTTGAAATCTTGACTCCAGAATCTCAGAATATAACCTTACTTGGAAATAAGATTGCTGCAAATAAAACTAGTTAAGATGAGGTCTTTGAGTTGGGCCCTTTATCCAGTGTGGCTGGTGTCCTTTTAAAAGGGGGAGTTTTTGACAAAGACTCACGCACATGAAAGAACATCATGTGAAGATGAAGGCAGAGATCACGGTGATGGGTCACAAACCAAGAAAGACCAAGGATGACCAGCAAACTGCCAGAAGCTAAGAGAGAGACCTGGGACATATCCTCTCCCAGCTTCCAGAAGAAACCAGCCCTGCCCACATATGGATCTCACACTTCTGGCCTCCAGAGCTATGAGATAATAAACATCTGTTAAGTCACCCAACTGTGATACTTTGTTTGGCAGTCCTAGTAAACTCGTATCTTTATATAAACTTTCATAAATCTGTGCTTCTCGGTAAAGGGTGATCTTCTACCCAGATAATTCGGCAACGTCTAGAGAAATTTGTCGACCTCATGACCTAAGGGTCAGTGTCCTGTGTGCTCATTGCTCAGTTATGTCCAACTTTTTGTGACCCCACGGACTGTGGCCCACCAGGCTCCCCTGTCCATGCAATTCTTCCAGCAACAATCTGAGTAGGTTGCCATTTCCTCCTCCAGGGACTCGTCCCAACCCAGGACTCAAACCTGTGCCTCTGGAGTCTCCTGCACTGGCAGGTGGGTTCTTTACCACTAGCTCCAGCTACCAGTTTAGGTGTCCCCTTCCTCTCATCTACTGGATAGAGTCCGGGAACCAACGCTGCTAGACATTCCACCAGGCTCAGGCAAGTCCCCAACAACAGAGAACTGTCCAGACCCAAATGTCAACAGAGCCAAGGCAGAAAAACCCCAAATGCAGTGGACTTTGATCCCCTTCTTTGATTCTGGCACAGGCAGGGCCAGATTCATGCTTAGCTCACAGGTAAAGAGACAGAGGCACGCAAGGGAGGCATACTCTGATTAAAACACATAGCAGGAAGGGACTTCCCTGGTGGTCCCGTGGTCAGGAAACTGCCCTGCAATGCAGGGGACGAGGGTTTGACCCCTGGTTGGGGAACTAAGCCCGAGCACCTCAACTCCTAAAGTCTCGGCTCCGCAACAAAAGATCCCACGCGCTGCACCTAAGACCCGATGCAGCCAAAGAAATATTAACCAAAAACCCACCGAGCAATGGGGGATTCATCAAGTGCTTTCCTTACTGTGCCAGCCCATTTCAACTCCTAAAGTCTCGGCTCCGCAACAAAAGATCCCACGCGCTGCACCTAAGACCCGATGCAGCCAAAGAAATATTAACCAAAAACCCACCGAGCAATGGGGGATTCATCAAGTGCTTTCCTTACTGTGCCAGCCCATTTCTTGCAATCCCTTGTTCACAATTTTTCATTAGGCAGCTGTTTGCCAAGTCCTGTCTGTGTGCCAGGTTTGGTACTAAGGAGATGCAGCAGAACATCAGAGAGGAACAACCTGGTGCCCCTGGGGCAGGCATTTAAAACAAGAAGAAATTATTTTTGCTTGTAGTCACTAATGTAATCCTCTGCAAGTTGTCAACCCACTCCAGTATTCTCGCCTATAAAATTCCATGGGCAGAGGAGCCTTGAAGGCTATGATCCATGGGGTCACAAAGAGTTAGACACAACTGAGCAACTGAGCAGAGAGGTCCTATAGGCTATAATACCATTACCTGAAATCTGGAAACTGGGGTCAACTACTGTACCATCATTTCAACCCTGGGCTTCCCTGGCGGCTCAGATGGAGAAGAATCTGCCTGCAATGTGGGAGACCCAGGTTTGATCCCTGGGTCAGGAAGATTGCTTGGAGAAGGGAATGGCAACCCACACCAGTATTCTTGCCTGGAGAATTCCACAGACAGAGGAGCCTGGCCAGCTACAATCTATGGGGTCACAAAGAGTTGGACAAGACTGAATGACTTAACACTTTGAACCCTGGTATTTTGTCTCAGACCCTTTGTCTCACAAAACTGACATCCACACTACCCTCTCAGCAGGTCAGTGAGCTAAGCCCCAGAACTAATGTCCTCTTTCCATCCTGTCACTTTATCCCATGGCACACCTCCTGAAGCTCTCACTCTTTGGTCTAAAAACTCTTAAAATGCTCATTATAACCTCCTTTGTCATGCTGATCCCAGCATGTACCGGCTGGCAAAGGGGATTGAGACTAAATGTAATCAAGATCCTCTCATTCAGTGAAATTACCAGGCTACTCACGTCACACATCATGAAACTGAAAACAGGAGAAATTATTCCCAGGCTTTTAGCCTGATGCATTTCTTCCTTATTCAAATTCTTCTTATAATTATTTGAGAAATGGCACAGTCAGCTATAAATGGACACTGACTTCATCTCACCCCAGTTTTCCCTCAATAGCCTGGGGCATCATGTCCTGGACATCACACAGGATCACATTTATATGTGAATAACAGATGCTGATGCAGGGTTCTCAAGGACAGTCAGCAGGCACCACCTCTCAATTGTTCCTTTGTGTGGTTCAGTCGCTCAGTCGTGTCCAACTTTTTTCAACCCCATGGATTGCAGCATACCAGGCTTTCCTGTCCTTCACTATCACCCAGAGCTTGCTCAAACTCATGTCCATTGAATCAGTGGTACCAACCAATCATCTCATTCACTGTCGCCCCCCTTCTCCTCCTGCCTTCAGTTTTTCCCAGCATCAGGGTCTTTTTCCAGTGAGTTGGCTCTTCACATCAGGTGGCCAAAGTATTGGAGCTTCAGCTTCAGCATCAGTCTTTCCAATGAATATTCAGGACTGATTTCCTTTAGGATGAACTGGTTTGATCTCCTTTCTGTCCAAGGGACTCTCAAGAGTCTTCTCCAGCACCACAGCTCAAAATCATCAATTCTTTGGCTTTCGGCCTTCTTTATTGTCCAACTCTCATATCCGTACATGACTACTAAAAAAACCATACCTTTAACTATATAGACCTTTGTCAGCAAAGTGATGTCTCTGCTTTTTAATACACTGTCTAGCTTTGTCATAGCCTTGTGCTATTACAAAGGCTTCAAATAGGGACTCTCTGTGTCACACTTACCTCTCAGGGCTTTCATTTCCTATCTTATAAAACAGAGGAAATAATAACCCCAATACAAGTAAAATGATTGCAGCAGTGCCTGGCACATAGTAAGTCTTCAGTAAGTGGCAGCCAATAATAGACAACTGTTTCCACCCCAGGTGATCTTAATCTGCTCTCTGAGCTGTAAAATGGGAATGATACAAGATACCTGCTCCACAGCATCAATGAAATTTTGTGATACTTAAGTGGAAACACTGGTTCAAAATCAATGTGTATATTGCAAGTACTATACAAACTGAAATGTGTGGGTGTCCTGGTTCTCTGTAGGTGATGCAAATAACATCCTAGCTCCCTTGTATAGGCATTAACAGGAAATCCAATACAGAGTTCTACCCCTTAACTCCATCAACTGAGTCCTGAAATTCACCAGATGCATTTCAGAGCTTGCTTGCTCTGAACCCTCTACCACCTGACTTGGTCATGTCTCTTTCTACCTCCAACATGATTTTGTCTCAGCACCCCATGCTGTCACTGGACACTGCATGGAGCTCTAACTGGATATGCTGAGAGATTTCAGTAACTGTACATCTCAAGCAAAAGTGCTTGGACCCCTATTCCTTTCCTCTCTGAAAGCCCCATACAAATATTCCTGCCCTCCCCTTCCCCTGCAGCTACCATCCTCCACAAATCATTAGTTTCCTGCCCCTATAAACTTCCAATTCTCCAGATAACCTTCTTCACACTCAATCCAGAGAAAAGCATTTTGATCCCTTGCAAAGATGGTCCTGTCCCTCCACTACTCTCTAAAAATGCCTCCTTGGAAGATGGGCAACTTCATAGCCAATCAGGCTCTTAATTTGAGTAAGCCAAGGTCTTCTGTAACTGGGCTCCCCTGGAAGATACACTTTTGTGAGAAAACACTGTTTGTAGGGGGACTCATGTGAGGCCCCAAACATCCTAGCAAAGATGTAAATGAACCTAAGTCCTAGACTTCCAAGGATTCAATCAGAGACACTCAACATTTTTTAGAAAACCGCAACCCCCAAACTGCCCTGACCACCCAACCTGCTACTCACCTTAGTTTCAACTGAACTCAGACAGAAAGAGACCATTGCAGAGGGCTGCCATTTGGAAAGGAGATAATGGAAGTTGGCACAGGAAAGTGTTTTCAAAAAAGACAAGCTTCATCCACAATTATATTACTTGTTCACTCTGTCTTCTAGGTTGGCTCTTCAAGAAAAGGCCCAGTAAAGAATTTATGACATTTGGCACATTGCCCAGTTTCTTCTGCCAGGATATATCAGGGCCTCCTGTCAACTAGGTCTGTGCTTCTCTGTCACCCCAGCTCTACTGGGGACAATGATGGCTTATCTGCTGTCCTTTGCTTGTGTCAGAGTGGGGCAGCTTGCAGCAAGGTCACCTGAGGAGGTGCATTCTCCCTGCCTAGTCTCTGACTAGCTGGCATCCACACAGATGTGCCACAAATGTGTGGGAGAAATTTCTTTAAGAGATGCAGGGTGTAAGATATGGACAAATCAGATGGCAAAGCAATACAGGCTTCTCTCCTCCTGTTCAACCGCATGCAACCCTCCAGTTATACACTAGGATAGGTCAGAACATGCTGGCATTGGACTGACAAGCGCCTCTCCTCCCATTAAAAGTTAGAAGCAAATGAGGACTGATTGAACTCCAAGGGGAGCTAGGAGTCCGGCAGAGTCACGTGGTCTTACCAGAGTGAAGAGAGGGTATGTACCATCCTAACGTGACTGGAGAAAAGGTGAGAGCACAGAACAACCCTTGAACTGAATTAATTCCATCAAAGGAAGGGCTTTGAAAACACTAACAAGGCGTGCTCCAGTTTCTGTGGCTCCATGACAAATCACCCCAAACAGTGGATTAATATAATAACTATCACATATTACTTATTACGTGACAGCTGTAGGATTGGCTGGTCTCCACTAAGTAAAACCTACCTAAAACTTACCATTAGTGGTACTCACTTCTCCACCTCAGCAAACCCAATGTCAGTTTTTTGTGATAAATATTTTTAAATGTCTTATTCATTCTCGGAAATAAAATTCATAGGTATTATAATCTGACTATGTGAATAATATCCAAAAATATTAATATATTAATCTAACTACCAGAAAAGGTAAAATAAAGGCTACAAGTAATGTAATTAAAGGGAAAGTTGCTCAGTCATGTCCAGCTCTTTGCAACCCCAGACTATACAGTCCATGGAATTCTCCAACCCAGAATACTGGAGTGAGTAGCCTTTCCCTTCTCTAGGGGATCATCCCCACTCAAGGATCGAACTGAGGTCTCCTGCATAGCAGGTGGATTTTTTACCAACTGAGCTTTCAGGGAAGCCCTATATATAATTAAAGGAATGCCATTAAGTAAATGCTCAGATATGGTGATACTAAGTATAAGGGAGTCAGAATGCTTGAACTATATGCAGAATTACTGTGAATGTGACAGTTACAAATGCAGACTGACAAGAATATGTTGCACTCGGGACTCAAGTGCAATATGTATCAATAGCTTTAATATCATCATTAGTGTGATTTTCTAAAAATAAAGCAACTGTGTTAGTTTTCTAGGACTGCTGTACCAAAACCCCATAGTCTAGATGGCTTAAACAACAGAAATATATTTTCTTAAAGTTCTGGAGGCTGGAAGTCCAAGATCAAGGTGTCGGCAGGTTTGGTTTCTTCTGAGGCATCTCATCTTGGCTTATAGTTGGCTATCTTTCCTGCATCTTCCTTCTGTGTATCTGTACCCTAATTTCTTCTTCTTATAAGGATATCAGTCATATTGGACTAGGCCGCACACTAAGGACCCCATTTTTATTAAATTACCTCTTTACAGACTATATCTCTAAATATAATCATCTTCTGAGAACTGAAGTTTAGGGCCTCAACCTATGAATTTGGGGGGATGCAATCAGTCCCATAAGAGAAACTAACTCTTGGTAAAGTCCTAATCATAATGAAGGAGCATAATCTCCCCTCAAGTGCTTTTGTTTTCTATAATAAACTTTCTATTTTGGATGGAATAGTTAGGGATTTACAAAAAATTGTGACGACAGTACAAAGAGATCCATTTCCCCCTCTTATTAATGCCTCACATTAATTACATTTATCACAATTAAGGAAATTATGTAAATATATTATATAACCAGTCTATACTCCATTTGTCCCCTCAAAATTTATTGTATACTATTAAAACTATGCCTTCCCAACAAAAACAAAACATTATGTTTATTGTAATAGTGTTAGATTCTAGGCTCACCTCAATAAAAACAAGTTTTCCACTTGTATGAATATCCCTTTGGGCATTTGACACTTGTGAATGCCAAGAGACAATTCATTTGTGTAGGACTGTGAGACAGTCAGGCACCACCGGTTTCTCCAAACTAAATGCTAGTAATACCACTTCAGTTACTATGACATGAAAAATGCCTCCTACAGGGCAGAACTGGTTCCACTGCGAATGCTTGATTTGTTATTGTTGTTCAGTCGCCAAGTCCTGTCCAGCTCTTCCCGACCCCATGAACTGTAACCCGCCAGGCTCCTCAGTCCGTGAAATTCTCCAGGCAAGGATACTATAGTGTGTAGCCGTTCCCTTCTCCAGGGGATCTTCCCAACCCAGGGATTGAACCTGGGTCCCTACACTGCAGGTAGATTCTTTATTGTCTGAGCCACCAGGGAAGCCCCAAGGATAAACTATAATCTGAATATTTCTCATCAGAAAAGCATCATCATCCTCTATTTTAGTTGCTTAAGAAGATTTGATTTTGTGATTAGCTCTTCTAAAATTGAGAGCAGGGACTCCCCTGATGGTCCAGTGGCTAAGACTCCACACTCCCAATGCAAGGAGTCCCCGAGTTTACTCCTTAGTCAGAGAAATAGATCCCACATGCCTCAATAAAAAAAAAAAAACCCATATGTGAAAACTAAGACCCTGCACAACCAAAATAGATAAGTGGGATTTTTAACTAAAAAAAAAAAAATGAAATTAGAGGCAAACTGCTATTGTGTTCAATACTTGAGCCTAACTGCAGGGCTATTTGATATACTGAAATCACCCACATCAAAGAGCATCCCAAACAAAAATTGTTGTAGTTTTATACTGTTCCAAATTAGTCACACTGATGCATTTGTCAGTCAGTCTAATAAATAGTCCAAAGTTGAGGGTATACAATAATGGAGTAGAATTTGTCCCCTTGTTACACTTCTGGGGGAGAAAATTTACCATTGATCAAATCTTCCAAAAATATTTCAAATCTTGAATGGTAAATTGAATTTGAGATGGTATATATATATATATATACAATTGGAAAAAAGATAAAGAACCACATAAAGAAAAGGCATCATTATTTAATGAGTAGTGTTGTGCCCAGAATGCCAGAACGAATTCAACCCGTATCTGTCTGACAACAGAGTCCTGTTCTCCAGCTCCACTCAACACCACATGGATGGGATGTCTGGGAAAGCAAGGAAAATGGATCAGGCACACAATGGATCATGTAGTATTTCTCCAACAAACCTCAAGAGATTTCTTGTGGCAGAGAAAGAAGGGCTGCCCCTTAAAACACCTTATCCTCCATCACCTTTAGCTTTCAGTTTATCTTTGGACAAGACTCACATTTAACTCATATTATCAATGTCCAGGTCTAGGTTAAAGAGTCATACTAATCAATAACCTCAGATATGCAGATGACACCACCCTTATGGCAGAAAGGAAAGAGGAACTAAAAAGCCTCTTGATGAAAGTGAAAGTGGAGAGTGAAAAAGTTGGCCTAAAGCTCAACATTCAGAAAACGAAGATCATGGTATATGGTCCCATCACTTCATGGGAAATAGATGGGGAAACAGTGTCAGACTTTATTTTTTGGGGCTCCAAAATCACTGCAGATGGTGACTGCAGCCATGATATTAAAAGACACTTACTCCTTGGAAGGAAATTATGACCAAGCTAGATAGCATATTCAAAAGCAGAGACATTACTTTGCCAACAAAGGTCCTAGTCAAGGCTATGGTCTTTCCTGTGGTCATGTATGGATGTGAGAGTTGGACTGTGAAGAAGGCTGAGCACCAAAGAATTGATGCTTTTGAACTTTGGTGTTGGAGAAGACTCTTGAGAGTCCCTTGGACTGCAACGAAATCCAACCAGTCCATTCTGAAGGAGATCAGCCCTGGGTGTTCTCTGGAAGGACTGATGCTAAAGTTGAACCTCCAATACTCTGGCCACCTCATGTGAAGAGTTGACTCATTGGAAAAGACTCTGATGCTGGGAGAGATTGGGGGCAGGAGGAGAAGGGGACAACAGAGGATGAGATGGCTGGATGGCATCACTGACTCGATGGACGTGAGTCTGAGTGAACTCTGGGAGTTGGTGATGGACAGGGAAGCCTGGTGTGCTGCAATTCATGGGGTCGCAAAGAGTCGGAAGCGACTGAGCAACTGAACTGAACTTCTAACAATTGGGCTGAATTGGAACTTTTTTATTTTATTTTATTTTTATTGCACTGGGTCTTTGTTGCTGCATGCAGGCTTTCTCTAGTTGTGGTAAGTAGGGGCAATTCTCTGGTTGCCGAGCATGGGCTACTCATTGCAGTGGGTTCTCTTGCAGAGCACAGGCTCTGGGTACTTGGGCTCAGTAGTTGTGGTGCATAGGCTTATCTGCCCCACTGCATATAGAATCTTCCCAGATCAGGAATCCAACCCATGTGTCCTGCATTAGCAGGCAGATTCTTAACCAGTGGACCTCCAGGGAAGTCCCTGAACCAGAACTTTTAAATTTTAAAATGTTGAATACATTATTGCTTTAATGATTAGATTTTAAATGTGCCCAAAATCAACATTATTATTCTGTGTTTGGCTATTCCCTTCTCCAGCACATGAGAGAGTTGGGTAGTTTGAGATCTGCCAAGGTAATTATGTTTTTATACAGCTGGAGACTGTTTCACTTGACTAGGTATTGTCCACCAAGACCCTGTCTGTTCCTGCTCCCAGCATTCAGGAATTTCTTCCACAGAGAAAAGTGAGAAGGGAACAAAGTCTTAATATTGTTGCTCCCTTTTAACTGATTTTCCTTTGATTACATCTATTGATTCATTTGGGCTTCCCGGGTTACACTAGTGGTAAAGAACCCACTTGCAGGAGACGTAAGAGATATAGTTAGATCCCTGAGTCAGGAAGATCCTCTGGAGGAGGGCATGGCAACCCACTCCAGTATTCTTTCTTGGAGAGTCCCATGGATGGAGGATGGTCCATGGGGTTGCAAATAGTCGGATGCGATTGAAGCACCTTAGCACACACACACAATCGCTGATTCATTTACAGCATGAAAAAAATTATGCATGTTATGTCCACATATTGAAAGATGACAGACACTTCCCAAAATATTAGTTAGAATAGTTTTTATCATTTCATGGCCAATGAGAACCATAGTGCAAGTGATGACAGTAAGAGTTTGACTCATTTTTTTTTGAATGAATGGATATGACAAATTAAAGTATGTAAAAACACTGGAAAAGTCAAAGTAATCTGACATGACAAAGTCTCATCTGAATGTTATCATCTAGGGAACAGAAATGGGTTTATTTTAGCAAAGCTTTCAAAACCATATGTTTTGGATAATCTTTTTAGTCATAATTATTTGTATTTTGAGTTACTGAGTGATTCTCAAGGCCAGAAGAGATATTGTTTATAATACATTGAGTGGATGTTATAGTACTGGTATTCTGTAATATCATCCTGAAATCCCAAGAGTCACCCACAGACACTGTCCCTGTGGTACTGGGAAGGTTGCAACAGTGTAGGATTAAAGAGCAGGCTCTCTGCCAGGGATGTGTAACTATTGCCCTCAGAGATCCCACAGGTTTTCCTTGTGACCTTGCCCCCATGGGATCATTGTCTACACATCTTATCCAGCAGGGGTTATAAATGCTATAGGAGTTCAGAGATGACAGAAATCAAACAATATGGGATTTAGCTAATCCCCTTTTTTCCTCCACTTCCATCTTCTCTGGAAACATTCTGGGATGCTGTCTGTGATTGATTAGATTGTGTGTGCATGGCTGATTCATCTAGGTCAATGTCATGAGAAAAATACCCAAGAAGTGTGCAATTACAATCTAATCATTGCAGTCTTAATGTATTCAAACCATTATGATAATTTGACAACAGCCAAATGAAATTTGAACTGTGCAACTAATCTTCCTTCCAAGTCATTTTTATTACGCACCACCCCATTGACCATTTGGCAATGGATTTACTGGAATTGTTGAACATTCTTTGATAGTCTGTCCCGACACTACCAAGGGAATTTGACATAAAAGGAAATACAATGGTTCATTTGTGGACCAGCATTCACAGATACCCAAGACTTAAAAATTATTCTTCCATTCAGCACACATCCACTCAGCTGCTATGTTCCCCACATGGGACTATATATCAGACATCAAAAGGTGAATAAGCCTTAGTCCTTGAGAAACACATCACTGAACCAGAAGAAAGACAGTGACCTATAAATAATGCTGGCTGTCCACTATGGTAACCCTAACTGAATGTAGATATTATACAATTAAGTACTTGTATTTAATCTAAAGATGTGCTGAAAGCACATAGCACACATCATATTTCAAAGAATTTATGTTTATTATTGCTAATTTTTATATTGAAGTGCTAGTTCTAGATATATTGGATTAGGTAAAATATATTATTAAAATTAACTGAGTGTGCTTTACTTTTACTTTTTCACTGTGACGACTGTAAATTATTAATTTTGTATTTGGTTCATGTTATGTATCTATTGGGCTGCGATGATAATAGTAGTGTAGTGTTAGTCATTCAGTCATGTCTGACTCTGCGACCCCATGGACCTCATGCTGGCCAGGGTCCTCTGTTCATGGAATTCTCCAGGCAAGAATACTGGAGTGGGTAGCCATTTCCTTCTCCAGGGACAATGATATAATGTATGTGCTGTATGTGTGGTATATGTATAGAAAGAAAGTTGGGCACAGAGGAAAAGTTAAAAGATTCTGCTGGCAGAGATTTTGACCTTTAATATTGGTCTTTAAGAGATGTCTCTGGAGGAAGTTTGAGGAAAACATCACAGTGGAAGAATCGTGAGCAAACTCACAGAGGCCTTAACGTGTTTGATGTGTTTGTGGAATGGCAAATAGTTTCATGTGGAAAGAAGTGAGTAGCAGTAAACAGGCTGGGAAGGAATGCGGAGGCCCATGTGGGGAGTGTCTTGTTGGCTGTGATAAAGAGGTCAACTCCATCCTATACACGAGGATACACTAAGGAGCATCCTCAAAGGTCTTTAAGCAGCTGATTGACGTACATGGTCAGGTCTTTTGTGTTCTGGGAGCAGACAGAAAAGGATGAAGGAGAAGAAAACAGAGAAGAAAGACCATTAGGAAATTAGGTCAAGAGACTTTCCAGGTGGTCCAGTGGATAAGACACCACACTCCCAATGAAGGGGGACCAGGTTGGATCCCTGGTTGGAGAACTGAGATCTCACAGACTTCAGCTAAACCTGCAAGCCACAACAAAGACCCAACACAGACAAACAGATAATAAATAATAAAAAATGAAATAAAATGATGCCAAGAATAAGGAGAGCTCAAATAAGATCCCATGATGGGATGAGTAGAGAGGAGTAAGACTCTATAGCTGATTCCGAAAGTACCCAAGGGAATGACACTCACCTGGAAGTCAGAAGGCAGATTCTGTTCCCCAAGAGAATGTTCATTTCCTATCTGCTAAATGTACTTATTATCAACCAATGACAGAGAATAAAAGTGTTGAGAATCACATTCATTCTCAGATTCTTTTGAATTTGCACCATTTTTACGTTCTTTAGGGCTTTTTTCCCATTCATCCTGAGTCCACTGAGGACTGTAAGAGCATCTGCTTGCTCAGTGATCCCACATGGAGCACCTCCTCTTGGGACAGGCCCTCCTTTTTTCTCATGTCGTGCTAGCCTATCATTGTAAAAGGCTAACCCACGTGGCCAGGCCTGGACTTGAATTGCTCTTCTTGCTTCCGCTTTCCTTTTGCACAAAGGCCACTGTAATCTGTTCTGTTTACATAATAGCTACTTCTGTCTTCTGTCATGTTTTCATTTTCCCTTGGGGAGAAAAATGCTATTCTCCCCAGGATTCATGAGAAAAAATGAAGAGTATAGTTCAATTAGCAACTCATGGGAAGCAGACTTTGGAGTGTTCCAAGCCAGTAGCAAGAGATGAAGCTGACAGAGAAGTTAGTGGAGACTAAGAAAGAAAGACTTCCCAGGGGGTGCTAGTGGTAAAGAACCCGCATGCCAACGCAGAAGACTTAAGAGATGCGAATTTGATCCCTGGGTGGGGAAGATCCCCTGGAGGAGGGCATGGCAACCCACGCCAATATTTTGACCTGGAGAATCCATGGACAGAGGACCTTGGTGGGCTACAGTCCATAGGGTCGCACAGAGTCAGACACAACTGAAGTGACTTAGCATGCACATAAAAAAGAAAGAAAGACCAAGGGCAACACCACAACAATAGTTTATCCCAATAAAAGATGCAGGGAAGAGAAAGAAACATTTACTTTCATTGCAAGAAAAACTAGATGAAGTAAGTGGGGAAAGAAAACACAAAACAGCCACGGGTTCAGTTCAGTTCAGTTCAGTCGCTCAGTCGTGTCTGATTCTTTGCGACCCCATGAATTGCAGCAAGCCAGGCCTCCCTGTCCATCACCAACTCCCGGAGTTCACTCAGACTCACGTCCATCGAGTCAGTGATGCCATCCAGCCATGGGTTACAGCTATAAAATTAAGCATCTTCCTTTGTTTAAATCTGACTGTGTCTTTGTTCTTAAGAGTCCACAGGATGATTATTACAGGTATTATCTTCAGATATTCACATCACCCTTCTGAGTGGAACCTCTTGGGGTCCTGTGTAGCAAAATGTGACCCTGAGTTATAAAGAACATTCCGAGACATCTCAATCTATGACTCAAGGAGTGAAACCACATGATCTGCTGGTAAGGAAAGTGTAGGGGATTCCATTCTCTAAAGTAAACATTCAAAAGAATTCTAAAATCAGCTACTGACCACCAGGACATCTTTAAAAACAACAACAACTGCTAGGGGCCGGGACATCAACCCTGAATATTCACTGGAAGGACTGATCCTGAAGCTGAAACTCCAATATTTTGGCCACCTGATGTGAAGAGCCAATTCATTGGAAAAGACCCTGATGCTGGGAAAGATCAAGGGCATGAGGGGAAGGGGATAGAGGATGAGGATGATAGCATCACTGGCTCAAAGGGCATGAGTTTGAGAAAACTCTGGGAGATAGTGAAGGACAGGGAAGCCTGGCATACTGCAGTCCATGAGGTAGCAAAGAGTCAGGACTCATCAGCTGAACATCAAAGGGGCTGGGAAGCTGGAAAATGCCTAAATCCATCAGGGTGTGTTTGTTACAAGCAACAGAAACTGACTCCAGCTACATTAAGTTAAAAACACAAAGTTGAAAGGCTATGGAATAACTCACAGAAATGAAAGAAAAGCACACTGGCCAAATTTTCAGAAAAGCCAGGAATCAGGAAAGCTCTGAAGAGCTAGATAGCAACAAGGAACAGTCTGCTCAGGGCTCTGCCACTAGAATTCATCAGTTTAATCAAATTCTCTGGATTATGCTATGTGATATTCACACCTTAGAAGAGAGCTTCTTACCAGCCTAGCTTGGATCAACCACCCACTTCTGTCCAGGCAAGACAGAATTCCTTGATTGGTAGTAATCCCAAGTCTGAAAGCAACAGAGAAAGATGTAGTTGAGTTCCCCCAAAAGAGAAGAAGGGGTGCTGTGAAGGCAAAAACAGGTGTCCCCTACAGGACCCATGCCCTTTCTTTGTTCATGTTCCCCACTGTTCTAACTCTCTCATCTAAAACCTACCCACTCTCATGGTCTACCTTCAACGCACTTTCTCTAAGAAGTCTCTTCTGGATACTCCAACCCTTCTTGACCTCTTTCTCTTATTAACACATACAAGTAGTCATTCACATAATCATTCAACAAATATATTGAGCCTTCACAGTATGTCAGGTACTCTATTGCGTATACATTCTGCATGTGATAGTCTTGCTTCTTCTTCCCATAATGTTCTAGATATAATCGTTCATATTTGGAAACTCAGTTAAGACTTAACAGCATTTATAGTTTGCTCATCAGTCGTTGCTAGCATGAGAGGGGTCAGCTTTGGGTCAAATGACATAGCCTAGACCCAAGCTCTGAAATAGTCAATAACCTATATCACACACTGCTAAAACCAAAGTTTTTAGAGATCCTTGCTGCTGCTACTGCTGCTGCTGCTAAGTCACTTCAGTTGTGTTCGACTCTGCGACCCCACAGACGGCAGCCCACCAGGCTCCCCCGTCCTTGGGATTCTCCAGGCAACAACACTGGAGTGGGTTGCCATTTCCTTCTCCAATACATGAAAGTAAAAAGTGAAAATGAAGTCTCTCAGTCGTGTCTGACTCTTCACAACCCCATGGTCTGCAACTTACCAGGCTCCTCTGTCCATGAGATTTTCCAGGCAAGAGTACTGGAGTGGGTTGTCATTGCCTTCTCCAGAGAACCTTGCAAGACAGGTCATTTCTAAGTGATAGAAGTACAGATACTCAATTTACACTTAATTTGTAGTTATTAACCCACTCAATAAACAAATATTATTTAATGTCTTTTCTATATTGGACACTTTACTAGATAGAGCTGATATTCAGCAGCACACACTGGTACACTTGAATCAGTTGTTAAAATTGTGAAAACTCCCATGCTGGCTGGTAAATAACCAGTGTCCTGAGCCTCCAAGAGCTCCATCATCACTCCAGACATTTCCATTCCCATGTACCTCTCCAGGACTCCTACCTTCCCACAATCCAAAGACTAAGGGTTAACCTCTGACATACAACTCTGCTCCAGCCCTTAGGCCCATGTTTGTTCTCATAAGTATCCTGTCATCCTGTTGATAAGTACAGGAGTGGATACAAAATGGGCAGATCATAAAGAGTTTAAGGATGGAGTACTGCCAACAACAAAAAGGAATAAAGTGGATGAATCTCAAAAACATTGTGCTAAGTGAAAGAAATCAGACCAAAAAAAGGAGCACAAACTATGATTTCATTTATGTGAAGTTCTAGATCAGAAAAAAATAAAAAAACTGTGATAATATAAATCAGCAGAGTAGTTCCCTGGGATGGGATGGAGAAGAGTTATTGATTGGAAAGGGAAATTGTCAGCAGTGATGGAAATGTTTTACAGCTTATGAGGAAGGGATGCTTAAAGTCTGTGCACTTTGTTGTATGTAAACATACATAAAAAAGAACTTACAGTCCAATAAGGAAGATGACACCTCCAAAAATGAGTTTAACACTGGTCAGGAAGCCTAAGTCCCACAGGAGAGACTACTGGAGCCTGCAGAGCCAAATGTTATAATTACCTCTCTTGTGTTGCACAGCCCTGTCTGGATCTAGATCTTCTTCCTGTGATTGCAAGCAAGTTATGTTAGCCCCCTCAGTTTTCTCATTTGCAAAATAATGACAATAGTAGTAGCTACCTAAGGAGTTGTTATGAGAGTCAAATGAGATATCCATTGAAAGCACTGAGAACATCCAGCACATATTAGATGCACAATTGATGTTCACTTTTAAATTAGGCAATAACTAAACTCTGGATAAGAGGTCATGTTCAGTTAGGAGAGTGCTGTTGTTCAGTTGCTCAGTCATGTCTGAGTCTTTGCGACCCCATGGACTGCAGCATGCCAGGCTTCCCTGTCCATCACCATCTCCCAGAGCTTGCTCAAACTCATTCCATTGAGTTGGTGATGCCATCTAACTATCTAATCATCTGTTGTCCCCTTCTCCTCCTGCCTTTAATCTCTCCCACCATCAGGATCTTTTTCAATGAGTCAACTTCATATCAGGCAGCCAAAGTATAGGAGCTTAAGCTTTAGCATCAGTCCTCCCAACGAATATTCAGGACTGATTTCCTTTAGGATTGAGTGGTTTGATCTCCTTACAGTCCAAGGGACTCTGAAGAATCTTCTCCATCACATTTTGAAGGCATGAATTCTTCAGCACTGAGACTATTTTACTGCCCAACTCTCACAGGAGAGCTTTGAGGAAGCACCATTTGAGTTGAGTTTTGAAGTACACCTAGGTACTCTATCCAAGAATTCTCTTCAGTGTCACTTCCTGATTATCCCTTTGGCTACATAACTGCCCTTTCTACGTGCTCTCCAAGCACCCAATACTCTCTTGAGCAGCACTTACTATACTTGCATTTAATCAATACACTCATTAATTAGCATTTAAATATTTATTTCATGTGTATCACTCTTCTCCAATAGACTAGAAGCTGCAAGTGGTCAAGGTGCTCACTTTTATATACCCAGGTCCTAGCAAAGAAACTGACAGAAATTATTAGTAAATAAATAATAAATTCACAATTTATTTTCTATAAATCAAGTTATCATTTCACCCCATTCAACTCAATGTGGAGTACGTTTACTCAGTGTGTGGGCTGGGTCCCTCAGTGGGCTAACACACTAGTTCTATCACTTTCTCCAAGTGAGTGTAGGGCAAGCTAGCCCTTTATATTCCTATACAGATCAGTGGATTGGGACTGGAGCTCATCTACATAAATTTCTTGCTACCTATATCCACTATTGATACTATGCATAAAATGGATAACCAACGAGAACCTACTGTAAAGCACAGGGAACTACTCAGTGCTCCGTGGTGATATAAATGGGAAGGGAAAAAAGAGGGGATATATGTATATGTACGGCAGGTTCATTTTGCTGTACAGTAGAAACTAACACAATATTGTTAAGCAGCTATACTCCAATAAAAATTAATTTAAAAAAATTTTGTTACAAACAAGGGAATATCTATAAAGCATTTCTCACTGTGTCTGTTCCCTGGTGGCTCAGATGATAAAGAATCTGCCTGCAATGCGGGAGACCCGGGTTCGATCCCCCAGTCGGGAAGATCCCCTAAAGAAGGGAATGGCAACCCACTCCAGTATTCTTGCCTGGGAAATCCCAAGGACAGAGTAGCCCAGTGGGCTACAGTCCATGGCGTAGCAGAGTCAGACGTGACTGAACGATGTGAAAAATGCTCAAAAACTGGTTGCATCAATATGATTCCCTTCACCCAACTCACAGAGTAACATCACTCCATCCATGATGTTGTTATGCCAAAAATATATCAAAATGTATGTTCTGATATCAGAATGTATCAGAACACTCCTGACTATATAGACCCTTCTTTTCAAAGTCCTCCACCAACTCCCAACTGGCAGACTGTGGAATAAGGCTCAGTATGCTTGGTCTCCATTGCATGTATCTCACCCAAGAATGCATTGCAGAAAAAAAAAATCAATAGCAACTGTTTGGCTTCCCTTTCCTTTCTACCTTCCCAAGATTGTATTTTCTAATTTTGCCAATAATGAGTTTGTGAGTTCTGAAAAAACATTTTAGAATTTACAAAAATCTCACACCTACTCTATTTCATTTTACATTTAGATTAACCTCATTATAACATTTTTAAATATGGGATTAGAAAATTAGAAACAGACAATATAATCTGTCCCAGGACACAAAAAGAGCAGGGGGAAGGGCCAGGATTTCAAATCCAAGTCTTCCAGCTCTGAACCTTGCATTCTTCAGCTTCTGATCTAGAAGTAATTTTCTAGGAATTTCTACCATAAAAAAATGATATTTCTGAGTATCTTTCAGTCTGGGTATGATGAGGACCAACATCTGATTTCTTTTGACCCCAGGTCTAAGTTTCAGGGAAATTAGATTGCACTTGATAAGCACAGCCTGGGGCTTCAAGACTTTAATTAGTCACTGTCCTTGTATGAATTTTCTGGAGTAAGAACTCAGCTGAGTCAAGTGCAATCTCCAGCAAGTAAACATCACTGGGAATACTCCCACCCTGGAGAAGTGGTGAAATAGCCTGTCACACTAGTAGAGAAAAATAAAGTCCTAAATGTAACAGCCTCCAGAATTGACCAGATAGGATCATCCAAACATTTGCTGGACTCTGCTATTTTTTTTTTCTGCATCAAATTTATTCAAATCTAATGAGATGGAGTTATTTCGTTTTTATATACCTTGTTAATTATCTCCTTGCGTGTGTGTGTATACAGTTAAGGGTAACTGTAAGAGCTCTTTTTACCTTAATAAAGCTACCAACTTCTAATGAGATAAGTGTGAAAGTACCTAGGATTCTTCAAGGCATGTGTGGGTACTTCATAAATGCTTATTAACCTGGAATCTGCTGAAATTTCTTTCTGGGAGCCTTTTAGCTTTTCAAAGTGGACACCGAGGCTAGTTTTTATCCTAACCCTACCATGGAACTAAATATACCCAGAATTCAGAGCTCTTTTGAAACCTTAGTTCCTTGCCTAAGGATTTCTAACCCATCAAAATACTACTAAGTAGAGTTTCAAAGTCAAAATGATCAGACTACTTTTCACCACAAACCCTGGAGAAATAAAACTGCTAGCAACTCGTTAGAAAGGCTGAGGAAAAGCTATCTTGTGGGCTGGCAAAAGTCTATCACTGTTCAGAATTTTCTCTGGGATATTTCCTCTCTAAATATTGCAAGGAAAAAAATTAGCTGTTTCACACATGCATATGTCTAAAACCATTGGCTCAGATTTCACGCACAGACACTGACAAGCTCCTTCTCTCTGAAAGGAGAAATGCAAACCAGACGGATGCTCCCTCATTTGCGTTTCCCCCTCTCTGAGCTGCTTTCTCAGTAAATGCCATGATTTTAAAATGAAGTCTGGTTTGTTTCCAACATCCAAAATGTCTTTATTTGCACCCTGAAAACGCTGACGTCAATTGCCTTACAAATCCAAGGAGGAAAAAATACCAATTAATTGTAGTCGAGAAGACTGTTGAATCTCTAATAATGTTAGGCCCAGAGCTTGTCAGCCCTGTATCTGTTGCCATAGTTACCTGTGAGGGATGAGAACAACTGCATATCACTTAGTTAAATGATCCCACATGGCACCTTAGTGATTATTAGAAGGAGATCTGATATTCCTCCAGTGAAGCTAGCAACCAAGTGAAACGGTCCCTATAAGCAAGGTTTCTCAAGGTTGTTTTTTTTTTTCCCTTCCAAATCCCAACAGAATGACCCCTTGATAACTCTTAAAAACAATTTTTCAACCTTTGCTTTCAGAACAATTTAGAAATGCAATGTGACAAAAACTAACTTGCTGAATCACTCTGGACTATATAATAATACCAGCTTTTCCCACTACCAAAGAGTGAAAAATATGTTAACATGCATTTTCCTAGCTTACAGGATAGCAACCAAACTGATCTTTTCTCTTAAATGGCTGGTTTCATTCCAAAGTAGTGTGGAGGGAATCAGTCCAAGGGTGTACTTTAGTAGGTGTATATTTTACTAACTTAAACGAATGAAGCACATTGTCACATTTATTTAAACTGTTTATACATGTAGATGTGCCCACAATTTAAAGATTCTTGGCAGCATTTGCTGAGCCCCAAGCCCCTTCCATCGAAGGAGAGGGTTGAGAATCAGAAACAATCTGTCTAAGGTTGGTCCTACTTGTTCCAGAAAGCTCACACAGAGCCATTCTTAGCTCCTTAGAGTCTCTTATAAGAAAAACAGACACAAGAGTCAAATCCCTTTAGAGAAATAGGGTTAAATTTAATATTTAGCATGGAGAGGATTTAAAGTCTTGATGATAAGAGAAATAATGCTCTTGGCATATAAGACTAGATTGTGTTGTTAAACGAAATACACACACACACACACACACACACACTTTCTGTGGTGAAATAGACTAGAAGGCAGTGAAATACACTAGAAGGCTGAGGTCTAGCGCCTCAGTCATCATGTTCAGTGCTGGTCACTCTATGTTTTCCAAGATGAAGGTTCTTCACAACTAACTGCTCCAAAAATGTACAGGAAAGAAGCCTTTTTTTGGCCAAGAATAGTCTTCTTTGCTTTTCAACAAGAAAAGTAAAGATAATGCAAACAGGGTATTAATCTTTCCCATCTGATACAAACTTTGCAAGAGAAACAGGCACACACCCAAGCATACCTGCACATCTATATAGGCATAATATATTCATAAACATGAGGATACCACTGGGATTTCAGAGTCCTAGGATTTAATGAGTAACATTTTGTTGCTATGGTTGTTTCTCAGCTGCCTGGGATAACCTGAAAGTTTCTAGCTTCATTTCCCTAGTGGTTCTGTGTCAGAGAAAAGAGCAGAAAATGAAATCAAAGGCCCTTATTTCATCAGCTGACACAGGAGGGGACGGCAGAGGGAACTGCAGGCTCAGGCTGGCAGCCAGCCCTTTTACTCACAGAGGAAAATTACCAGAACTCTCTGCAGAGCAGACTCAGAGCAGCCAGCAGCACTGGCTGGTGCTCTCCTCTCCTCTGAGACTGAGCAGACACGGCTTTATAAACACAGCAGCAGAGAGCAACCAGGATTCCACGGCGAGGCAGAGCAGGCCGCCTCCAGCCAGGTGGTCCTCTTACCCTGTCTGTAGACGTTGAACAGACGGCATGAAGCACTCACAGCAAAAGTACCGTCTAGAACAGCCAGCTGTTCCCAGAATAGCTGCAACACTAGAAGCCGGCAGAATGGCCCTCGTGGCGAGGGTGGGTGCTCTGGCTTTTTCATCATATGATGTGGAAATGGATGCTCCCCAGAAACCCACTGGCTTATCCAGTCGCCTGGCAGACATGAGTGCACTTCCATGGACTCTGTCCTCCATGCCTCTGCTCTTGGATTGCAGAGTTGCCAGGGCCCACGGGACTCCCCGCACAGAGGACAGAGAAGGGAAAAGTCAACTGAATACTGTATTTAGAGATAGTAGAGATGTCAGTTTCTTGCCTTAGCTTATATGAGTTTTGAGTCTTATAAAGGTAAAGACCTCTGACTATACCCTGCTATATTCCAGCTCCGAGGAGGAAAACTGGTTCAAAATGGAGCTCAGAATATATGACATGAATGAAGGAATGAACAAATGAATGAATGAAACATTACCTACTTTTCCTCCATAACCAGCCCTAATCATCAAAAGAGCTATGTGCATCTGTGAGGTGTAGTGTGTGTTTCCACTCAAATCCAGCTTCTGAAGTACAATTGGCCTTCTCTATCCACAGTTCTGTATTTGCAGATTCAACCAACTGGAAGTCAAAAATATTCAGGGGGGGGGGGAATTCCAGAAAGTTCCAAAAAGTGACACTTGAATTTGCTGAATGGCTGGCAACTATCTAGGTAGCACTTACTTTTTAAAAGCTTTTTATTTTGTATTGGGGTATAGCCAATTAAAGAACAATGTTGTGACTGTTTCAGGTGCACAGCAAAGGGACTCAGCCATATATATACATGTATGCATTCTCCCCAAAACTCCCTTCTCATCCAGGTTGCCACATACATTGAACAGAGTTTCATGTGTACATAGCACTTACATTTTATAGTCACAACTATTTATATAGCAGAGCATCATATTAAGTATTATATGTAACCTAGAGATGATTTAAAGCATACAGGAAGATGAGCACAGGTTATATGCAAATACCATGACATTTTGTACAAAGGATTTGAGCATCCTCGGAATATGGTACTCACAGAAATCCTGGAATCAATCCCCAGTGGCTACCAAAGGATGACTGTACTAAAGCCCAGAGGAAAATAAGATCTTTCTCTATGTATATAGTTAGACAATGACAATAAAATAAGGTCTGGTCAAAACATCTTACTAATTGGAGACTTTTGAGTCTAGCAAGCCCATGGATAATCCATACATTTGAATATTTTAATAATTAATTCTTACCTTCCCTTTGTGGGTAGGAACCTGAACCATCCCTAACAAAGGGAATATGGGGAAAACTGAACCAAGATCAACACTCTAAGGAAGGACTCTTAAGACACCACTTGAAGGAGAAAGGGGCTTCCCAGGTGGCTCAGAGGTAAAGAACCACGTGTCAATGCAGGTGATGCAAGAGACATAGGTTCGATCCCTGGGTCCCTGGAGGAGGAAATGGCAACCCACTCCAGTGTTCTTGCCTAGAGAATCCCACGGACAGAGGAGCCTGGCAGGCTACAGTCCATAGCGTCGGACAGAGTCAGACACAACTGAAGTGACTTAGCACACACACACGGAAGGTGGAAAGCAGGCAGCTATCAGCTGACAGTGGAAATAGAACTGCTAAAATGCAACCACAGGTATCCTACCACCATCGTCATCCACCGTCTCCTGGTTGACCCTCAGGTTACTGGTTGTCCCTCCCTGGTATCTCCCAGCTAGGCTGCCTGACGTGGACGCTCTCATTCCAAGGATCACATCTACTCTGGACATTCTCTTTGACTAGATTTTTCCTGTATTCCAATTTCAGGTGAAGGGTATGCCCCTTCCCTCACCTCTGGTGCTTTAGAGCTACTGCCACCAAGGGAGGACAATCGGTCTGGATACTCCAGAACAAGGAATAAGGACCACTGTGAGCCATTAGCCCCTGTCCAAGCAGATTCTACTGAGTGAGGGAGCTTTCAGAACTTCTAGAGTAGCACAATCTCCTGGGAACATCATTGTCAGTGATACTGGCAGCTAGGTTCTAAGTGCTCTTGCCTCCAGCATGACTGTCTCTTCTTTAGGCCAAAGCATCTTGCAAAAGTACCCTTTCCAAGCTGTATTCACATAAAGGGTAAAAAGACACGGCACTAAAGATTCTTCACCTAAACCTGCTTCCCCAATTTAGACAGGCCAACAGTGCTGCTGCCCATTCACCCACATGGAAAAGGCAGCATGTTTCCATATTCCTACTGAACACAGCCCAGACATTACATGCTTCGTTCTCAGGAAAAAATGAGTTGTCAGTGGAAGACCATTAAAATCTAGCTTTTAGATTTTAATAATGGATGGCTAAATGGGTCCCAAAGGCCCTTTGGGGTTGCCAAGGTCATGTTTTCTTGTGATCTTCAGCTGAACATGCTGGAAGGGAAGATTCCGAAGAGCTGGGAGTGAGTATGAAAAGGAAAATAAACAGAATGGAGAGACAGCTGGAGTGTGGATGCCCGAGTTCCTTCTGAACTCTGTACAGGGAGCCCTCACGTGGTCTCCTCTTTTCCCTTGGAAGCAGGGACAAAAGGACAGGGCCCTGCCTCAAAGCCAGACTGGGAACCTCAGCTCACTTTTCGAAAGTCCGTGGGGATTTTTCTCTCTGGTCTTGAACTTGATACTCTAATATCTAATATCAAGAAGGGCCTCGATCTTATTTGCAAACAAGAAATCAAGACACAGATGTAGAGAACAAATGTGTGGATGCTAAGGGGTAAGGGGGTGGGAAGAATTGGAAGATTGGGATAAACATATACATACTATTGATACTATGCATAAAATAGAGAGCTAATGAGAACCTACTTATAGCAGAGGGAACTCTACTCAATACTCTGTGGTGACTTGGATGAGAAGTCCAAAAGGGAGGGGATATGTGTACATGTATGAGTGATTTACTTTGCTGCACAGCAGAAGCTAACACAACATTGTAAGCAACTATACTCCAATAAAAATTCATTTTTTAATAAAAAAGGATAGCTTTGTTTTCACTTATTTTCTATCTCAAGTATTATTCTCTATGCTTTGCTATTGTTGTATAGTCGCTAAATTGTAAATCCTACTCTTTGCAGCCTCATGGACTGTAGTCTGCCAGACTCCTTGGTCCATGAGATTTCCCAGGCAAGAATACTGGATCGGGTTGCCATTTCCTTCTCCAGGGGTTCTCAATGCGTTAATCTCTTCTAATTTCCTTCCTTTCTCTGTTTTCCATAGCTCTGTTCTTAGCCCTCCATCCCATTCTCACCAAAATAAACAGGAAAAGAATTCTCAGGAGGGGAAAATATAACTTTCTCATTACAAAAATAAACTTTTGGTGTTTGTCCTTAGAGATTATCCTAAATAACATATAGGTTTCCACTCATTCAATAACTATCAAACTCTCTACCGAGCCCTGGGCAGAAGACACCAAGGAGAACAGAATAAAAACCCTGCTATCCTAGGAATCCTGTTGTTAGAATAATCTTTTTGTGTGTGCCTTAAGGTTTTCATACAGATAGAAGCCAGGCATTGTGGAAATATAGTGGGACAAACTCTTAATTGTCCCCAGATATACAGAAGAAAGCTTCTTAGGAGGGGTGACATTTGAGCTTAAAGGATGAATAGTAAATCTCTAAGCAGTCAAAAAATGGAAAGAGCTTATGAGACTGAAGGAAAATCATCTTAAAACGTGAGAAGATGAAAAATGACTTGTATATCAAGGAGACTGCATCCAGCAGCAGTATTTAGAGACAAGACTAAACAAGTAGGTGGCAGCTGGGGAAAGGGTCTTACTCTCTGCATTTAAAGGTTGAGACATGTCTCATTAGACAGGGGAAATTGAAGTGTTTAAGTCAAAGAGCATCATGATCAAGTTTGCATATTACAAAAATTCCTCAGGGGACTTCCCTGGTGGCCCAGTGGCTAACACGCTACACTTCCAATGTAGGAGACCCAGGTTTGATCCCTTGTCAGGGAACTAGACCCCAGATGCTGCAATTAAGACCCAGCACAACCAAACAAATGAATTATTTTGTTTTAATTCTTCCAGCTCTGGTGCTGGAGATCATGAAGCCAGGACAAGACCAAAGGCAGGGAAACTAGTGAAGAGGTACTGATAAGTCCAAGCCAGAGGCGGCGAGGGTCTGAACTAGAGCAGTGGCATGGATTAGCAGAAGGGGCTGCACAGTTTTTGACATTCAGTTCCCAAGGTAACATTTTTTTTCTGCCTCACACTGTGATGTAGAATCAGACAAGATATTAGCGTTCTAAGACAAGGATTGTGCATTTTCTTTGCTTATCTTTGTTAAAAATTATCTTGCTCTGAATTCAAGTGACTAGCTCAGTTAAGTGACTAGTGGTGGGGGTGGGTTGTCATTTTTGACGATGATGATGATGATCATGACAATCCTCATAGAATGTGAGAACAAGCTTCATAGTCTTTTCAATTAAGATTGAACACCAATTATTCCTTCAAAAGGTTTGAGGTTAGGGTGGGAATACCATCACTGGAGGCCATTCTTGTCTTCAACTAGGACACCCCCAGACTCTACTAAACCTCCAAACCAAAGAACAGAAAGATCTACTGAGTTTATGATGCTGAAATTTAAATATAGAGCTAGAGGCTTCCTTGGGTGCAATCTTTAAAAAAAAAAAAACAACACTTTTTATTTTATATTGGAGTACAGTTAACAATGATGTGAT
The DNA here is from genome assembly GCA_006410935.1 of Redunca redunca. Lineage (NCBI taxonomy): Eukaryota > Metazoa > Chordata > Mammalia > Artiodactyla > Bovidae > Redunca > Redunca redunca. Next base: position 53,967 of record SJYQ01000315.1, read on the forward strand.
AGCTTCAGGTGGACATCAAAGGGACTCAGCCATACATATACATATACCCATTTTTCCCCAAACTCCCCTCCCATCCAGGCTGCCAGGTAACACTGAGTAGAGTTCCCTGTGCTATACAGCAGGTTTTTGTTGGTTACCTATTTTAAATACAGCAGTGTGTACATGTCCATCCTAAACTCCCTAACTACCCCTTCCCAACATCCTCCCCCTACTTGCGTGCATTCTTGCTGATGTTTACTCTGCTCTTTACTGCTCCACCAACACCTCCAGGCTCATCTACTATCTTGCCCCTTCTTGTCAAACTTTCACCGGATTTTTCATACCTCTCACCTGTGAATATGTTGTTCCATCTGACTAGGCATCCTTCTCTCTGTCCACTCTGGCTGGAAGACTTCAGCTCACCTCTCAGTTTTTAGGTCCAAGGACATCACTGCATCTGCAACCATCTCTGATTCCAGAATGGAGTTGGTTGTTCAATACTTTGTCCATAGTACTGTGCTCAACACTGTGTTACAGTACCTACATACTACATTGAAAGAAAGAAAACTTGATATGAACAAATTAGTGAAGAACTTAAGAAATGGCAACCCACTCCAGTATTCTTGCCTGGGAAATCCTATGGACAGAGGAGCCTGTTGGGCTACAGTCCCTGAGGTTGCAAAGAGTGACACATGACTGAGCGACTAACCAACAAACAACATAATCATAGGAAAAGAAAACTACAACAGGGAAGTATAGATTAGAAAGCTAATATAATCCAGTAATGACCAGTGATTAAGAACTGGAACAAAGTAGCACCAATATGTGTATTTTTCTGGAGAGAGAGACAATAGCTTATTCGACTCTCAAGGGGGTCTACAAAACAAAATATTTAGAAACATATTTGTTCTGAAAAAGTGAGAAAAAGTTAACAAAATATTCTAAAGAAAATGAAATGCTCTAATATATTTCTGTTGAGGCTTGTTATACAATTATTTTATGGAACTGGTTCATTAAATGCATCAATAAGGAACAGAAATAGTAAATGTAAATACATCAATTAAAAAGCAAATTTTAGCTCAAACAGGAAAAATAATGGAAATGATCCAATGAGCTCGGCTCTCAAGTCAGACAAAGCCATATAAGCTATCTAAAATCCCACAGCACACAATTTTAGAATCTTTAGGTGTTAAAAGTCCCTAAGAGTATAAAGGTTATAAAAATGTATAAACTTACATTTCTTGAAATTCCATCAAAGATTTGGACAAAGAAGGGAAAGACATATACATATTATGAGCTTATCGACTTAGTGGGAGCCATGGAGTTCTCCCATGAGACAGAGAAGTTAAAGTAAAAGCAATCAAAGGACATAATTTGCATTCATGAAAATGGAATAAGTGATCATTCCCCTCACAAGTTAAAGAATCTTTGACATTACAACACAAATACAGTTAGCACATATCCTTAAGATTACAAACAAGAACCTGGATATATTCCAGGCCTAAATCTCTGCTGATAATACTATCAGTAGCAACAGAACAAGCTTCAAGGGCCCAGGGTCCTTTCATCTCTCCTCACATGGTCCACAGGAACACGGCCTGTGGGGCCCTCCTAAAGGAGTCAATTCTTTTCCAGTTATTTCTTCCAACACTCAGAAGACATGTTGCTGCCGTTGCCCTTTGACAGCATGAGAGCCAGCTAACAAGCCAACAGCAAGCTTCATATCAGCACATTCTGTCCATCAAGAGAATGGGTCCACACAAAGAAAGCCTGAAGAAAGAGCTGTCTTGCCACCAGAGGGACTGGGCCCTGTGAAATTCTCCTGACCACCTTCGCAGATAGAGACTCCCTTCTAAGTCAATCAAGCACCAGAGACACAGAGACCACAAAACTTACCCTCTTACAAAGTACCATCAAACAATGATGAGCTTGACTCTTGTGCAAATCACAGATACCTTGAAAATCTAGGAAGGAATGCTCCTTGTCTTTGCCCTGTGGCAGCTTTAACCTAGAATACGATTTTTTAAGGCACCCTGACTAATCAACATAAAACCACAAAGAGCTACGAGAAGACACAGGACAAGAAACATTAGAACTGCTAGTATGTTCTGGAAAACCCCTAAGCTGATGATACTCACTGTGGAATAAGAAAGTCTTGACCTTTTCTCTAGTTGCGGTTTGCTTCTGCCCACTAGGAAGGACCTCTTTCCCTTCCTCATCTTGTCCACTTCCTTCGAACCTCTCTTACAGTAACAGCAAAGAATGATAATCCCTAGAAAGTCATAATATCAGCTTGGGACTTTCCCGGTGGTCCAGTGGCTAAGACTCCACCTTCCAGTGCTAGGAGTGTGAGTTCGATCCCTGGCTCGGAACTAAGATCCAACATGCCGTAGGATATAGCCAAAAAGTAAACTGGAAAAAAAAAACAAAAAACTTATAATATCAGCTAAATTAGAATATAGGTATAATAGAGAGGCCTGGCATGCTGCAGCTGATGGCCTGGCATTTTTCCACCCAATATTCATCCAGAATAAGTTCCTAACTGCCAATAGGATTATCATATAGGTACTTACTACTGAAAATGTGGTCCCCAGACCAAAAAAAGCAATAGCACTTGGAAACTTATGAGAGAAATTCAGAATCTCAGAGCCCCTGCCCAGAGCTACCTGATATAGTTAGCTAGTTAGAATAGAGGTAGAGTGAGGCTGAATTGCATTTACAAAAATCATTCAAGTCTGCAAGGCCCCAGTTTATCTGTGGGTGGCATACCACCATCACCATCCAAATCTCCTCTTCCTGTACTAAGTAAGAACATGTTGGGGCCCATAGCTGCTCCTTCCTTCCTCCAATAGTTGAAGCAAAAAATGTGAATTTTTCTAAGATTCTCAGGTGTATTCTTGTGCATGTATTAATGTTTGAAAAGTCCTGATGCAGCATATAGGCCTCCCAGCCAGGCTGTGCTAGTAGTAAAGAACCCACTTGCAATGCAGGAAATGCAGGAGACATGAGTTCAATCCCTGAGTCAGGAAGATCCCCTGGAGGAGGGCATGGCAACCCACTCCAGTATTCTCACCTGGAGAATTCCCATGGACAGAGGAGGCTGATAGGCTACAGTCCATGGGGTCAAAAAGAATCCAACACGACTGAAGTAACTTAGAATGCACGCATGCACGCACGAACGGCACAGAATATACTATCTATCCTATCACTGGCACCTGGAGGACAAGAAAGGGGGATGGCAGTCACATTTCTGCTTCAACCATTGGAGGAAGGAAGGAGCAGCTATGGGCCCCAACATGTTCTTACTTAGTACAGGAAGAGGAGATTTGGATGGTGATGGTGGTATGCCACCCACAGATAAACTGGGGCCTTGCAGACTTGAATGATTTTTGTAAATGCAATCCAACCTCACTCTACCCCTATTCTAACTAGCTAATTTTTTTTTTTTTTTTACCATTTACTGTATGCACAATTTCATATAATTTTCTAATGATCTATCAGTAGGTTCTGTTACTTACCACCATTTGCAGAGATGGAAGCCGAGGCTCAGCGTCATTAGTTAACTGGCTCAAGGTCACACAGCTAGGACTCTGTGTTTCCCTCCAGGCATGTCAACCACAGCATCCATGCGCTTATCCTCAACACCAATGTCACTGCTCCTCTGTGGGACAGAGCTTGACAGCATGGCAATGAGCAAAACCTTTATGCACATCCGCATTCACATGACTGAGCTGCAGATGGTCGGCCAAAGAAGATAACGATGGAAGTTCAAGGTTGCAGAGAGTCAGAGGCACATATTAGCTTTAAAGAGAATGTCAGTACTTTGTAGGGAGGGGTCTTCCTCTGGTTCCAGGGAAATCGCTCCCAGGCTGTGATGCAGGATAGCCGGGGCTCTGTGAAAAGGCTGCTTTTTGAAACATTTTGCTGAAACAGGGATGATCAAAGCTGATATCCTCCACAGGACTTTCCTGGCAGTCCAGAGGTTGGGAATTAGCCTTCCAATGCAGAGCATGGCAGCTCTCTCCCTGTTTGGGGAACTAAGATCCCACATGCCTTGGGGCCAAAAAATCAAAATGTAAAAACAAAAGGAATATTGTAACAAATTCAATAAAGATTTTTAAAATGATCCACATCAAGAAAATCTTTTAAAACAAAAGCTGATGTCTTCCTTGAATGAAGCACTCAGAGCCACTGAGAGTCCCACAATAGCATCCCTGAGATGAGTGCTTGTCCACTTCTGTGCTCCCCCTTTAAGAGGAAAGTGGGCAAGGTCAGGTTACTAAGGGTGCAGGTAGAGGGAGGGGCAAGCGGTGGGGACAATGACTAATAGCGGGAGCCCCGTAAAAGGGCAGCTGGGAAGATTGTCACAAGCACAAGCGGGAGACAGGGGGCAGACATCCAGAGGAAGTGGGTTTCCTGAAGGCTTGCTAAGAGCACAGAGGTTCTGGGAACACTGAGGACGCCGTGGGAAGGTGAGTGACCCAGAGCTTATAATATGTGTGTGCTTCTTGAGATCAGAAGATGTCTACTGACTGGCCCATTTTTTAAATTGGAGCCCTCGTGGATAAACAAGGCTTCCAAATCTGAAAATCTTCATTTTAGTCAAATTCAGCCTGATTTCCATTGAAGACTATCTTGTCGTGGCTTCAAGACAAGGCTTGAAAGCTCTTCTGAACTTAGGAGCACAGGTGCCAGGCTCCCAAAGAATTGAGTCTCCCTTCAAGGATCAGAGGGAAAGCAAGAGCAGAAGCACTTAGTCCGTTGCAAAAGTGAGTTGTTTGTGTGAGATACAGGCTGGCCTCGGGTCTCCCAGATGTCAAAATCAAAGTGACTATAGCCAGTGCAAGTGACTGTATCCGGGTGGCACAGCACTAAAGAATTCAGCTGCAGTGCAAGAGACGCAGGAGACGTGGGTTCGATCCCTGGGTTGGGAAGACCCCTTGGAGAAGGAAATGGCAACCCATTCCAGCATTCTTGCCTGGGAAATCTCATGGACAGAGGAGCCTGGCGGGCTACAGTCCATATAGTCGCAAAGAGTTGGACATGACTTGACGAGTGAGCAGACACATACCCAGTGCGAGAGGCCAAAGTGCCCCCCAACAGCCAGACAGGTGCCCTCTGGATTCCCCAGGGCCCTCGGCCTTCCTGCAGAAACAGGGCTTGAAAAGATGAGAGTTTTCAGAAGCTGTTCCATCTGAGATCCTGGAGTTCAAAGATGTCGACAGTGTAGCTCATGAGGGAAGCTGGCCAGCAATGTTGCTTTCTTTAATCTGAGCATTTAATTTTATTTTATATGGGAAATTCTCTTTAATCTTACAACAAAGAGGTTTATTTTAAGTCTTTCAAAAATCCCTTAAATTAAGGTTTGAGCCACAGGGCCAGAAATAGAGACATGCTACATCAAGAAATGATCGTTGATTTGTCTTGTGTTGTCTTGTTTTCTTTGGTTTGTTTGGTTTTCTCAACCCCCCTTCTGGATCTTTTTCCTTTTATTTGTAATATATTTAATAAAAGATGAAAGTGGACTAGTTCCGAAGACAAAGCTGAAAGAAGGTTCTTTTCCTCCAGCGAGAGTGCCCTCATTCAGTGAACACAGGCTGGGCAGATCTGAATAACAAAGGGAGAGGGAGATTGATGTCTTACTCTACGTCTTGTTGTAGTGCTTATCCATTAACTAATTTGTGAAGGTATGTGCTTTGCTGTGCCGTGCTTAGTCACTCAGTCGTATCTGACTCTTTGCGACCCCATGGACTGTAGCCCGCCAGGCTCCTCTGTCCATGGGGATTCTCCAGGCAAGAATACTGGAGTGGGTTGCCATGCCCTCCTTCAGGGGATCTTCCCACCCCAGGGATCAAACAGGAGTCTCCCACATTGCAGGAGGATTTTTTACCACCTGAGCCACCAGGGAAGCCCTTGCCAAGTTAGTGACATCCTTAATTCTTTTTTTAACTTTTACACTAAAATTAAGAGCAATTAACATACAACTATTATACTAGTGGGCTTCCCTGGTGACTCAGTGATAAAGAACCTGCCTGCCAATGCAAGAGACTAGGGTTCCATCCCTGGGTCGAGAAGATCCCCTAGAGAAGGAAACAGCAGTCCTCTCCAGTATTCTTGCCTGGGGAATCCCATGGACAGAGGAGCCTGGTGGGCTACAGTCCATAATGTCGCAAAAGAGTCAGACATATTTTGGGTAACTGAACAGCAGCAACATTCCACTAGTCCCGTATTCCATACCTGTTTTTATATTTACCTCCATAAAATGAGTTTTATACTCACTAAATTGCACATATTTAATCTGTGCAATTTTTTGTGTACCAATAAAGCAGTTTAAAAAAATCTAATCAAAAAAAAAAGAGGGGAAAGAGGAATGTCAGGCCACTTTTTCACACCCTTAGGCATGAGGAAGGAAAGTGTCAAGGAAACTTAAAGAACCATGGACTCAAAGGGACTTCTGGGTTGAAACAGCCTTGGACTATATTTTAACCCCCAAAAGACTCTTTGTCACCAAAAGCAGGGGGTCTGGCTGCTCCCTGCTCAAATACCCTTAAAGAGTCAAAGTTGGTGGAAAGGAAAGTTTGCTTTATTTTGGATGCCAGCAACCCTGGGAGTGGTGGGGGACTCCAGTCCAAAGACAGACTCCCCTCAGTAACAACCAATGGGCAAGAGCTTTTATAGGCTGAGGGAGGGGGCTCCATGCAGAAACAGCACAGTCAGCTCTGACAGTCATCTTCAAATTGTTCATCAGTGATCTGACCAGCGTCATCTTCATTGTTTTAAGTACAATTAACCTTCACTTCCAGGGTCGACTTGTTCCCATTTCCTTGAGGCCAATTCTTGGAACTGTGGCAGCTTATGTCATGGCCACAGGCTGGTCATCATGTAGTTAAAGTCTTCCACCTGGGGGTTGCAGTCTCTACAAGACAGCTCACAGGATATGGCTCAGAATATTATCTATAGTCCTTGAGAAGAAACTAAAGGTCCTTGACTATGCTTAATGACTAAATTATTATCCAGTCTCCTTTGACTGTTTTCCTTTGTTTCTGCATTTTCTCACTTCTCTGAATTAAACTTGGTGGTGGTGGTTTATTCCCTAAATCCTGTCCACCTCTTGTGATCCCATGGACTGTAGCCTGCCAGGCTCCTCTATCCAGGGGATTCTCCAGGCAAGAATACTGAGTGGGTTTCCACTTCCTTCTCCAGAGGATCTTCCCAACCCAGGAATTGAACCCAGGTCTCCTTCATTGCAGGCAGATGATTTACCAACTGAGCTGGGAGGGAAGCCCTCATAACTTAGTCTTTGGTTAAACTTAGTTTTTGGCTAAAGTTTTTCCACAGACAAAAGCAGGTGGAAGACCTGGCCAGAGGGGTGGGGAAGCAGGGGGACGGGCCACAGGGTCCTGCTCCATTTCATTACCACTAACACAGATAGTCTTGAAAGTGAAACTGTTAGCCGCTCAATCATGTCCGACTCTTTTTGACCCATGGACTAGCCCACCAGGCTCCTCTGTCCATGGGATCTCCAGGCAAGAATACTGGAGTGGGTTGCCATTCCCTTCTCCAGGGGATTTTCCCCATCCAGGGACTGAACCCAGGTCTCCTGCATTAATGGCAGATTCTTTACCATCTGAGCCATTCAGTTCAGTTCAGTTTAGTTCATTCTCTCAGCCGTGTCTGACTCTTTGCAACCCCATGAATCACAGCATGCCAGGCCTCCCTGTCCGTCACCAACTCCCAGAGTTCACTCAAAATTATGAGTGAGTCATCGAGTCAGTGATGACATCCAGCCATCTCATCCTCTGTTGTCCCCATCTGCTCCTGCCCCCAATCCCTCCCAGCATCAGGGTCTTTTCCAATGGGTCAACTCTTCACATGAGGTGGCCAAAGTATTGGAGTTTCAGCTTCAGCATCAGTCCTTCCAATGAACACCCAGGACTGATCTCCTTTAGAACGGACTGGTTGGACCTCCCTGCAGTCCAAGGGACTCTCAAGAGTCTTCAACACCACAGTTCAAAAGCATCAATTCTTTGGCACTCAGCTTTCTTCACAGTCCAACTCTCACATCCATACATGACCACTGTAAAAACCATAGCCTCGACTAGACGGACCTTTAGCAAAGTAATGTCTCTGCTTTTGAATATACTATCTAGGTTGGTCATAAACTTCCTTCCAAGCAGTAAGTGTCTTTTAATTTCATGGCTGCAGTCACCATCTGCAGTGATTTTGGAGCCCCAAAAAATAAAGCCTGACACTGTTTCCACTGTTTCCCCATCTATTTGCCATGGAGTGATGGGACCGGATGCCATGATCTTTGTTTTCTGAATGTTGAGCTTTAAGCCAACTTTTTCACTCCCCTCTTTCACTCTCATCAAAAGGCTCTTTAGTTCTTCTTCACTTTCTGCCATAAGGGTGATGTCGTCTGCATATCTGAGGTTCTTGATATTTCTCCCAGCAATCTTGATTCCAGCTTGTGCTTCTTCCAGCCCAGCGTTTCTCATGATGTACTCTGCACAGAAGTTATATAAGCAGGGTGACAATATACAGCCTTGACGTACTCCTTTTCCTATTTGGAACTGGTCTGTTGTTCCATGTCCAGTTCTAACTGTTGCTTCCTGACCTGCATATAGGTTTCTCAACAGGCAAGTCAGGTGGTCTGGTATTCCCATCTCTTTCAGAATTTTCCAGTTTCTTGTGATCCACACAGCAAATACTGAAATCCCCAAGAATGCAGAGAAGGGGGAGGACAACAGTACAGAAGGGGACATGGAAGCCAGTTGAGAGTGGTTCTTAATGAAGGATGGAGACAAGGTGATGGGGGGAAAAGAACCTCCAGCCTCACCACAGGACATAACCTACACAGATGGTCAGGTGTTTCTACCAAATCAGCTGGGTGGCTTAAAAACTTTCTGGAGGAGGAGATAATTGCAAATGAAGCAACCCACAAAGGATTAATCTCCAAAATATACAAGCAGCATGCAGCTCAATATCAGAAAAACAAACAACCCAATCAAAATATGGGCAGAAGAACTACACATTCATCTCTCCAAAGAAGACATACAGATGGCCAATAAACACAATTCAACATCACTCATTACTGAGTGAGTGAAGTCGCTCAGTCGTGTCCAGCTCTTTGCGACCCCCATGGACTGTAGCCTAACCGGGTTCCTCCATCCATGGGATTTTCCAGACAAGAATACTGGAGTGGGTTGCCATTTCTTCTCCAGGAGATCTTCCCAACCCAGGTCTCCCGCATTGTAGGCAGAAGCTTTACCGTTTGAGCCACCAGGGAAGATCATTATTAGAGAAATGCAAATCAAAACTACGATGAGGTATCACCTTACACTGGTCAGAATGGCCGTCATCAGAAAGCCTACAAAACAATAAATGCTGGAGAGGGTATGAAGAAAAGGGAACCCTCTTGCACTGTTGGTGGGAATGCAAACTGATGCAGCCACTATGGAGAACAGTGTGGAGATTCCTTAAAAAACTACCATATGACCCAGCAATCCCATGACTAGGCATATACCTTAAGAAAACCATAATTCAAAAGACACGTGAATGCCAGTGTTCATTGCAGCACTATTTACAATAGCCAGGACATGACTAGATGTCCTAGATAACCTAGATGTTCACTCATGAATGGATAAAGCTGTGCTACATGTATATAATGGAATATTACTCATCCATAAAAAGGAACAAATTCGAGGTAGTTGTAGTGAGGTGAATGAAGCTAGAACCTGTTATACAGAGGGAAGTAAGTCAGAAAGAGAGAAACAAATATGTACATTAATACATATATATATATGGAATCTAGAAAAATGGTATTTACAACAGCTACCGTCAAGTTTTTCAACATAGGATCACTGGTAGGAAAAAATTAGAATCAAACTAAGTTGAGGGCAAAAGCGAAAGTGTTACTCATTCAGTCATGTCTGACTCTTTTCGACCTCCTGGATTGTAGTTCGCCAGGCTCCTCTGTCCATGGAATTCTTCTAGGCGAGAATACTGGAGTGGGCCGCCATTCTCTTCTCCGGGGGATCTTCCATACCCAAGGACTGAACCTGGGTCTCCTGCATTGCAGGCAGATTCCTTCCTGTCTGAGCCACCAGGGAAGCCCCAAGTTGAGGGTAGGTAGGGTATTTAGCATCATGCTGGAGTAACTGTGGGCTCCTGCAATACACCTGAAGACCATGTTAGTGTCCATGAAAGGACCCTTTCTGCCTCTTAATTTCTATAGCGCTTTGCTGGAAAGCGTTCTTAAAACATCCAATCTAGTCTCCCTTGTTTTGTGTTTATTTGTACACTTTTCTTTTCCTTCATATTGGATTGTAAACTTGTTAAGAACAGAAACGCAGTCTCTTCACCTTGTTCACACTCACTCCCCAGGGAGCTGCACCCACCCACCTGCACCTCAATGACCACGGATATGACAGGTGGACCAGCAGCCTGAGTCCCAGTGAGAACAGACCCCTAGGCAAGCGCACACTGTAGACAGCTTGGGATACTGCAAATGCATCTTCTTGAGCCCGAGGCATTGCTTCTTTTCTAAGTGAAAATAAATTGCTTGAATTCAGGAAGACATTTCAGTGAAACAGACACCAGGTGAAGACAGCCCTTGAGGCAACATAAGTAGCAGACAGAGAAGGAGGGTGCGGTGTTTTGAAGGAGAAAGACAAGGTCGCCCTGCCCTCGGGGCTCATTAGTGGAAATAACACTACCAGGGAAATAACATCCTTTAAAGATGTCTCGAAGTTTCCTGCCTGATCATAAAATTTCTGGTGGCAGTTTAAACTCTCCAGAATATACAGAGCATGCTGTCTGAAAGCAACTTGATTGGCAATTAGGACAGCACAGATTCATGGAGCTAGTCTTGCTCTCTTTAGCTGATAATTAAAAAATCAGTGACATAGTAGGGGCTTGATGCTACTTAATGGGCTAACACCCTTGATGGCAGCAACTAGTAATATTGGTGAATTCAGGATGTAATCTTCAACTTGATTTCCTGGGATGATTAGACAATGAGCAGCAAGACAGGTCATTTATTCATTTATATTGCAATAAAGCAGGCTTCCCTGGTGGCTCAGACAGAAAAGAAGCCTGCAATGCAGGCAGATGCAGGTTTGATCCCTGGGTCTGGAAGATCCCCTGGAGAAAGAATGGCTACCCACTCCAGTATTCTTGAGTGGAGAAATCCATGGACAGAGGAGCCTGGCAGGCCACAGTCCATGCAGTTGCAAAGAGTCAGACATGACTGAGCAACTAACACTTTCAATTTGTTGCAGGAAGGCGGACCCCTTCCAGGGCCCGAGACTCGGCTCTTCTCTAACACTCGGAAATGAATTGTCCTAGGAGACACCTGTGCTGACAAAGCAAGAGACTTTATTGGGAAAGGGCACCCGGGTGGAGAGCAGTAGGGTAAGGAAACCCAGGAGAACTGCTCTGCTGTGTGGCTCAAAGTATCGGGTTTTATGGTGATGGGATTAGTTTCCGGGTGGTCTTTGGCCAATCATTCTAATTCAGAGTCTTTCCTGGTGGCGCATGCATTGTTCAGCCAAGATGGATGCTAGCAAGAGGGATTCTGGGAAGTGGATGGACACGCGGTGTCTCTTTTAAACCTTTCCTAAACTCTTCCGGTTGGTTCCATGCCTAGTTTTGCCTCTCAACACCCTCTTCTTGTAAGTTTCAATCTTACTTATCTGTAAAATGACCATAATGTTAATACCTCCCTCAAGATTGTTGTGAAAATTAAATGAGATTAGGCTTAGTGGAGTGTTTAGTTGCTGATAAGTACTAACAGAAATGCTATTATCATTATGTTTATTCATCTCTGAAAATGCCTTGTAAGTGAACCATCTCTCTTCACAGAGAATGAGCTGTTTTGCAAATATTACTCCACCTGAGGAAGAAGAAAGGACCCCTGCTGATGGTGGGGAAAACAAATGAAATGGACACAGGTAGACTTCTGCCTTCAACTCTTTGATCAAGGCTAGTTAGGACTTTGCAGGGAGCCTTTAAGATCCTACAGAGGAGACACTCCTTAAATATTTCACATCATTGTATGTTTATGGTTTCAGAGTAAATGAGGATCTTTGAAGAATGGTCTTGCATCAGTCATGTTCTTTCCACTGCTCATAGAAAAAGATCACTTCATATGGTGCTTGGATGTGACCATAAAAATAAGGATGGCAGACACAAGGCAGTGAAGTAAAACCCTGCAAGCTGAGTGGGACTTTGCTTCATGACTAATGAAAAAAGGATGGCATGACAGTGGCCATTCATTAGGAAATGGTTTGACTTTCCCCATCCCTGATGATGGAGTTATACAGCCAAGCTTGCCAAAGATATCCTGAAGAGGACAAGAAGGATGAGTTTTTTGAGACTGAGACCTCAAAAGAGAGAAGGTATGAAGTCCGTCACTTCGGCTGATTGCACACCGAGATGTATAAACTATTTTGACAAATGAACACCAACACGTATAAACTACTTTGGCCAGCAGAATCTCATCTTATGTGCCTATGTCACGGCGTGCATGTGAGTGTGTGTGTGTGTGTGTGTGTGTGTGTGAGTGACTCAGTCACTTCAGTCATGTCCAACTCTTTACAAATCTATGAACTGTAGGGCTGTAGACTGCCGGGCTCCTGTTTCCACTGGATTCTCCAGGCAAGAATACTGAAATGGGTTGCCATGCCCTCCTCCAGGGGATCTTCCCAACCCAAGGATCAAATCGCCATCTCTTATGTCTCCTACATTGCAGGCAGGTTCTTTACTGCTGAGCCACTGGGGAAGCCCTGCCAGCGTTATCACTGGCCAAAGTACAATGGTGCTAAATGGTAGGGTTCATGGCTAAGATGAACTGGAAGAATTTAAAAAAAAAAAAAAAAAAGGAATGAAAAAGCATGTCAGATGTTCAACAGGAATCTCCCTAAAACAAACAAAAAAAAATCAAAAAGCCATTTTTCTCAGCTATATATCTGCTATGATATTAACATCTTCATTTAGATATCAATTTGTTGACTTTTAAAAAATGGAGAAGTCAGGGTCACAAAGTTAAAGAACCTCTCCCTTGTCTAAGACCTACAATGTCTTCACTTCTATTAAAATTGGGCAAATAATTCCCAAATGCCAATGGGAAGTCCAGGGCTGGTCAGAGTCACCTGAGGAACATATGGGAACTACAGATGCTGTGAACTTACCCCACACAGACTGACCTGGGGCTCCAGGGGTGGGGTCCCATGGTTTTAAGCATCCCTGATGATTGTGATGGGTGACTAAACTTTGGGAACTGTGGGGAAAGGCCATTTCCTTACCCAGCTTTACAGAATCTGCACCAGAACGTCATCTCATTCGCGCTCGTCCTTGGAACTCGCCGTTGGGAAGTTGTCCAGCAAGTTCCAAAAAGATAATGTGAGGCCAGCAGCCCGTTTCCTCTAAGCATCCAGGAGTTCTCCTGCTCCTCTGCTGCAAAAAGTCCCTCCTTCCAAAGTCCTCACACTTTCTGCTTAAACCAGCCATTACCTTGAGCTGTATCTGAACCTCTCCACTCTCAAAGCGGAATCCTGCTTACCCCTTTCCACACTGAAGTCTTTTCCTGTTGAGAATCTGGTAAATTCAATGTAAGTTTACCCTTGGAACATAGTGGCTAGATGTCTAGTAAAAGAATAGTGGGGAAATGATTACTCTGACAGGTGCTTAGTAAAAGTCCTGATGTGTCCATGGAGTTTCTGCTTTAAAAAAAAAAAAAAAAAAGACTGTTTTATTTAGGCTGGGGTGTGTGAGTGTGTGTGTGTTGGAGGGGAGGAGAGCTCTTGAGTCAGATTTAAGCAAAGCAACAAATTAATTGTGTGTTCCAATAGGGGAAAAATGATTTGACCTGGTATTTGGAAACTGGGAGAAAGACAAGCTTCTCTTATATCCGTTTGGAAAGATGCCAGGGGTGGAGAGGCGGCAGAGGTGAGGGCTGGGGAAGAGTAGTTTTCTTTTTCAATCACGGCTTTTAAATGGTTTAACATGTATTGCTTTGTCTACATCTCTCTAAATCATATTTCAAAGAAAAAAAATCCTTTAGACTCCAGCCTTCCTTTATGAGGAAGAAAGATGTCATGAAAATATGCTTGTGCCAAAAGCCAGAAACGGTGGAAATGAAAGGATTGTTGCCATGATTCCAAAGGAAGTTGTCGGTCTCCCCACAGAGTCGGTAGTCAAGCATCAGGACTGGTCCCCTGGCTGAGACGCCCTGGCCCACTCTGTCCCATTACCCCTGCCAGTATTCTAAGTGTAGTCACTCAGTCATGTCTGACTCTGCAAACCCATGGACTGTAGGCCACCAGGCTCCTCTGTCCATGGGATTCTCTAGGCAAGAATACTAGAGTGGGTTGCCATTACCTTCTCCAGGGGATCTTCCCCACCTCTAAAGTCAAATTCAGGTTGATCAGCTCTTCCACAATCTTCCTCCCCACTTGGTGAGAGATCTTCCTTCCCCTGAACATTAGCTCTTCAGGCCTTGAGATGGAGCGATGGTTCTTAATCACAGGTGACTTTATGCCTCAGGGAACTTGTGACAATGTCTGGACACATTTTTTTTT
>SJYQ01000315.1:69111-87493 GCA_006410935.1 Redunca redunca
CCCCCCACCACTGAATTCCAGGTTCACAGATGTAAATCGTTTCCCATGAACATCTCCAAGTCATCTCAAAACTCCGCACATCCAAAAGTGAACTCCTGATCTTTCCCCCCAAAACCTGCTCCCCCAACCAACCTCAGTTTATGGCAATTCCATCTGTCCAGGTGCTCAGAGAAATTACCTTGCAGTCATCCTTGGCCCCTCTGTTTCTCTCACACTTCCAGTTTACCATTAAATCCTACTGACTCAAAACACATACAAAATCTGTTATCACCACGGCCCAAGCCACCCTCATCCCTTGACCAAGAGCATCACAGTGGTCTCCTAACTGGTCTCCCTGCTCCCACCTCTAGCCCCTTCCCGGTTCAGGAGCCAGGGTGATCCTTTTAAAAGATGAGTCAGAATCCTGTCACTTCTGTATTCAGAATCCTCAATGGCTCCTATCAATACCAAAATAAAAGCCACAGTTCTTATAATTTCTTACAAGGTTTTACACGATCCATCTGCTTCGAAATCCCCTAGTCTACCCTCAGCAGCATCTTGCTGACTCATATCCTACTGCTCTCTTCCTTCACTCTGCAGCCACACTGGCCAGCCAAACACACCCCCAACTGCAGGACGCCTGCCTTTGCTGTACCCTCTGCCTAGAACGATCTCCCCCTAAAATTCCCCATGGCTTGCCCCATCAGTCTTTCAGGTCTTATCCAAATGTCACCTTCTCAGAGAGACCACATGATTTACAAATTGCAGCCTTCCACCTCCCTTTGTCAATTTTAATACTTTTCCCACCGTGCATATCACCATATTTTTCTTATCTAGCTTGTTTATATCACCATATTTTTCTTATCGAACTTGTCTAATCTTCCCAACAGGATGCAAGCTCTCTACAGGCTGGGGACTTTGGGCACAGGCCCCAGAGCAGAGCCGTCTGCAGTAAACGCCCAGTGTGATGAATGATCGAATCCTCAGTTAGACTTCAAGATGCTCTGGGAACACGAGAGGCTTTGCATCACCCCACCCAGCATTATGTCCAGTCTCTCCTTTCGCTTCCGTCTGGCACTGATCCCTCGCAGAGGCACTTGTACACATTCGTAATTTCATTTAATTTATTAGGAACTCCATCCATTTCTAATTGAACATTCAATCTGAATGCTTAAAATGTCAGAAGGTATCTTCGCCGCGGTGAAGGCTTCATTTATCAGTCTACGAGGAGTCTTGCTGAGACTACAAATCTCGCCTCGGAGGAGAGGCTGAGAGCGGTGTTTTTACACCATCTTGTGGACAGAGTGGGAACTACACCTCCTGGACCGGTTTGTCCTGTGTCCCAGCGCCTGAGACTTGAGGTTGCTGTTTACCTCTCTCCTCTCCATCCTAAAAGCAATGCAACTCCTTCTCTCCTCATCATCTTGACGTCCAAACTCCTCCATGACTGGGTTTTAGATTGGTGATCTTTTTCAGGAATAAATCGATTTCCTCCTGGCCCAAAAAAGGAGAGAACCGAGGGTGCCTGAGGTTTTGTCTTCTCCCAAACTGTTCTTCTGCTTAGCAGCTTCACCCAATTCTAGTCAGTAAGTCAGGACATACTACAGGTAACTTCAGTGTTTCATATGGAAAACAGCTACCCTAAGAGGCACGATTTCCATGTCATCATGGAAGGCCAACCATCTCACCCACCAGCCTGTTGGAACTCCTATAATACGACTCCTTTGATTTCACTATCAGAACTCAGGCTTCAGAATAAATACTCCTGGAAGAAGTGACAGCTTGATTTCCAATCACATCAACTTACATGTCCGGTATCCGACCTACAGGCATGTGTTAAAGAGTGAGGACAGAGCAAGGTCACTTGTCAGCCAGAAGGCAAAGTTTAAAGGCAGACCCCAAGGAGCAGAGTTTGGGACAAAGAAAGTTCAGCAGAGCCTTCAAATTCAACTTCACACACCCTACCCTTTGCTTCCTGCTCAGCCCATCTACCCCCAGAGTGATCTCACTACCTCCATCCTGTGTATTTGGGCTTGAGGAGGGGAAAAGGGCAGATCAATCTTCATTCCTGAAAATTCAACATTAAAGCAATTGATAAAGCAGTCCTATAACTCTCAAGAATCCCAAACTACAAATTAACTACAGCCACCAAAGTTTGACAAAAGACTATGGACACAGATGGATGGTTTGTCATTAACCCATGGGTTGTTTGAAAGGGGCTGGCACTTCCAAAGGATAAGAAGTTTCTTGAGTCACTTTAGCCAAGATGCAGGGTTTTTTTTGTTTGTTTGTTTGTTTTTGTGAGATCTGTAAAGAACATGAAAGAGTGTGGGGTCTTGAGCACAGGAAGGAGAAGGGAAGAGAATAAACATTTATTGAGAGCCTACTTATGGAAAGTTCTATCTAGAGTTATTACACACATATTTATCTAAATTGAACAACTCTCTTTAGAGACCAGCTCTGTGACCTTGCACTAGTAATGCAACCTCTTCAAGCCTCATTTTCCTCACCTGTAAAATGATTCAGATGATGCAGAAAACTTTGATGATTCCTTAACACCTTAATCTTCGAACTACCCTCTGGTCCCACAATTCCTAATCTGGTGCTACATCCCAAGGAAGTGAAAGCAGGAACTCCAGCAGATATTTGTACATCAGTGTTCAACACAGCAAGGTTGCTGTTCAGTCACCCACTGGTGTCCAGCTGTGTTCAACACACCATTTGTCACCAAAAGATTTTAAATGGGACCAGCCCAAATATCCATAAACAGATGAATGAATAAACAGAACGTGCTACATTCATACATATAGCGAATCCAGCTTTTAAAAGGAATGAAATTCTGACACATTTTACAACATGGATGAAGCTTGAAACCATTTCGCTGGGTGAAATAAGGCAAACACAAAGGGACAATTGTACATGTCTAGGCACCCAGAATAGGTCCGTTCAATTCACGGAGACAAAACGCTGAGCAACTACTGGAGGGCAGGGCAGGTAATGGGAATTAGTGCTAATGGGCACAGTTTCAGTTTGGGATGATGAAGAGCTCTGTAAATGAAGAGTGGGAAGGCAATGGCACCCCACTCCAGTACTCTTGCCTGGAAAATTCCATGGACAGAGGAGCCTGGTAGGCTGCAGTCCATGGGGTCTCGAAGAGTCGGACACGACTGAGTGACTTCCCTTTCACTTTTCACTTTCATGCATTGGAGAAGGAAATGGCAACCCACTCCAGTGTTCTTGCCTGGAGAATCCCAGGGAAGGGGAGCCTGGTGGGCTGCCGTCTATGGGGTTGCACAGGGTCGGACACAACTGAAGCGACTTAGCAGCAGCAGCAGCAGGAACACTGGCTCAACCTTGTGAATATGTGAATTGCTCACTTAAAATGGTCAAAATGGTAAATTTTATATGGCATGTTTTACCACAGTAATAAACAGAAAGGTAGAGAATGATGCTGAGTTACTCTTCAAAGTTGTGTAACTCAGGCTCCCAAAATCAATGTTCTTTTGACTATATTGTCTAATTCCAAAAGGGTTTTATTATGGATTTGTTAAAATTTGATTCTGTGAGAATACCTTGAATAGATGTTGTGAATTAACTGTGGTGGTTTTATTAATTACTGAAGCACAGAAAAAAAAGACTTGACCATGAATTTTTCCAAGTATACAATATGAAGTAGAAAAGAACCTTCCAGCTTTCCTCCCAAGCTGGGCCAGGCATGTCCGCTGGGAGACCCCAGCAGGACACCAATTTTTCTTCCTCTGCAGTTTGATGAGAAAAGTCTCCATGATGGACTTTTTTTTCCATGCACAGTGTAGAAGAATGTCTTTTGTCCTCCACATTTAATTGAGATGGAACATTCCAGGGCCAAGAAAAAGCCATGCATTTGAGGATGAGTAAGCCGGACATTATGGGAATGATGGTTACAGGATGTAGCTATTTGCCAAAAATGCGGCCTATGGGATTTAAGGACTGTGTCACATTGTTCTGCTTGATAATTTTCATTTAGATGAAATGAAAGTACTAATTTGATTTTCTTTTGAGGGGAAAAATGTCCAAAGTATACTAGGGTGTGGGGAGGGGGTCATACAAGGGTGCTCCCCAACATATTCAGAGCCATGGGGAAGATGTGACGTCACCCCTGACCCAGAGAACAAACAAGAACAAACAAGATGAAATAGCCTATGCTTCCCAGTGAACCATACAAGGCAAGAGATAGGGATAAAATGTCCAGGTTATGCTTTCCTTGGAAAGAAAATAAGCCAAGAGGACTATCACTCTGAAGACAAGTTACAGAAGGAATTTCTCTAGATAGAGTACTTACCATATTTTCTCATCTCTTTCAGATCCTGCAGAAGTGCATAGTCAAGACAGAAAATAGAAAGGCCATAAAGTGAATATTCAAACGGCTCTCCAGATGTAAGTCCATTTTAGGAGAAATTGCACTTGTGAGGATGGATAAAATTGGGAAACAGAAAGAAAAATGGGGAGCTTAAATGTTAAAGCTCAGTTTAAAAACCTTAATGGAGCACCCACATAGAAAATATTGGGCTAGAGTCCATGAAATAGAGAATAAACATGATCTAAAAGAATATGCACACACACACACACCTGAATCACTTATCTGCACATCAAAAATTAACACAATATTTTAAATCAACTATACTTCATTAAGGGGGCTTCCCCAGTGGCTCAGCAGTAAAGAATCCACCTGCAGTACAGGAGACGCAGGTTTGATCCCTGGATTTGGGGAGATCCCCTGGAGGAGGGCATGGTAACCCACTCCAGTCTTCTTGCTCGGCGAATCCCATGGACAGAGGAGCCTGGTGGGCTACAGTCCGTAGGATCACAAAGAGTCAGACATGACTGAAGCGACTTAGCCTGCATGCATACTTCATTGAAAATAAATAAAAAGAATAAACATCATCTACCACCTAGAGTAATGAAAATAAAAACAAAAATAAACAAATGGGAACTAATTAAAAACTTTTGCACAGCAAGCAAAGCCATAAGAAAAATGAAAAGACAGCCCTCAGGATGAGAGAAAATATTTGCACATGAAGCAACTGACAAGGGATTAATCTCCAAAATATACAAGCAGGTCATGCCACTCAATATCAAGAAAACAAACAACCCAATCAAACAATGGGTGGAAGATCTAAATAGTCATTCCTCCAAAGAAGACATACAGATGGCCAACAAACACATGAAAAGATGCTCAAAATCACTAGTTATTAGGTAAATGCATATCAGAACTATAGTGAGGGATCATCTCCCACTCGTCAGAATGTTCATCATCAAAATATCTACAAACAATAAATGCTGGAGAGGGTATGAAGAATGTAGAGAAAAGGGAACCCTCTTACACTGTTGGTGGGAATGTGAACTGATCCAGCCACTATGAAGAACAACATGGAGGCTCCTTAAAAAACTAAAATAGAGCTAGCTTATGGTCCAGCAATCCCACTCCTGGGCATATATCCAGAGAGAATCAGAACTCAAAAGGATGCAAGCACCCCAGTGTTCATTGCAGCACTGTTTACAATAGCCACACATGGAAGCAACCTAAAAGCCCATCGACAGAGGAATGGCTGAAGAAGATGTGGTATATATATACAGCAGAACATGAGCCAGCCATAAAAAAGGAACAAGATAATGCCATTTGCAGTGACGTAGACAAACCTGGAGCTTGTCCTACTGAGTGAAGTAATTCAGGAAGAAAAAGACAAATACCATATAATACCATTCACATGTAGAATCTAGAAAGACAGTTCAGATTGCCTTATTTGCAAATCACAAACAGAGTCACAGATTAGAAAACAATGTATGGTTACCAAGAGGGGAATGAGGGGTGGGATGAACTGGGAAACTGGGATTGACATATATATTTACTGCTATATATAAAACAAAAACTAATGGGAACCTCCTGTATAGCACAGGTGACTCTACTCAGTGCTCTATGGTAGGTGACCTAAATGGGAAGGGAATCTAAAAAGGAGTGGATATATGGGTAGGTATAACTGATTCACTTTGCTGTACAAAGAAACTAACGCAATATTGTAAAGCAACTATATTCCAATAAAACGTATATTAATTAAAAAACAATACTCCAAAATAAAATCAAAACAAACAAGAAAAAGAATAAGCATGATCCTCAACAGCCCAGTTTTTCATTTTTAAAAACCCAGCCTCATAAGCAGAAACCTATGTTGATTCGAATAGCTAATTAAATAAATAGCATAGAAAGTTCTATATGAAGGTTGAATATATTTAACTCGTTCTCTCTCCTGAGTTTTTGTTAAAATGGTAACCAGAAAGTTTAAGTGGACATGAACCAGCAACAGTGAAGAAAATTAAAGGGGGTGGGGAGCTTAATGATAACACAGGTCTGGAAGTTAAAAGGTGGCTGAGGGCGTGTTAAAATGAAAATAAGAAGAAATCACAGTCTGGTGAGTCTGTGTGGAAAGGCATCCATTTCAGGAAAAAAAAAAAAAATGTTGTCTATTCTGCCAATAGACAATCCCCAGTGAGGTTCAGAACCCAGAAACAGCAAGAATGGTGAGTGTAATGAAATGAAGGTACGTACAAGAAGCAGTTGCTCTGCCCCACTGCACTCATCTAAAACGTCTGGAAGCCAGACAGCATTCCCCACCCACCCAGTTCCCTAAACACCAGAGAGTTCTCCTCAAAACAAATCAAATGGCCCCCCTAGAAATATCTCTGCATTCTGGCATTTAGGATGCCCTAAATCTCCAAGGCCCTCCAGTTGACAGGTGCTGCCCACATACAGGACACTTTTATTGCCTCACACTTTAATTTGAATGAACACAAGGATAACCAGCCATTCAGGATAAAGACCTTTATTTTTTAATGACTCCAACCAATTTAAAGAAAAATGGGGTATGATGAGAACTCAAAAAAAGAAAAAAAAACAAACTCTAATTAGTAACTGCACCATAAAACTAAATAAATAAAGGAAAATTGTAGACCAAAATAAGAGCTATTAAATTTTAACTGTCAACAGAACAAATCATCAAAAGAGTTGGAAAATAAAACCCTGATAACTTTACCAGAATCAGGTCCAAAATACTAGAGATAAAAATAGATGATATAAAAGATAGCAGAGAGGCATCCCTGGTTGTAAAGAATCCTCTTGCCAGTGTGGGAGACGCAGGTTCAATCCCTGGTCCAGGAATATCTCACACTGTGGAGCAGGTACGCCCATGCACCACAACAGCTGAGCCTGTTCTCTAGAGCCCAGGGGTCACAACTACAGAAGCCCATGGGCCCAGAGCCCATGCTCTGCAACAAGGAAAGGCACAGCAGTTAGAAGCCCGCACGCCACAACTGGAGTCGCCCCTGCCCCCTGCAACTAGACAAAAAAGCAACGAAAGAAAAGAAGCAATATACAGTCAGCCCTTTGTATCCATGGGTTCCACATCCATAGATTCAACCAACCACCAATGGAAAATATTCCCCCCAAAATTCCCGGAAGTTCCAAAAAGCAACGAAGACCCAGCACAGCTGAAAATAAGTAAGTACATAAACAAATGAAGCTATTTAAAAAAAAAAAAAAAAAACATGAAAACGTAGAAGACCAATCTATGGATCTAATATCAGACTAACAACACTTCTAGAAAAAAAGAGAAACAAAACACATAGAAGAAGAAATTATCAAAGAAGTAATACAAGACAGTGAGAAGTCAGAGGTTTGGGTAGTAAGAAAAGATGGCAAAAGGAGGGGAGTTTTCATCTCAGCCTGGAAGGATGAGCCAGATTCTGACCCATGGGGAGAAGTAGAGATAACCCAAGACCTGTAAACAAGAGTTTAGACCAGGAAAAAGCATAGTTTGTGCCATGGAAACTGCATAGAATCAGGCCATTTCCCTAGCATCAGCATCTCCAGGTACTAGTCTAAGCCCCTGTGTACTGTAGCCAGCGGAATCATCACAGCCAGCTTACAGCTCTCATGTATCAGAACACTCAGCCTGGGACAAAGAAGCAATATACAGTAGCTCTTTCTATCCACGGGGTCCACATCCACAGATTCAACCAACCATCAGTGGAAAATATTCCAAAACAGTTCCAGAAAGTTCCAACAAGCAAAACTTGAATCTGTCATTTGCCAGCAACTGTATTAGGTATTATAAGTAACCTAAAAATGATTTAAAGTATACAGGAGGATTGTGCCGATTTTATGCAAATACCACACCATCGTATATAAGAGAGTTAAATACCCGTGGGTTTTGATATCTGAGGGGGTCTTGGATCCAATCCCAGAGGAAACTGAGGGACAATTGTGTTACACAGCTGGTTGGTGCTAGAGTAGAACTCACCCACGACGTCCTCAGGTCCCAAATCCATCACTCATTCATTCAGCTGAGACTGATAAATGCTACAACATGGACGAACCTTGAAAATAGTATGCTAAGTAAAAGAAGCCAGTCCCCAAAGGCCACATACTATATGATTATAGAAAATGTCCAGAATAGGCAAATCCATAGAGACAGAAAGTACTAGTGTTCACTTAGGGCTGGAATATACCACAAGGGAAGGTCACTGCTAACAGATATGTCGTTTCTTTGGAGGGTGATGGAAATATGCTTAAAATTAGATCATGGAGATGTTTGCACTACTCTGTGAATATATTAAAAAGCATGAATTTTATACTTTAAATGGGTAAATTATATGGTATGTGAATTATACCTCAATAAGACTTTTATTTAAGGCATGATTAGATTTGTGTTTTGGAAAGATCAATCTGGTAGCAGTGTGGGAAGAATCAGGAGTACAGAAAATGAACACATAAAGGTCAGTGAGGAGGCTATTTTCACAGCTGAGGTGGGTGTTGGTGACAGACTGCACTGCGGTGGTGGTAACAGAGATGGAGATACAGGTCATCCAGGAGAGATTTAGAAGGTGAGATACACAGGAGTTGGTGCCTAGTGGAAATAAGCGTGAGGGAGAAGCCCAAGATGACACCCAGGTCCTGCTAGATGGATAAATGGTTATATTCACGAAGAGAGAGCATACTGAAAGAGCCAGGCCTGTTTTATGGACAGGATCATTATGGGTTTAATTTAGAGGTGTTTGGGGACTTTTAAATATAGTTGTTCAGTAAACAGAGTCTCTGGATTGATATTCAGGGAAGACAGCTGGGGAAGGCAGTGTGTGGACTGTGTGTGCTAAGTCACTTTGGTGGTGTCCAACTCTTTGCAACCCCATGGACTGTAGCCCACCAGGCTCCTCTGTCCCTGAGATTCTCCAGGCCAGAATACTGGAGTGGGTTGCCATGCCCTTCTCCAGGGGATCTTCCTGACCCAGGGATCAAACCCACATCTCTTACGTCTCCTGCATTGGCAGATGGGGACTTTACCAATAGCGCCACCTGGCTGTGGGTCCCCAGTGTGTTTTGGTAGTGAAGTTTGGGGCTTGGACAAGATTACCATGCGAGAGAAGAGGGCTAGGGGCTGAGCCTGAGCAACACGGTCTGTTTAAATGGCTGGCTAGAAGGAGGTACACCCACACAGGGAAGCTGAAGAATGACCTAGAAATGTTAAGGGGAGTGGTGCCAGAGGGGAGTTATGCTTCCAGGAGTCTATATTGTATTTATATTTGTCTATGATATTATTGGAGAAGGCAATGGCAACCCACTCCAGTACTCTTCCCTGGGAAGTCCCATGGATGGAGGAGCCTGGTGGGCTGCAGTCCATGGGGTTGCAAAGAGCTGGACTCAACTGAAGCGACTTATCAGCTTATCAGCATGATATTATGATCTCTTTTATTCATTCTCTTTATCCTCATTCTCCTTTTTATTTGCATGTGCTTTATAATGTGCATTGTTCTATGCAGTGAGCATGGGATGTGGGCTAACTTTTCACTCTGTGTGTTCATAAGCTCCATTTTTTCCCCCAGAGCTTGTAACTGGCTCAATTGCTCAATTACATAATTTTATGATTGTGTTCATTTATTTATGTTGGCAGTGCTATGTCTTCACGGCTGCACAGCTTCTCTCCTTGCAGCAAGGAGGGCTACTCCTTAGCTGTGATGCATCGGCTTCTCACTGTGGTGGCTTCTCTTGTGAAGCATGGGCTCTAGGGAGTGTGGGCTACAGTAACTGCAGCCTGTGGGCGCAGTAGTTGCAGCTCCTGGACGCTAGAGGGCAGTCTCAGTAGTTGTGGCACAGGGGCTTAGTTGCTCCAGGGCACATGGGATCTTCCTGGACCAGGGATAAAAACCTGGACTCTTTGGACTCTGTGGGACAAGGCGAGGGTGGGATGATTTGAGAGAATAGCTTTGAAACATGTATATTACCATATGTGAAATAGATCACCAGTCCAAGTTCAGTGCATGAAACAGGGCACTCAAAGCCGGTGCAATGGGACAACCCTGAGGGATGGGATGGGGAGGGAGGAGGGAGGGGGGTCAGAATGGGGGACACATGTACCCATGGCTGATTCATGTCAGTGTATGGCAAAGCCAGTACAATATTGTAAAGTAACTAGCCTCCAATTAAAATAAATAAATACACTTTTTTTTTTTAAGTGTCTCCTGCACTGGCAGGTCGATCCTTTGCCACAGAGCCACCAGGGAAGCCCTAAATAATTTTAAATAGAGGAACTTTAATAAACACATAATAGTCCATAATAGGATTGTACCTTCATTTTAATCTATACCCCAGTGTTGGGTACAAGATTTCTTCCACGAGCCTTGTTACATTCCCATCTGCAGACAGGCCCCGTTTTTGTGTATCTCTGCCGTGTGACCATGTCTACTTTATTTAATGTCCCTGAGTTTCAGTTTTTCTCAGCCTCAGGATTGTGTGTGCACATGGAGCACTGGTGTGTGAAATACCCAAAGAAGAGGTGAAGCGATTGCTGTGGACCAAGTGCCCAGGGAAAACAAAGATTTTAGATTCGACGCAGCTCAGCTCAAGGAGCCCAGTTCCTGGTGAGAGGATCTCAGTCCACACTACAGTTCGCAGGAGGCACATCCGCCTGTAGACTTTTGCAAATGAACTACATGAAGTGAGACGGAGAAGAGGGGTCTGGGGTTGCATAGGCACACAGCACACTGTCATTTGACTGCCTCCTGAGGCGGGGTGGGGGAGACACTCCATCGACTGGTGCTCTGCTCAACAGCAGAACTGGCAAGCCACTCCCGGGGCTGCCAAAACCGGAAGAAAGAGCGTGGGAAGATGACAGAGCTGCCTCAGGGGACGGGAGAAGCCACAGAAGCAAACCCACCCACCACCACTCCCGCAAGCAGACGGGCAGGGCATCGTGGGGAGGTCTGCGCTGACCATGAACCCAGAGAAGTCTGTCTGTGGTACCCAAGGACGTGCCAACTCTTTTCTCCCCCATCTCTCCATCGAGGTGAAAGCGTGCACGTGCGCTCCGTCGCTTCAGTCGTGACTGACTCTTTGCAACCCCATGGACTGTAGCCCACCAGGCTCCTCTGTCCATGGGATTCTCCAGGCAAGAACACTGGAGTCGGTTGCCATGTCCTTCTCCAGACGATCTTCCCGACGACGGGATCAAACCTGTGTCTCTTGTGTCTCCTGCCTTGGCAGGCAGGTTCTTTACCATTAGCACCACCTGGGAAGCCCGTCAAGGTGAAAGAGCCCCGTAGAAAGACAGGGCAGAAACAGGAGGGGAGCCTTCTGGGACTCCAGTGGGTGTCTGTCCCGTGTAGCAAGAGGCTCTGGGTGAGGTCGCCAGGGGAGAGGCGGCAGGTGTCTGAGGTCTCCTTGAAGGAGCCAGCCTCTGAAGCCACAGAGTTTAGAAAACCAACAGCCAGATTTTGCACTGATGCCATACTAACAAAGGAAGTCCCAGAGGGTCCACAGTGCAAATTCTGTCCCCTTCCTTGAGAAAGAATTTAAAATTCCAGGATGGAGGCAGGAGGGAGCAAAAGAAGCCCTCAGAGAGGCTATAAATGGGTGTGGGACATCTTTATGAGGTCAGAGAAACACTCTATAACTGGCTTGTGGTGGTGGTTACCCAACTCTATAAACTGACTAAATATCATTGAATTACACACTTAAAATGGGTGAATTTTATGGTATATAAATTATACCTCAATAAAGTTTTCTTTTTAAGAAAAAGGAAACTAGTGGATGGAAAATTTTAATGGAAAATGTGGCTCTCATCATCAGATGCAAACCAAAATAGAAACTACTGGAATGACTTGCATGTCAGGAACAAGATAGCTAGATTGCCCACTCTCAACCAAAGTTAACAAAGCTCCATTCTAAGGGTATTGTCATTTTCCTGTCTGCACATAGCCAACGTGTGGTACCCAAGGATCATCATCGGTTTCAACACCATAGGCAGGGAAGTGACCAGTAGTCGTGGATGTCTTGCTACAGTGCCTGTGTCCACCATTCTCTCTACCTCTGGAAATAGAATTTCCTGCTGCCCAGAGTCCCCTGAGTCTGCAGGAGATGGGCTGTGTCTCTGCACCATCAGGAAAATGAGAAGCTGCAGTTGATGACCATCCACATGCATGGTGGACAGCATCACGGGGCTGCTGATTCATGGGACGAGAAGCAATGGCAGACGGTTGCAGACAGAAGCATCAGGTATCCCCACGCAGCCCTTCCCATAAATGCTGCAGAGGAGGGAAGGCAAGACACACGACAGCAAGGCTGCCTCAAGTTCTACAGAAAATACCTATGTCCTCCTCTTCTGCTTGATTCATGAAACAGTATTGGGCTTTCTGTTATTATTAGCCTATTTCCTAGGAAACAGAATGACTCAAAAGGCATATGAAATTATGATTTATAATCGGGGGAAAAGGGAGGGATGGATGGAGGAAACACTTGACCAAGGATCCTAACCCAACACAGGGTCCATAGTGCCTGACTTCTTTCCCCTTGTTTCCTGCATTTTAGCCCAAATTAAAGACTAAGTGATGAATGCAAATCTGTAGAAAACACTTACTCAGAATCTCTTATGAGAAAGACATAGTACACTAGACTTGGGAGATATAAAGAAATCACTACCCTCCAGAATTTAAATTTACCAGAGGAGTTAGGTTACATACAGTTCAAACAAAATACCAGTTGAATAGCCTGCAAAAATTCTAAGGTTTGATCTAGCCAGTCCACTGTTAGGGAGCTATCCTGTAGATGAGTTTTCACTTAGGCACAAAATATTAGTAAAGATTGTCTATTGTCACCCTGATCCTAGTAGTAAAAACTGAAATAACCTAGATGCCCAGCAATAAAAAATAATTAAATACATAACAATACATTCATGCTATGGAATATCATGAAGCCACAAGAAGATCAAATTATTAATTACTTAGGTAAACTTATGCATGGGTTTCGCTGGTGGTTTAGCAGTAAAGAATTCACCTTCCAATTCAGGACACCATTTGCAATAAGAGATGAGGGTTATATCCCTGGATCTGGGAGAGTCATTTCCTAGGCAGGTTGATAAGAAGTCTAGTGGTCCCCAAGGAGAGAGGGGTCTGGAATTCTCAAGGAGGAAGAAAGGACAACATTTTTCTCCTTCTTTACATTCTTTAGGATTATATAACAACAATGTATTCTGCCTGAGGACAGTCTCTGGATTAAACCTTCTGGCTAATTCTGTTATCTTAAAATGTAAATTATGGGAGTAGGTCTGGTGAAGTCTTTACAACCTCCAGACATTCTTTGGATTCATGGGAGAGTATGAACTTCACTGCTAACACTAACAAGGGGGTACTCTTTCTGCCCCCTTCTGATGCCTATGTCAGAGCTTTCTCTATCTCCTTTATATTTTAATAAAACTTTATTACACAAAAGCTCTGAGCAATCAAGCCTCGTCTCTGGCCCCAGATTGAATCTTCTCCTCTGGGGGCCAAGAATCCCGGCGTCGTGATTCAACAACAACCTTTCAGGTCTGTAAGATCCTCTGGAATTGTTTGGTTGCTAAGTTTTGTCCAACTCTTTGCAATCTCATGAACTGCAGCATGCCAGGCTTCTCTTTCACTATCTCCCGAATTTGCTCAAACTCATGTCCACTGAGCTAGTGATGCTATGCAACCATCTCATCCCCTGTCGCCCCCTTCTCCTCTTGCCCTCAATTTTTCTCAGCCTTGGTCTTTTCCAGTTAGTCGGTTTTTCCCATCAGAAGGCCAAAATATTGTAGCTTCAGCTTCAGCATCAATCCTTCCAATGAATATTCAGGGTAGATTTCCTTTAGGATTGACTGGTTTGATCTCTTTGCTACCCAAGGGATTCTTAAGAGTCTTCTCCAGCACCACAGCTCAAAAACATCAATTCTTTGGCACTCGGTCTTCTTTATGGTCCAACTCTCACATCCATACATGACTACTGGAAAAACCGTAGCTTTGACTAGATGGACCTTTGTTGGCAAAGTGATGTCTCTTCTTTTTAGTATACTGTCTAGGTTGGTCATAGCTTTTCTTCCAAGGATCAAGTGTCTTTTAATTTCATGGCTGCGGTGACTGTTGGCACTGATTTGGGAGCCCAAGAAAATGAAACTTGACACTGTTTCCATTTTTTCCCCTTCTATTTGCCATGAAGTGATGGGACCAGAGGCCATAATCTAGTTTTTTGACTGTTGAGTTTTAAGCCAGCTTTTTCATTCTCCTCTTTCACCTTCATCGAGAGGCTCTTTAGTTCCTCTTCACTTTCTGCCATAAGGGTAGTGTCATCTGCATATCTGAGGTTATTGATATTTCTCCCAGCAATCTTGATTCCAGCTTGTACTTCATCCAGCCCAGAATTTCACAAGATATATGCCATATATAAGTTAAATAAGCAGGGTGACAAAATACAGCCTTGATGTACTCCTTTCCCAATTTGAAACCAACCCATTGTCCCATGTCCAGTTCTGTTACTTCTTAACCTGCATACAGGTTTCTCAGAAGAAAGGTATTGTTGTCTGGCATTCCCATCTCATTAAGAATATTCCACAGTTTGTTGTGATCCACACAGGCAAAGGTTTTAGCATAGTCAATGAAACAGAAGTATTTGATTTTTTGGAATTTCCTTGCTTTTTCTATGATCCAGTATATGTTGTCAATTTGATCTCTGGTTCCTCTGCCTTTACTAAATCCAGCCTGTACATCTGGAAGTTCTCAGTTCACGTACTGCTGAAGCCTAGCTTGAAGGATTTTGAGCATAATCTTGCTGGCATGTGAAATGAGTATAATTGTGCGGTAGTTTGAGCATTCTTTGGCATTGCCTTTCTTTGCAACTGGAATGAAAACTGACCTTTTCCAGTCCTGTGGCCACTGCTCAGTTTCCAAACTTGCTGGAATAATGAGTGCAGCACTTTAACAGCCTCATCTTTTAAGATTTGAAATAGCTCAGTTGGAATTCCATCATCTCCACCAACTTTGTTCATAGTAATGCTTCCTAAGGCCCACTTGACTTCACATTCCAGGATGTCTGGCGCTAAGTGAGTAACTACATCTTTGTGGTTATCTGGGTCATTACAGTCTTTTTTTGTACAGTTCTTCTGTGTATTCTTGCCACCTTTTCTTAATCTCTTATGCTTCTGTTAGGTCCTTGCCGGTTTTGTCCTTCATTGTGGCCATCTTTGTATGAAATGTTCCCTTGGTATATCTAATTTTCTTAAAGAGATCTCTAGTCTTTCCCATTCTATTGTTTTCCTTTATTTCTTTGCATTGTTCACTTAAGAAGGCTTTATCTCTCCTTGCTCTTCCCTGGAACTCTGCATTCAGTTGGGTGTATCTTTCCTTTTCTCCTTTGCCTTTCACTTATCTCGGCTATTTGTAAGGCTTACTCATACAATCACTTTGCCTTCTTGCATTTCTTTTTCTTGGGGATGGTTTTAGTCACCATCTCCTGTACAATGTTACGAACCTCTGTCCATAGTTCTTTCAGCGCTCTGTCTACCAGATCTAGTCCCTAGAATCTATTTGTCACCTCCACTGTATAATAAAGGATGTCATAAAGGACATGATTTAGGTTATACATGAGTAGCCTAGTGGTTTTCCGTACTTTCTTCAATTGAGCCTGAATTTTGTAATAAGGAGCTGATTATTTGAGCCACAGTCAGCTCCAGGTCTTGTTTCTGCTGATTGTATAGAGCTTCTCCATCTTCAGCTGCAAAGAATATAATCAATCTGATTTTGGCACTGACCATCTGGAGATGTCCATGTGTAGAGTCCCCTGGAGTAGGAAATGACAACCCACTCTGGTATTCTTGCCTGGGAAATTCCATAGACAGAGGAGCCTGGCAAACATGACTTAGCAACTAAACCATCACCAAACTTATGTATACTGACCTAGGAAGATGATCATTGTCCACTCACAATGAAAAGGCAAGTTTCAAAATATACATTGTGGTCCAATTTTGTTCTATACTAGCTTGCTAGGGCTGCTAAAACAAATACCATGACCAAAATCTATTTTCTCACAATTCAGGAGGCTGCACATCAGAGGTCAAGCTATCAGCAAGGCTTTTTCTCCTGAAGCCTCTCTTCTTGGCTTGCCTCCTCATGTTCTTCCTTCTGTGTGTATGTCTGTGCCCTTATCTCTCCTTGTAAGGACACCAGCCGTACGGGATTAGTAGTGGTGTTGGTGGCGCAGTTGTTTCCAACCCTTTGCGACTCCACAGACTGTAGCTTACCACGCTCCTCTGTCTGTGGGATTCTCTGGGCAATAATACTGGAGTGGATTTCCATTCCCTTCTCCAGAGGATTTTCCTGACCCAGGGATTGTCGGGTTTCTTGCACTGCAGGCAGATTCTTTACCATTTGAGCTACCGGGAAGGCCCACTCCAAAGGCCTCATTTTAATTTAATTACCTCGCTAAAGGCCTTGTCTCCAAATAGTCAAATTCTGAAGTGCTGAGAACACATGGGCTTCAACACATGAACTGAGCAGGGTGGAGGGGGGTGGAGTCGGGAGCTGGATAAAATTCAGCCCATAACATGCTCTTAAAACATTCTGTGTGCATATGAAAGGTTTTCATTTTCAATCTATATTTCTGAATTGCTAGAAATTTTGTGAGTATAAATTCATCTGTTAAGTCAGTTCAGTTCAGTCACTCAGTCATGTCTGACTCTTTGCGACCCCATGAATCACAGCAGGCCAGGCCTCCCTATCCATCACCAGCTCCCGGAGTTCACTCAGACTCACATCCATTGAGTCAGTGATGCCATCCAGCCATCTCATCCTCTGTCGTCCCCTTCTCCTCCTGCCCCCAATCCCTCCCAACATCAGAGTCTTTTCCAATGAGTCAACTCTTTGCATGAGGTGGCCAAAGTACTGGAGTTTCAGCTTTAGCATCATTCCCTCCAAAGAAATCCCAGGGCTGATCTCCTTCAGAAGGGACTGGTTGGATTTCCTTGCAGTCCAAGGGACTCTCAAGAGTCTTCTCCAACACCACAGTTCAAAAGCATCAATTCGACGCTCAGCCTTCTTCACAGTCCAACTCTCACATCCATACATGACCACAGGAAAAACCATAGCCTTGACTAGATGGACCTTAGTCAGCAAAGTAATGTCTCTGCTTTTGAGTATTCTGTCTAGGTTGGTCATAACTTTTCTTCCAAGGAGTAAGCGTCTTTTAATTTCATGGCTGCAGTCACCATCTGCAGTGATTTTGGAGCCCCCCTACCAAAAAAACTAGTCTGACACTGTTTCCACTGTTTCCCCATCTATTTCCCATGAAGTGATGGGACTGGATGCCATGATCTTCGTTTTCTGAATGTTGAGCTTTAAGCCAACTTTTTCACTCTCCTCTTTCACTTTCATCAAGAGGCTTTTTAGTTCCTCTTCACTTTCTGCCATAAGGGTGGTGTCATCTGCATATCAGAGGTCAGCCACTCATTAAAAACATTTTTCCAGTGTTTTATGTCTGTAATTATGTTCAAATGAAACTTTCTTTTTATAAAAGTGCCCCTCCCCCCCAAAAAAAATAGTGTGTCTCAGTAGGATGGAGCCACAGTCAGGTCCTTTAAAAATGTTTGGTGTCACCACTACAGGGGAGGGCACTGGCCTAGGGACAGAGAGGAGACACAACAAGGACACACCCATGCCAAGAACCAGAATCAGAAAATCAGCCAAAGACAAAACCAAAAAGCAAATGAGAACTTTTGCTTTCAGGAAAAAGAGGAGGAAAGAGCAATCTCTCTGATTTTCCATTTCTTGTGGGAGCTGCTTTTAAAGATTTGCAAATTCTCTACATCTGTGACCCACATACTTGTAGTTACCAAAGGAGGGGGAACAAATTAGGAGACTGGGATTAACATACATACATACAATCAGTTCAGTTCAGTTGCTCAGTTGTGTCTGACTCTTTGCAACCCCATGAATCGCAGCACGCCAGGCCTCCCTGTCCATCACCAACTCCGAGTTCACTCAAACTCATGTCCAACGAGTCGGTGATGCCATCCAGCCATCTCATCCTCCATCG
>SJYQ01000315.1:87712-108156 GCA_006410935.1 Redunca redunca
CGTCCCCTTCTCCTCCTGCTCTCAATCCCTCCCAGCATCAGGGTCTTTTCCAATGGGTCAACTCTTCACATGAGGTGGCCAAAGTATTGGAGTTTCAGCTTCAACATCAGTCCTTCCAATGAACACCCAGGACTGATCTCCTTTAAGATGGACTGGTTGGATCTCCTTGCAGTCCAAGGGACTCTCAAGAGTCTTCTCCAACACCACAGTTCAAAAGCATCAATTCTTCAGTGCTCAGCTCTCTTCACAGTCCAACTCTCACATCCATACACGACCACTGGAAAAACCATGGCCTTGACTAGATGGACCTTTGTTGGCAAAGTAATCTCTCTGCTTTTCAATATGCTATCTAGGTTGGTCATAACTTTTCTTCCAAGGAGTAAGCGTCTTTTAATTTCATGGCTGCAATCATCATCTGCAGTGATTTTGGAGCCCCCAAAAATAAAGTCTGACACTGTTTCCACTGCTTCCCCATCTATTTCCCATGAAGTGATGGGACCAAATGCCATGATCTTAATTTTCTGAATGTTGAGCTTTAATCCAACTTTTTCACTCTCCTCTTTCACTTTCACCAAGAGGCTTTTTATCCTCTTCACTTTCTGCCATAAGGGTGGTGTCATCTGCATAGCTGAGGTTATTGATATTTCTTCCAGCAATCTTGATTCCAGCTTGTGCTTCTTCCAGCCCAGCGCTTCTCTACTGTGTATAAAATTGATAACTAGTGCGACAGCTGTACAGCACAGGGAACTCCACTCAGTGCTCTGTGGTGACCTGAATGGGAAGGAAATCTAGAACAGAATGACATGTATATACAGATAATTGATTCACTTTGCTCTATAGAAAAAACACAGCACTGTAAAGCAACTATCTCCAACAATTTTTTTAAAGAAAATATTAGCAAATTATCTATACTTACTTAAATGGATGATCTGAAAAACAATATATCTCCTGCCTGATACTGATAAAGTTGCACGTTAAGAGAGGAAGGAGAAGGATGTATATGATCTATTGAATGTAAATGAAGGGCCTAGAAATGGTCTGCTTGAAGGACAAAAATGTCCACAGAATTCAGTTATAATAAAACTCAGAGTCATGAAATAGTAAATAAAAGGAAAAAATCAGATGAAGGATGTGAAAATCAAGCTATTCAAAAGAGGGAAGGAACTACCAGAGAAAACTTTTTTTAATGTAAGGGTGGAAGATAGGGGCAGGTACTCACATATCACATTATAAAGATAGAACAAGACTGATAAGCAAGAGTGTGATTGAAGAAAGCGTTTCAAAAAACACCCAAATTCAGCACCAAGCTGAATTGTGCCCCCCTCTCCCCACCACCAAAAAAAGATACACTACAGTCCTAGATCCTAAACCTCAGAAAAGGAAAGGAAAGTGAAGTTGCTTCAGTTGTGTCTGACTCTTTGCGATCCCATGGACTATAGCCTGCCAGGATCCTCCTTCCATGGGATTCTCCAGGCAAGAATATTGGAGTGGGTAGCCATTTCCTTCTCTAGGGGATCTTCCCGATCCAGGGATCAAACCTGGGTCTCCCACATGGCAGGCGGATTCCTTACCCACTGAGCCACCAGGGGAGCCAAGGGGAGCTTATTTGGGGACAGAGACGTCACTGATGGTCTGGTTAAGAGGAGGTCATTAGGGCGGACCTTAACCCAATAGGACCAAGTCCTTATGAACAGAGGAAATCTGGACCCAGAAGATGATGTGAAGACTTGGGGAGAATGCCATGTGAAGACAGAGGATTGGAGGATGCATCTACTTGTCAAGGAACGCCAAAGATCATGCAAACCTCCAGAAACAGAGACAAGGAAGGAGCCCGGCCCAGCTGACACCTCCAGAAACATGAGAGTGATTCCTGTGGTATTAATCGCTCAATCTGTGGTACTATTTTATGACAGCTCTAGGGCACTAATATAAATACCAGATTAGAAAACACAAGTTTCTGGTTAGTTCTTTACCAAAACATGAGACAATTTCTAGCCTTCTTAAAAATTATTATTTCCAGGATCAGAAAAATAAAGCTTTAAACTAGTTGTTCTCATGGTGGTGGTTTAGTCACTAAGTCATGACTGACTCTTTGTGACCCCATGGACTGTAGCCCGCCAGGCTCCTCTGTCCGTGGGATTTCCCAGGCAAGAACACTGGAGTGGGTTGCCATTTCCTTCTCCATAGGATCTGACCAACCCAGGGATTAACCTGCATCTCCTGTATTGCAGGCAGATTCCTTACTGCTGAGCCAAAAGTTGTTCTCATAAGCTTGGATTTTTATGACACCAGTAAGTAATGCCACTGTAAAAAGTTTTTAATAAAATATGAAAAGTCAGTCACACTTCATAAACCATCTTGTGAGCACATTTCCTTCCAGGCTCTTCTCTAATGCAGTATACACACAACACGTTTGTACATACATATACATACACAATTTCATAACCAGAAGGACCTACTGCATTTTTATTCCCACTTTCTTTTCCCAAATAATGCATAACATTAAATATACGAAGTGGTAGCAATACTTTTCTTGCCTATGTAATCAGATGAGTGTTACATAACACCTAGCTGTTTAGGTATTACTATAAACATCAAAATAAAGGACTTTGTGCAGGAACTCTCAAGCCACATCTCAGATATTTTCTTAGATGTCTAGAAGTAGAATTAATGGGCAGGAAAAAGAAAATTTTCTGTTTCTTCTGAATTTTTGCTTTTCAAAATAAGATGAACTATTGATCAGCTGAACAGGTTTAAGTCAGATTCTGGTGGCTACTTGTGACTGGCTATAGAATAGCTATCTTTTCTCCATTTGTGGGAATTTTTTCTTTTTCTTTTTATTCTCCAAGGTCCTGATGCACTCCTCCTGAGGCAAAAGTCATTCAGACCCAGAGGTAGATAAGTGATGCTGGCGTCAGCTCTACAACTGAGCAGAGGGCTATATCGCAGGCAGGCCAAGTACGTAAGCAAAGAAGGAGAGCATGCCCTGGGCTTGCCTGGTAAGTGCCCAAAGGGTGCAGGGGGCCTGGAGTGGGCTCTCCACAGGATGGGGGCAGGGTGGAGCAGGGAGTTGGATCCCAGGGCACACACTGCTGGGCTGTTAGGGTGTTACATCTTATACATCAGCACATTCCTATCCCATCCCCTCCCTTTCCAACCCAGCCTGAACCCCAACCAAACGGTAGAAGTTGCTTCTGAATGAATCCCACCAAAGTGAACAGTATTCAAAGGTATCAGTAAAAGGGGGCATTGATGGGGGTTTGCTGAAGACTGTTCTTAGAAGCCTGGAGGGACTAGAAAAATGCATGTAACATTAAATGTGGACAAACATATGCATCGTAATAATTTCAACACTTGAATCTGTTCAAAACAGTCAGTCCCATGTCAAGGTCCTGGGATGAGAAGTGATTTCTAAACAGACATGCCCTTACAGTCTGCAAGCTGCACAGGGACCAATGAGAAGGGAATCAGAGACAGGAGTAAAGTTTGAGGGGAACCCAACTGAAGAATAACCTATTTTCATGACTCAAATCAGGCTACACTGGTATATAGCCTGCTGTTTTTATAGGTTATGTCAGAGGAATCTTTACATGACAATCTTTCCATGACCTAGCAACCTCATCCTAAAAGTATAAGGTGTATTTAGGATGGTAGAAACATTAAGCTGCCTATGTTTAATAACCCGAGCAAAGCTAATGACAAGAATTAGGCACAATAATCTTTTTAAACTGATTCAAATAAAACAAACATTGAAGTTCCCCAGATGTTCTCTTAGTTACAAGACTACATTCACAGACTTACTTTTTACGAAAGCTTAAGTTAGTACAAAGGTACTTATACCCAGTCTTATAAGAAACCAACATAAATGGCAGCTGAAGGTAGGTTTCTGAGACTTCAGGCAGGACACAGAACACTTCCTCCCACAACCCCAGGATTCAACGTTGGTACAAAATCTAGCCATTTTATTGCTGCCACCTTGCAAATTAGGAAAGGAGTACATCAAGGCTGTATAGTGTCACCCTGCTTATTTAACTTCTATGCAGAGTATATCATGAGAAATGCTGGGCTGGATGAAGCACAAGCTGGAATCAAGATTGCTGGGAGAAGCATCAATAACCTCAGATATGCAGATGATCACCCTCATGGCAGAAATCGAAGAACTAAAGAGCCTCTTGATGAAAGTGAAAGAGGAGAGTGAAAAAGTTGGCTTAAAACTCAACTCAATTCAGAAAACTAAAATCATGGCATCTGGCCCCATCACTTCATGGGAAATAGATGAGGATATCATGGAAACAGTGAGACTTTATTTTGAGGGGCTCCAAAATCACTGCAGATGGTGATTGCAGCCATGAAATTAAAAGACGCTTGCTCCTTCGAAGAGAAGCTATGACCAATCTAGATAGCATATTGAAAAGCAGAGACATTTTGCCAACAAAG
This sequence comes from Redunca redunca, assembly GCA_006410935.1. Classification (NCBI taxonomy): domain Eukaryota; kingdom Metazoa; phylum Chordata; class Mammalia; order Artiodactyla; family Bovidae; genus Redunca; species Redunca redunca. Next base: position 92,150 of record SJYQ01000315.1, read on the forward strand.
GTCCGTCTAGTCAAAGCTATGGTTTTTCTAGTAGTTATATATGGATGTGAGTTGGACTATAAAGAAACCTGAGCACCAAAGAATTGGTGTTTTTGAACTGTGGTGTTGGAGGACTCTTGAGAGTCCCCTGGACTGCAAGGAGATCCAAGCAGTCAATCCTAAAGGAAGTCAGTCCTGAATATTCATTGAAAGGACTGAAGCTCCAATACTTTGGCCACCTGATGCAAAGAACTGACTCACTGGAAAAGACCCTCATGCTGGGAAAGATTGAAGGTGGGAGGAGAAGGGGACAGAGGATGAGATGGTTGGATGGCATCATCGACTCAATGGACACGAGTTTCAGTAAACTCCAGGAGTTGGTGATGGACAGGGAAGCCTGGTGTACTGCAATCTATGGGGTCGCAAAGAGTTGGACATGACTGAGCAACTGAACTGCTTTTACCCCACAAATTTTAACGCCAAACTTTATCATCTCAAGACTTTATGTTATGTGAACGCTTATGTGCAGAAAACCTTTTATCACCACAGACTTAGCAGACAGCATGGCTCCTGTGCTGTCAAAACCCAAGGGAGGATAGGAAGGGCAGGGCTCAGAGGGCTCAGAGGGCTCAGGGCAAGTGAGGACAGATGCTGGCAAAGTACATCAAGAACAGAACTCCTAGAATCAAATCTCCCTTCAAATGGATTGGCAGCCCAAGAAAGACAATTATTTCAGGAATGTCAATTAACTTTTATGGAGAGAGCTTTTCTTTCTTTGGAAAAACAAAATATTGAGTTTTAATATCAGGAAATTTTTACCTATCTTTAATTCTTCAAACTTCATGTCAAGTCACAGATACATAGTCCATACCACATAGTAGCTATCTTGCTTCTTTTTGATGTGCACTCTTTCAGGCAGAAAGAGTAATAACAAGAAAACACTGAAAATGAATTAAGTGAACAACCGATTTTCAGTATATAAAGTGTACAGTACATTACAGTGTGGTCCATTATGTACAATTTAAAAGTGCATCTCCTCTAAAACATCACACATGTACATAATTCTTATCACAAAAGAACCCACACAGAGATTTATTAAGCTTCAAAGCTGAATCACAGGGAATAATTTTTGAAAACTATAAAACCTTGTGTATTTTGGAAGCAAAGTCATCCCAGATTAAACACTGCTCAAAAAACATCAAGCTTTAGAGATCACAGACATCAAACCCATTACTTAAACCAAGTAGCATTTAGAAAGCTAACACTTTGTTTTGTTCTGTTGTCAATAAACAACTTTCTAATGAAGTTTAAGCCAAGAAATACCAGCAGGGAGAGTGGAGAAGTGGGGAGAGGGGAAGAGGGATGGAGGTGGGGGGCTGGCGCAAAGCAGAGATGGCCACCCATCTACCTGATTGTAAACTGCTGGACATATTGTTGGGCTTCCCTGATAGCTCAAGAGGTATCAGCCTATAACGCAGAAGACATGGGTTCAATCCCTGGGTCGGGAAGATACTCTGGAGGAGGAAATGGCAACCTACCCAGTATTCTTGCCTGAAAAATCCCACAGACAGAGGAGCCGAGCCTGGCAGGCTACAGTCCACGGACTGCAGAGTTGGACACGAGTAAGACTGTTTCAGGAGAGACTCAACAATTCTCTATATAGCTTACTTCCAGAAAACAACAGTTCTCAGAAAACATTCTGTTTAGAATTGATACACATAACTGTTAGATAATTCTTGGAAGTTTCCCTTCAAGTTCTTCTGGTTAAACCAATATTTATTTTTCTTATATTCAAATTATAGTTGTTGAGTCAGTTCAGTTCAGTCACTCAGTCGCATCCGACTCTTTGTGACTCCACGAATTGCAGCACGCCAGGCCTCCCTGTCCATCACCAACTCCCAGAGTTCACTCAAACTCACGTCCATCAAGGCGGTCATGCCATCCAGCCATCTCATCCGTAGCCCACCCCGCCTTCTTTTTTCAAATCAACCAACTTTTTATTCTTGAGAGGATAATATTAAGACATACCAGTTTCCAAGTCACTAGAGACGGTTTGGATTAAAGTAATTGGAAAGGGGATGCTACTTAATCTCATTTCTTCCGTGCCATCTGACACCTGGTATCTGATATTTTAGGAATGACAGGAACCATAAAAAGTGAGAAAAATAGGACTGTGTACAGATTAAGCCAGCATTATTAGATGTTTCTGAAAAATAACTTTTATTCTGAATCAGTGATAAGCTACATATTCATCTGCCACTATTTCAAGTCACAATCATATTGACATCTCTCATTTGAAACACTGAACCGTTTTTTCTACTTTCCAAACATCATTTGAAAGCAAATAATTATTCTAAAGATAAAGCATCAGAAACAAATTCTCTCCACCCAAGGTGACTTTAATTTTCAGATCACAACATTTTAGAGATACACCATTTAATTCTTCCTATTTTTACTTCTTCTTGGCAGTTTTTTCAAACTGAAAACTTAAACTATAACAAGAAAAGCATTCAAAAATAATACAAATATATACAAGCATACAAGAAAAGTTTAAAACAAAAATATTGCATTACAGTATCTCCAAATATGATATGCTCTTGAAATGACCAAAAACCACAGGGTGCAGGCCCGCAACTCTCTCATATCCTACACAGATCTATGTTCATATCTCTTCATATATATGTATTTTTATTTTGCCTCTTGGTGCCTAAAGTAATTGAGACTCAAAAAGATACCTAATATGACATGTAAAACAGGGTACCTGTGATTTTTTTTACATCCTAATCTGAACACATCTTAATCGGTACAATATTACTCTTAATAATAGGCAAGCGATACATATGAAACAACATACTATAATACAATGTTTTCAGAATCATAAACAATTTCCACAATGACATGAAAAATCTGCAAATTAACTCACCTCATTATAAAGTGAAATTCTCATGTAGCATAGTAAGAATGCTACTATTAGAAGCATTCTAAATTATTTCATTTTCTAGTGTAGAAAGGTTATGGTAGAAAAAATAAGGTGCATTTTTAATAAGCCACCAACAGCCTGACACATATACACCCAGTGCAAACTATCCAAGAAAATAATCCTTATTTTAATATGAGATGTTTCACTACACAGCTCAACTAAAGGTAAAATGAAAAATAGCTTTCCAGCATTAATATGGCATAATCACAGACAATTCAATGTGTGTGTGTATATATATATACATATGCAGTCAGTGAAAATAAAGACTAACATTCCATCCTTTGATTTATTGTTTTTAAATTCTACCTTACCTTTTAGAATTGTTCCCAATTCTAAAAATTTAGATATTTTCCTAGTTTCCATAGCTAACTAGAAGACTAGATATTTTGATGGTCAGCTACTAGAAATTAATGATCCACTGGTGATCCCCTTGCTGTGTTTTTCTTCTTTACTATGAAACCGTAACCCTCTATTGCTATTTTGTTTCATGCAGCACCAACCCAACTTCATTTTTCCCTAAGAAAAATAAATATATAAAGAAGACACTGTGAGGCATATATTCACAAGGTCTCAATTTCTTAAAACATAAGTATGGGTATATTTATTTCTCTCAAATGCATACAAGACAATAATTACACAGCAACAAATCTTTAGTTCAACAATGATTTGATTCATAAGCATTTGAATGAAATTTACATAATTTCACATCCATACCCTTGCATTTTAAATACTGTAAGTAAAAAAGCCCCCCAAATAACCAATTCTTATATTTCCTATTTAGTCCTCTATACATCCAAACTTTAAAAAGTTACAAACTGAACATTATACAGAACATATAAATCATGTTTAAAAACTTGAGGTTTTAAAATCACTGTTCCCCAATATGATTCATAAAAGTCCTCATGCTGACAAGTGCAGTCCTAGGTGGTAAAGTAAACTGGAGGAGGGGAAGAAAGAAGAGACAGACACAAGTTTGCTGTCTTAATATTTTACTAATCCTGTCAGTTAAAAATGGTGATGTCATGAGAAATAACAGTTTAGGTTTAATATGAGGAATGGACTCTGCCTCACAGTTTGAGACATGCATTTCAAGTATTTTCCCATTTGATCTGAGCTCCCTGCAGCAAACTGATGCTGAAAGAGAATAACTATTTTCTTCCATACATTCGTTCAATGTCCGCCTGGTAATGTGTTTTAAGCTCTTTGCGTTTCAGCTTGAAGGCATCTGTCACCAGACCAGTTTCAGGGGTCCACGGTTCAGGGCTCAAACGAATTTTTACTGGAATTTCAAACTTTTCCAGACTTGCTGAGATTGTGGAAAAAAGAAATTAAAAAGTAAACACAGAGTCATGAAAAATATACAATTAAAATTCTTAGCAAATAGTTTTAACTTCCTCAGTGTCCACACACCCATCAAAATGTAAAACCTACAGCTAATAAATCTCATTTCTAAGCAATTTATACCTCAGAAATACTAGAAGCAAAACATAGATATATAAGAATTATAATAGCAAAAAACTGTTTAGAAAATCTACATGTCCATCAACAGAATGAGTTGGGTAAATTATGATATACGCATAAAATGTACACAATTCATTCATTAAAAATAAGTTAGATCTACTGGTATGGGTATATAAAGATACTTGCCTTATATTGTTAGGTTTAAAAAAATGATTTTGCTTTGTGCTTGAACACTACATAAACTTACATGCAACTAGATGTGTAGGATGAGGATACAGACAAAATAAACCATATGCCTCGAGGGGCTAGTATCCAGGATTAAAAAAAAAGGAAGTGTCACTTTTGATCTTATACCTATTTGTTTTCTTTGAATTTATTTTTAAAAAATCACTTTAGAGGGCTTCCCTTGTGGCTCAGTGGTGAAGAATCCACCTGCCAATGCAAGAGACACAGGTCCAGTTTCTGATCTGGGAAGATTCCACACGTCTCAGAGCAACTATGCCCACGCGCCTCATCTGTTGGGCCAGTGCTCTAGAGCCCGGGAGCTGCAACCACTGAAACCTGAGCGCCTAGAGCCCGTGCTCAGCAAGAGAAGCCACGGCAAAGGGAACCTGCGTGACGAGCAGCTCACGTGCTGGAACGAGTGGCCCCAGCTCTCTGCAACCAGAGAAAAAGCCCACGCAGCAACAAAGACCCAGCACAGCCAAAAATAAAATAAACAGTTTTCTAAAAATCACTTTAAAAACTAAGAAATAATAAAGTTAAAACAGAAATCCAGTGACTGAGCCGGGACAGTCGCCGTGAGCTCTGAGGAAGAGCGTGTGCTCCCTACTGTGCTTCTCACACACCTCTCGATACCAAGGAGATCCGCAAGAGGCGAAGGATTAGGGGGTGGTGGGCGAATGAGATCTGAAGCAGCACATTTCCTTATTAAGGCTGATTTACTTTTCAGCACTTGTTTCACAAATATTCACCAGCAAAAATTATTGTGTAAAATGCTTTAATAAACATTGTTTTAAAATACAAAAATAAACAGTTTCTGCTCTCAACTGGTATACTATTGGGAAAAGGGTAAACACTTAGCCATAATACATATATTTTAAAAGAATTGAATTCAAGATATAAGTGCCTTGGGAACAAAAATGATATATTAACTCAAATAACCAAGTTTTATTCTTCAAAGATTAAAAGTATTTCAGGAGTGGTTTCTAACTGGAAAAGCCACCATGAGAAAAAGCAGTACGGTAGGGACCAAGCATTAAGGGACATGAGTCTGACAACACTGAGATGTGCAGAGACTCGCACGCAAGCCCTGGAAGCCCACGCTCAGCAATAAACAGTCAGCACTACACTCTGTGATCAGACTCAAAACGACGCTAGCAACAGCGATATACTCTACAGCAGGTTTTAGAAAAATGAACACAGCAACAATCACGTGACAGGTTGGGGAAATGGGGACTCTAATAAAAACTATTTCTTCCTTATTTTGTTGTGAATATGTTTGTATATATGGTAAGCAAATACTTTTGTTTTCTTCCCCAAGTTCTCTTGTCATAATATATTAATAAGTTAACTTTATATCACAGTATTTAAGTTAGAGGATATCAAAGTAGCAGAGTTAAAAAAATCACTCAGGGGTGTGCAAACACTTCTGGAGAAAAGGTTCATGTATTTTCAGTTGCACACAAGATAACTCTTTAATGTTAGGTGACAGTCTGACTTTGTTACTGTCCTTACTTGGAACTTAAACTATGGTTTAAGGAAATGTATGTGGGTGCCAAGCTGACAATAGGAGGACTGTGGTGGTTTTATGCATCATCTGGACTAGGCTGGAGTTCCCAGTTATTCGATTTGAAAGTGGTTTTATAGATATGGCTAAGTCAGTTCAAAGACCTTGAGAGCTGAGCTGAGGCCCCCGTCAAAAAAGAAGCAATTCTGCCTATGGACAGGGGCTTTGACCCCTGTCTAAGAGCTCCAGTCCAGTTTTTCAACAGTCTGTCCTACAGATTGCCAGTTCTGTCCAGCCAGCCCCAGTGAAAAGGTACACCAATTGCCTGCCTTAAAAGTTTCCACAGTTAAATATATTTAACCTACTGATTCTGTTTCTCTGGTGTGAATCGAATATAGACTTGGCTTAAAAATGAAGTTGGATCCCTTTTTCACATCATATATAAAAACAGATTGACTCAAAATGGATTAAGGACCCAAATATAAGGACAAAAACTACAAAACTCTTAGAAGAAAATAAAAAGAATATTTACCTGTAACTTAGATTAGGCAATGGCTTCTCAAATGCGAAGTACAGGCAACCAAAGGGAAAAGAGGAAACTGTTCCTTATAAAAATTAAAGTGTTGTACTTCAAAGGATACCATCAAGAAAGTAAAAACACAACCCAAACAATGGTATAAAATACTTACAAATCACATATCTGATAAAGGATTTGCATTAAAGACCCACATAGTGACAGATTTTATTTTCCTGGGCTCCAAACTCACTGCAGATGGTGACTGCAGCCATGAAATTAAAAGACGCTTACCCTTTGGATGGAAAGCTATGACAGACCTAGACAGTATATTAAAAAGCAGAGACACCACTTTGCTGACAAAGGTCCATGTGTAGTCAAAGCTACGGTTTTACCAGTAGTCATGCACAGATGTGAGAGATAGACCATAAAGAAGAGGGAATGCCAAAGAAGTGATGCCTTCGAATTGTGCTGCAGAAACTTGAGAGTCCCTTGGACAGCAAGGAGATCAAACCAGTCAATCCTAAAGGAAATCAACCCTGAGTTTTCATAGGAAAGACTATGCTAAAGTTGAAGTTCCAATACTTTGGCCAATAAAAGGAAATGAAGTGTTGATACACACTATGACAAAAATATAGAGATAAACATTACATGCTAAGTGAAAGAAACCAGTCACAAAAACCCACATACAACATGGTTTGACTTATACAAAAACTCTAGAACAGGCAAATCTACAGAAACAGAAAGGTCAGTGGCTCCCAAGGACTAAGTCTGAGGTATGATGAGGAGTGCCTGCTGATGGACACAATATTTCTTTTTTGAGGTGATGGCAAAGACAATGAGGATAACAATCTGAAACTGATATGGCAATGTGTACAATTCTGCCAACATACTAAAAAACTACCATATACGTAAATGGTTGAGTTGTTTGGTGTGTAAATTATATGTCTGTTTATAAAATTTTTAAAAAATATATATTAAGTATATAAATTTTTAAATTATGCTTAATTGTTTCAGTGTTCCACCTTACAGAGAAACAATATAGGTTTCTAACTTTAATTAGAAACCTAAACTTAATTCAGCATCAGTGCAAGGATTTTGAGTTACCTAGAAAAGCTGGAAACTATATTCAGGCTGACATGCTACAAAACATAATTACTGCTGAAATAAAGGGTCAGAATAACTTCATCTGATTAAATGAGATCTACATGTTTCATTATCTTGAATGACATATCTAAGGAGAATAAAAATGCACACTTATATTTTACTTAACGCTGATGACTCAGACAGTATATCTGTTTTTATTAAACCAAGAATATCAAACTACGTCTCTCAGTGCCCCCTCCACAACACACACACACACACACACACACACACAAAAGGGGTAGAGGATACGTGAGTACAGTCAAGCACCACCACACTAACAGTGTAGAGTCTCGGACGGTTCACTGTGGGCTGGGGTGTCTGGGAAGCCCAGCAGGGCCTTGGAAATAGCAGAGCAGAGTGGAGAAAGGCCAACCCAGAAAACAGAAGCTGTGAGAAGAGAACACTCTGATACGCATCCATCAGTGGTGGGCGTGGTGGCCTTGTGTGTCCCCAGAGGAGCCTGAATGGGGGTGACAAGCATGTTCTTCTCCCGACTAATGGTAGGAAAATATGATTGGTTTCTGAGCAGGAAATGTAACCTAAGCCCTTGTAACAAAAACAGAACAAACAAGTTTAAGTATTCTCTTCCCATCTACGTTCCCAGAACCAGTTAACACTCACTCACCTGAAATAGCAGCTTCAGAAAGCACTTTAAGTACCTCGTTTTCCATTTCACTGCTGTTACACAGCTCCTCCCAAGTCCCATTAAGTCCTTTCTTTCGCGCTAGTTCTGTTAGTTCCTTTTGATTTGGCACAACAAATCCAATGACGTAAGAATGATAACTGAAATGCATAAGGGATGACTTAGTCAGGGCACTAAATGGCATACCATGTTAACTGCGGTTACTGATGACACTCGAATTTAGTAGCCAACTCTACCATTTTAAAGAATACACATAAGGCATATTTGCCACACTTATTTCATGCAACAGCCACTTTTACTGTCTGATTCATAACACGTTCTGATGCTCTGGCAGAATTCATTGCTAAATAAACCTTAATCCGACATTTCATGATGAATTTCAGCTATGTATATAACTATTATGAATCATGCTTTTAAAAGAAATTAGAAAATTTATCTTTAAAAATTCACATCAATAGACTAAACAAAAATAAAAGCTACTGAAAGCAAGAAGCTGTTTTTAAAAAATTATGGCAACAAGTCAAACTAATGTGATTATATATATATTTATTCTTTTGTTATCATGAGAATTTGTATTCTAGAGGAACTCTAAGCACACCCACAGAAAGCAGTCACCTGAAGAAATGACAGTATCATCAGAAGAAAGACAGTTCTGGTTAATATCACACCAGAAAATCCAGAACTGTTAGCATCACTAAAGAAAACACTTCATGACTAACAGAGGGCAGAATCATTTATAAATCGATATGGTAAATCTCTAAAGTGGGCTGTACCTCAAAGTCTATTTCTAAACTGGTTCTTCTAATATCAGATTTTATTTTTTCATAATAAGTATTATATTAACTGCGGCATTAAGTCTTCTAGGCTGGCCACAAAACACCCAATCACTACCACTGGGGAATGACTGCCACATATAGTAGTGTTATGGAAAAATGTGAACAGTGTGTCAATCTGAAATTCCAACACATTTCCCAAGAGTGCATTCCTGGGATTTTAACTTTAAACTCTCCTTCCCAGCTGCCTCTGAATCATCATGGGCGAGACGCTATGTGTGAAGCCACAGCTTAACCTAGCTTAAGGGGGAAAGGAAGCCCTCCTTTGGGGTTCCTGGGACCCCAGGCAGGCTCAAATTGAGAAGGGGTAATAAGAACTGAGCAGAGCACTGTTGGCCAACCAACTTCCTTCTTTACTCCCCTCTCCTCTAGACTGGTTGCAGGAAGCCTCCTTGTGTAGAAGGACAAGTAGCTCAGAGAACCAAAGCAGTGGGAAGGAGGGTTATTTTCTTCACCTTCCTATCACATGGGACTCTGCATCGAGATATAAAAGAGAAATCAGACAGAGGACGGTATGGAGAGGAGCATCACAAGGCAAGAATCAGCCAGTGGCTGTAATGAGAAGAGGAAAACACATGAGAAGGAAGAGGTCTCGGGATAATTTTACAAAGGCGGCCAGCAGAGAAAGGAAGGACTGACAGCATTACCAAATGTTTTAAGCAGCATAAATTCTATGCTCTTACCTGTTTGCATATGCACAAATGTTGTCTATTAGCGGGAGATTCTTCAAAGCAGCCTCCACCTTCCCAAGAGAAACATATTCTCCTGCCTGTAGTTTTACAAGGTCCTTCTTACGATCTGTGCAAAAACAGGGCCAGGAGCGGGGCACATTGGAAGATAGTATTAACACACCTTTAATACATATAAATATTGGCCATTCCCCACAAATACTGGCCATCCCCTAAGTAATTTGCAATCAGTTAAGTTCCTTATAAGAGTTATGCTGAAATTTAAAACACATAATAAAATGAGACCTTTATTTCTGTACCGCTGAATACATTTCTTTTAAAAACTTTGCTTCTTTAGGGACCCCATCATCAGGGCTTCGGGTATGTTCTGCTCAACAGATTATGTCCCCGGGACACACTCAGACCAGAAAGGTCAAGAATAATACTCAAGTGCCATGTGAAAGCTCACAGTCTATCTAAAGAGAAGCAGGATGAAAAACCGTATTACTTCAGTACAACATGGTAGTGCTGTGTTCAGACTCTCCAACTTGCTGATTTTGGGAGAATTCCTGCAAGTGAGGCCTGAACTGAGTCTTCAGAGAAGACTGAGCTGCAGCCAAGTGGAATGGCACTGGCAAAAGAACAGAGCTGTGCCAGTTTGCATTATTGCAGCACAAAGGAGATGGGGGCCCATGGGTGAGCAGGGCCACCCTCAACTGAGAGCCTTCGGGAGCCACTCAAAGGTTTCCAGCAGGAAAGCAGTCAGTGAGACAGGGGTTCAGTAATCACGTAGTGGCCACGAGAGGGTGCATTCAGCAGAGGGAGGCACTGCAACAGAAAGGAATTTCTTGCATAGGGTGGCAAAAGGTGCAGACCTGACCTCCAATCACAGAAACCGGGAGAGATGGACAGAACGATCTTGAGGCATATTTTATAAGGTAAAGCAGTGGGATATGGATTAACTATGGAGAGCTGGCTGCAGAGGCTTTCATCTCCTGCCAGTGTCTAGATGTCATGACTGGGATAGAAGTGCCATTAATTGAGACAAAGAACCCAAGAGGAGAAGCAGGGGAATGTATTTTTCACCTGTCAGTCCTGGTACTGAGCTGCCAGGCATTCCTTAGCTCTCAATGGCAAGGGAAGGAAATGCTTCAGACAGGCAAGGGTCTTGCCCAATAACCTCTACATACACAAAAATGATAGCTTCCTGGGTAGGTCAGCTGGTAAAGAATCCGCCTGCAATGCAGGAGATCCCAGTTTGATTCCTAAGTTGAGAAGATCCCCTAGAGGAGGGCATGGCAACCCACTCCAGTATTCTTGCCTAGAGAATCCCCATGGACAGAGAAGCCTGGCGGGCTACAGTCCTTGGGGTCTCAAAGAGTTGGACATGACTGAGCGACTAAGCACAGCACACAAAAATGAATACTCCCTACTAAGAATTGGACTCTTTAAAGGTTATCTAGTAGTAATTAAAAATACCACTTCTGAATAGACCTTAAGGCCTCATAACATGTCAAGCCTTATAAATTCCATACAGTCCCTCCTGTGCATTTTTACATTCCAGGGCTGATACAGAGACCATACCAACATTACAGAAAGATGAATGCTTATACTATTAAACAACTTCTCTAAATATGCAATCTCTTTTTTGAAAAGACACTACAGGAACATCTACTTAAAGAAAAACAGTATCAGCTGGCTCACCAATGATCTTCAAACAACCATCAGGGTCAAACTCCCCAATGTCTCCAGTACAGAGCCACCTCTGTCCATTTTCATCTTCAAAAAAATCAGCTTTTGTTTTCGCTTCGTTTTTGTAGTACCCCATTGTCACATTTTGGCCACCAATAAGAATCTCACCCCTGGGATGTGGTTTATCGGTATTAAAGTATCCACCTAATAAACAGAATGATTTAGAGTTAAATGAATAGTTTTATCCCTCACGCATCAGGTGAATATTTGAAATTGCTAGTTTCCAAATAGGCTCATCTGATTTTGATCCAATTAGGGTTTCTCAAAGTAAGGCATACACTACGAACAAAATTCATTATTAAATCTAGCTACAAATTTTCGGTTGCTTGACCATAAGCACTTCTGCTTTCAAACTACTATTCCGAGAAAAAAAAATAAACTCAAAACCCCAACATCTAGTGTATAGAACAGTTACATATGTACTGTGCAGGTCAGTTCCTTTAAGGATTCTGTAGAGACGCTTAAATATCATACTAATTGATAAAAGTGTTAAATTGTACATTTTGAGAATCAATCTCAGTATAAAGTCAAACTAGCATATATTTAGAGGATTTATTCCTTACAGATAACTTCAGAATGGTTCCAAGTTTATGAAACATTTTCACTAGTTTTGCTAAAAGACAGCTGAAAAGTGACACGTAAGGCTTAGAATCTCTTTGTATAAAAGAAAAGTACATCCAAACAAACCAGAAGTAATATGCACATGTTCATAGGACCAAATATTTTAAAAATGACTAGCATTTAAAAGGAATGAGCAAGGTATTTTTATGTAATTATAGTAAAAATTTCCTTCTGATAATTTTGGGTTGAAGCCCTCAGAGAAGAGAAAGAAAAAAGAAAAGAACAGGTAAAAATCTTCTGTTTCATAAAATGAATTTTGCGATTTTGTTTCTATAAAATATGATCATTTGCAATTTATGGGCATTATTCATTTAATACATCTTCAAATTTTCCCCATAATTCTTACTTGCATTTATGTAATAATAAAACAAGCAAAAAAACAATTCTTCAAAATCATCTCTGAAACAAGCCAAATAAATTCACTCACAGCTCTAGATAAAAATATTTCTATTCATAAAAGACAAAGTAAGCACTTATGGGTGATTTTATATTCTAAAATAAGGAAGAAAATGAAGTACAATTCTAATACTTGCATAGTATAATTAATGCCCTGTGGTTAAAACAGGTTATTACCTTCCTCCCAGTTCTTTAATTTGATTTCACAGCAAACTAATGGTGCTCCCACTCTGCCAGTATTGTAGTCCCACACTAAGACAAAAACAAAAAAAAAGTATTTGATTATGGTAGTTAATAAATTGCTTCATTTTTTTTTAATTACAAAGATTTATCCCAAAGCTTAGATATCCCCAGAGAACCTTTACAAGCAGAAGCAGCACACTGGTGAACCAGGCTGTGTAGCCCACACTGAGGTGTTTCGTTTCTTTAATCTGAAGTGGTTATAAACAAGACACTTTACAGAAGAGTACAGAATCTCCAAGAACCGTGGGTCCACATTTCCAGCACAGCAACAACTACAGCCCCTAACAGACAGGACAGGCCTGCTCCAGTTCTCCCAGATTCCATACCATCACATTTTCTTATACCTACTAAGTAGCTGCTTGGTTCATGACTCTGCCTTCCCTGTTTTTAAGGATGAAGGAGCACAATGGTTTACAGCTATTCCACTTTCTTACTCGACTTAACACAGCTTTGCAGGACAAACAACCTCTCCAGTCTTCAAAGTAAGACCTCTGAAGCTCCCCTCACATCAGCTTATGCTACCATACCCTATTTAAACTCATACAGTAAGAGTTCAGAGGCCAGGCTGGAGGTTCACACTGTTCACTTTCAAAGATCTGGGGCAAGACTTCACCACTATTATGAATTAGTACTGCATTAGGTTTCAAGGACCATTCAAATATCAGAAATGAAAGTTTGATACTTTACAGATTTACAACATAAACCATCACTGCTTAGTCACACAACCAATGGAAACCTTAAAAATCAAAGAAAGAAGGCTCCTTAGGAACTGAACATGCACGTTTTTAAGAATGCTTGTGTATTTTCTGTGAAACAAGACTTACAAGCAGCTTCAAAAATATGAAAACGATCAAGAATACAACGGAAAACTGGAAAATATGGAAGTAGTGCAGGATAAACCTGGCATAAGAATGGTACACAAAATCACTTAGGGCAAAGAAAGGAAAATGAATAAGGTTTAGTGTCTACAAATATCTAGAGAAAACAAAGGAGAAGCATAGTTTTTTCTTGGACTGGAGAACAAAGTAACTTTCCTCTAAAAAAGGGCACATGGGGCACTAGACAGTCACCTGGGAACCACTTGGGTAATGGACCAGTCATCTAAACTTGGTGCTATGATAAATTTCCGGGAATTAGATTCTCCAGACCAAAATTAGATTCTCTAGTTTCTCATTGCACTTATTTTAACACAGACCACTCACCTCAATAAACATTTCTGAATTTGTCCCTTAATAAACCTAAACAACTAAACAGACTAATTTTTCTACATAAAAAGAAATTTAATAACTGATATAAGATCATATGTGTATACAATACAGCTAATGTTTGTTACCAAACCTTTTTTCCTAGAATGCTGCTGCTGCTAAATGTTAAGTAGTTTTTAATACTACCTATCATAGTTTAACATGAAAAACTCCTCTAGATGAACTAGTGACATTTAGATATACCTCAAGGAGATCCAACCAGTCCATTCTAAAGGAGATCAGCCCTGGGTGTTCTTTGGAAGAAATGATGCTGAAGCTGAAACTCCAGTACTTTGGCCACCTCATGAGAAGAGTTGACGCATTGGAAAAGACTCTGATGCTGGGAGGGATTGGGGCAGAAGAAGGGGACGACAGAGGATGAGATGGCTGGATGGTGTCACCGACTCAATGGATGTGAGTTTGAGTGAACTCCGGGAGTTGGTGATGGACAGGGAGGCCTGGCGTGCTGCGATTCATGGCGTCACAAAGAGTTGGACACGACTGAGTGACTGAACTGAACTGAATACATTCTGAAAACTGATTTCAACAATCACAGTACTTGGAATTTACAGAAATATTTTAACTGATTTTCTATATACTTGCAAAAAACAACCCATACCAAAAGGGCCAGGAGTTATACCCCAGCCTCTGTTATAGCCACCACTCTGCAGCAACACTAACCTTCTGTAATTGTTCCAGCCCCACAAGATTCAGTGAGTCCATACCCCTGACCAACAGGACAGCAAAAACAGATGTTCATGAATCGCTGTGTGGTTGCAGAAAGTGGAGCACCGCCACACAACAGAAGTCGAATATTTCCACCTAGCAAGCCTCGAACTTTCCGGAAAATAAAGCTAAAAAAAAAAAATCCAATCACAGAATTTTAAAGCTGAATGGGATTTTCCAAATCATTTAGACTAATCTCCCAATTTTGATATATAGGAACACCTTGAAGGTAATTTAGGGTTCCGTTCCAGACCACAGCAATAGAGAGACTACAACAATAAAGCAAGTCACTTCAATTTTTGGTGTCTTGGTACATACAGAAATTATGTTTATATTATACTGTGGTTTATTAAGAGCGTAATAGTATTGTGTATAAACAGCAACGCATACCTTAATTAAGAAATACTTTATTCCTAGCAAATGCTAACCATGTGACAATAGAGGGTCACCACAAACCTTCCACTTGTTTAAAAAGAAAACCACAGTTACTTGTGAAATACAATAAAGCAAAATTGAAAATGAAGTCGCTCAGTCGTGTCCGACTCTTTGCGACTCCATGGACTGTAGCCCACCAGGCTCCTCCCTCCATGGGATTCTCCAGGCAAGAGTACTGGAGTGGGTTGCCATTTCCTTCTCCAGAGGATCTTCCCAACCCAGGGATCAAACCTGGGTCTACTGAATTCCAGGCAGACGCTTTAACCTCTGAGCCACCAGGGAATGAGATGTTGAGATCAAGTGACTTATCCAAAGCCACAAAGCCAATTTAAGAGATTCTCTTGACCCATTATTTAAATCTAAATGTCTATCCAACTAAGTTTACTCGACCAAGAAAATTTGATTTTCTCTTAAGAACTGTAAGAAATATTAGAATTCAAAATTGCCAGGTTTAATTTTGTATAGTAACAGAAATTCTTCACTTATGGCCAGAATAATTAGTTTTATATCATTATATAATACATATTAATATTGAATAACTTTACTGTATCTTCATGAAGTTTATTATTAAAAGCAAATTATTTTTCTCCTTTAGCTTATTTCATTAGAAATGTATATGTATCTATAAATAGAAATT
>SJYQ01000315.1:108193-193377 GCA_006410935.1 Redunca redunca
CTGGTAAATTTAAAAAGGAAACAACTCAAAAATCTAATTGAAATGCTTCTGAAAATACACTAAAGAAAAAGACTGCTTACTACCTTGATGAAAAGAGAGGAAGAGTTTTGTCTGTATTTTAATAACTTTGAAAAAGGCAAAGACCAAAAGGCAACCATTTAAAATATAAGTGTGTATATAAATATATTTAATATATATGTGTGTATATATAGTAGTGTTAGTCACTTAGTCGTGTCTGACTCTTTGCGACCCCATGAACTGTGGCCCGCCAGGCTCCTCTGTCCATGGGATTCTCCAGGCAAGAATACTGGAGTGGATTGCCATTCCCTTCTCCAGAGGATCTTCCTGACCCAGGGATTGAACCCAGGTCTCCTACATTGCAGGAAGATTCTTTACCATCTGAGCTACAGGAAAGTATATAAATACATATATGTATGCATATAAACATATGTGTACATATAAAAACATGTGTATTATATAAACATATAGTGTGTGTATATATATAATAGGTTTACAAAGCAGTTATGTATCTCACTGGAGAGATTAGTAAAAGGCAGGAAAAAATTATAAAGCTTTAAATGTGACACATTTGAAAACTATATTAATATCCCCATAAAAGTAATTTGAATGTCATACTGTTACTTTCTAATTTCTCAAATACTTTACAGTTAAATATACTTATTCTATTAGTGCCATGGGGGGAGGGGTGGAATAGGTCACAAAACGTTTAATATCTGGTTGCCATTTTCTATTCATATCGAAATAAATTTAAAAGCAAAGAGAAACTACTTCTCAAAATAATTAAACTCATGTAAGTGGCCACCAAAGATATAAACACACTATTAGTACAATAAAATTTCTGGTGATAATATTTTTCAAATAACATTGAAAACTTCTTTAATTGCTCATATTCTTATACGAGATGGAATTTTTAGAGACCCTTAAGATAATTAATGAGAACAAATGATCAAATTATGAAGGAGAAAGAGAGCCTTTACGCACCTATCACACAGCGGAGTACTGTGCCCTTTTGAAATCTGTTCCATTTTGTAATTATAAGCCAGAATAAACAGATTGCGTTGAAAACTGCTCATTTCATTTACTTTATTCATGACATTTTTGTAGATTCGATCCATGATTTCCTAAAAATATACAAGTGACTTAATACAGTCAACAATGCTCTCAGCTACCTTATTTAAAAGCTTAACCTCAGATTACTATTTCCATTAATAGAGACATTTTAAAAGAGACATGCCATCAATAATAAACTTTTAAAATAGAGCCACACTTTGTTTAAAAACAAGATTTCAGTAAAAGTAATTTTTAATAGATGTTCAGCAACAGTAAAGAAGAGGGAGATATTAAAA
Source organism: Redunca redunca (assembly GCA_006410935.1). Classification (NCBI taxonomy): domain Eukaryota; kingdom Metazoa; phylum Chordata; class Mammalia; order Artiodactyla; family Bovidae; genus Redunca; species Redunca redunca. The sequence continues at coordinate 109,561 of SJYQ01000315.1, forward strand.
ACCTTAGGGCAGTAATATGCCATCACTGACTCTCTACACTGCTTTGTTTATTTATCTGACTTGTGTGTGTGTGCTCAGCTGTGTCCAGCTCTTTGCAACCCCAGGGACTGCAGCCTGACAGGCTCCTCTGTCCATGGGACTCTTCAGGCAAGAATACACGAGTGGGCTGCCATTTCCTCCTCCAGGTTATCTTACTTATTCTGAGCTAAAAACTAAACTCACTAAATAAATGAACACCTATATAAAATGGCTTTTTAAATTCTCATAATTTTATCTTATGAAGATATGAAGTACTACATTCTCGGCTCACAAAAACCATGGGGTCCTTTTGCTTGCTTGTTTTGATTTTTTAATGCTGCACCCAGGAAAAAATTTCCTTGCCTGCACTGTATTTTGCTTGCTACGGCTATTAGTCTGACATACACTTTACTGACTTGAAATAGGTTCTCTCCACAATTTTATACAATATTTAATATTTATATGAATCAAAAATTGACAGAAGGATATTATTAAGGAAACTACATACCTACTGAAACTCCAAAACTACTGATCATTTATATTTGACTTTGGAAAAACTACATAATAATGCTCGAATGTGAACATGTGGTGGGCGCAGTAGTTCAGTCGTGTCTGACTCTCGGCAACCCTTTGGTCTGCAGCCCGCCAGGCTCCTCTGTCCATGGGATTCTCCAGGCAAGAATACTGGAGTGGGATGCCATTTTCCTCTCCAGGGGATCTTTCCAACCCAGGGATAAAACCAGTGTCTCCTGCGTCTCTTGCACTGGCAGGAAGATTCTTTACCCGCTATGCCATCCAGAACATTCGGTATCCAGTTAAAATTCAAACAAAATCAGAAAGTCTTTTAAAATGTACATTAGGGGCACAGAAAATCACTATCGTCCCATTTCTACTGGTCTCATTCCCAGGTCCCTCCCTATGCCTGATACTAAATTAAGATGCATAGTGCTTCTGCGTCAGTCATTCAGTTGTGCCCAACTCTTTGCAACCTCATGGACTGCAGCCTGCCAGGTTCCTCCGTCCATGGAATTTTCCAGGCAAGAATACTGAAGTGGGTTGCCATTTCCTTCTCCAGGGGATCTTCCCAACCCAGGGATGGAATCCAGGTCTCCCACATGGCAGGCAGACTCTTTACGATCTGAGCCATCACAGTGATCCTCAGACAATTCAAAGTGGCACCAACATCTCTGTCACTTTTTTCTGGTGTCCAGGCCAGACTCTCCCTAAGGGACTCGGGAGATGTGATTTGCTTAGGAGGAGATGATCTCCAACCTTTCCTCCTATCTCTGCTGGGCTTCAGGTCTCTACTAACAGCAAACAGATATCACAAAACTGATCTGAGCAAGAAGCTCTTTAAGGAAAGGAGTTGATAATATCATATGGAAGCTGAAACTACTATTAAGTTGATTGCTTAATAAACAAGATGAAAATGATAAAACATGACTGAATAAATACTTCAGAGCTCAAGGTAATATAGGTAACAAATAAGGAGTAAATCCTACATAAACTACCTTGTCAACAATGTCTTTTCCACTAGCAGTTACATTCTGGAGATGCTTTTTTAGCACTCAATATTGATTAACGGTCAATTCTTACCGGGACAGCTGCCATCAGTGTTGGTTTCAACATGGATGTATCTCCTTTGCTTCCTTTTTTTATTTTTGAAGACTACAGAGAGAAAAATAGGTTTACATAAAGTGATCATTATTTTTAAAATTCAATGAAATGCTTTAAAAACATATTACAAAATTCTGTAATTTTAATCTGTGACATGACGTGAAAGTCACTCCGTTGGGTCTGACTCTTTGCGACCCCATGGACTACACAGTCCATGGAATTCTCCAGGCCAGGATAGTGGAGTGGGTAGCCTTTTCCTTCTCCAGGGAACCTTCCTAACTCAGGGATCAAACCCAGGTCTCCTGCATTGCAGAAGGATTCTTTACCAGCTGAGCCACAAGGGAAGCCCATTTTAATCCACTCATATTCTAAACAGATCTTAAAAGGCAAGTTCTTTTGAAATGATTAACTGTTATCCTTATAGTATACTATCATACTGAATGAAAATTGTGTTAAAGATAATTATGGTTTCTTTTTTTTTTTAATTTTGGGCCATTTTTTAAAGATAAATTTACTTTAATTGGAGCTAATTACTCTACAATATTGTATTGGTTATGGTTTCTTAGTATCTCAAATCACAGAAATTCTGTTACCTGATCTGCTAAAGTCTGTGGTGAAGAGTAGCCGATGCGGCATCCATGGGAGAGACAGACAAGCTCAGCACTTAATTCTAAGACGTGGGCCAGAGGCAAATATCCAATGTAAACATCTTTCTCCCTAGAAGAAAAGGAAGATGCAAGAAGCAACAGTCAGGTGCTGTTTCTGTGAAAAGTGACTGCAGTGGGAGCAAGCTCTGAAAGGCGACGGGGGAACCCTCTGGGCTCCACGCGTGCATGCGTGTGTGTGTGGCAGAGCCTGGGGTGTCAGGGGAGGAGAACGGCAATACAGCTCCGTCTGAAGCTGAGGAGGCAGACTCACAGGAGGTGGCTCCGTTTCCAGTCCTCCTGGAAGGTGCTCCCTAACTGAGCGCTGCACAAGCAAAGCTCCAGAGCAGAAGAGATCAACACTCGGAGGGTGTAAAAACATGAGGGATTCTGAGGCACAGAAGAAATCCCTCAAGAAGGGATCTGATAACTAATGGGGTATCAAAAAGGACAGTTCAAAGAGAATCCACAACTGCCTGCCAGGAATCTCAGGAAGAGATTCTTGTTCTGAAAGTTAAATTATATATTATATAATAAAATGTATTTGTATACATGTGCATATTATTTCAAGAACTGCTTCCACTGTCAAAATATGAAGGGCAACTTCCTAGAAGGAACTAGTTACTCTTAATTTTTTTCCTGAAAGTTATGCATACGTAAGAGATTTCTATCTGCATCCCCAAATTCAATTCCACAGTAACATGTGTGTATTTATAATTGCTACACTTAAAGGCAACAAAAATATCCAACCTCTGTACAAGATCAGTCATTACAATACTGATTCCATCTCTGGGAATATTATCCTCACTTCCCTAAAACTCCCTCCCGTCTGGCTTCCTCACTGATCTCTTTCTCATTCCCAGAGACCCACTCTCCCCCTGCTACCTGACTGTGTCTTAAAAGGAAAAATCAGAGACTGAATACAGAAGCTCAATAAATATATGCACTAAGTATTACCTATTCACTTGAATTATAATACTGAGGTATAAAGATGACTACGATGGTAATATGAACTGATTAAAATATTTAAGACATTTAAATCAGGCCAAGTTTGCACTTTTAAAGTAAAAAGTAAATATTAACAATGATACCTTTTAAACCCAACTATAATTATTTTGTAATTTTAATGTCTTTTTTGAAGAAACGCCCAACTGTAAACAGACTCTGAAGGACTAATTTGATTATATACTAAGAAATGACATCAATGTGAGTAATTAACGTAAATCACAACATACCCGAGTTCCGGAATCCTCTCCGCCATCCCAGTGATCCCAGCAATAATGTTGCTATGGGAGATCATGACACCCTTGGGGATTCCTGTGGATCCACTTGTGTACATGATCACTGCAATATCTGAGGGCGCTGGTTTGCTGAGGGGTTTGTTTTCTGCATTAGAGAAGACACATACTCCTGAGAAATTTAGCTATATCACCAATTTTTTCATAATCATTTGTCAACTCAACAACTATTAATTGTACTCACACAAAGGTCAATAAAATAGATCAAGTCCCTACACATGAGACATAGTCTACTTGGACAGATATATACAAATCTATAATTTATAAGAGTTATGAAGAAAAATAAAGCAAGACCAGGTGAGAAAATGTTAGGGAAAGGGGCAGGAAATGAAGGTGAAGTAAAGTAACTGCCAGGACCCCATTGTGCAGTCTCCAAGGTCATGCCCACAACTCTGGATTTCACACTGCGTGGAAAGCAACATCATTTTGAACAGGGGCTGGTACACAACAAGGATCACATTAGCTACTGTGTGGCTACCTAACTCAAAAAGGAAACAACAGAGGCAGAGAGACAAAAGGCTATGCCAGTGACTTGACTAAGAAATTAGACTAGGGTACCTAGGCATTTGTTAGAACTGTTCTCTACTTCACAGTGTGAAGCTAACATGGCTATACTCAGAATTCTCCCCGCTTTGGCACCAGCCCAGGAACAGCAGCCAACATCCCAGACAGGTGACACAGTAGAAAGACAAAGAGAAGTAGGTCATGGACAGCACCACTCCTCTGCCTGAATTAACCTTGGAACTACCCTAAACGTGGTCTTCTTCAGTAAACAGGGAACACATTTTAAACTTGTTCCCAAGTGCACCCTTGTTCTCGTACCTGTCAAGAAATATTTCTTGACAACTGTTATTACTCAAGTTCTTGCTTCCTAACCTGCCATTCACTCCTTTGTCCCATGGTACCATTCTCCACTGCCACCACTTTCTAGAAACTGTCCTCTGAAGCGACTCTGGCCAAGAAGTCCAATGGTGCTTTTGCAGTCCCTGTGTCACTGGGCTCCTCCAGTGCACCTGGTCCTATGAAAGACTCCCGCCTTCTGAGAGGCTCCTTCCACTCGACCCCCATGAATCAAACACCACCCATCTTCTTCCTTCTTCTCCGGCCAATTCGTGGTGGCCTTTGAAGGTACCTTTCTCTATGGGTGTCACCTACTCCCTTGGCTTTAATTAAAAGCTGCTCTCAGCTTCTAAATCTTTTAACTCCAAACTTAACTCCAGCATACTAGACTTGTACACGCCACTGCCCACTACAAAGCTGTATCTGAATGTCCCATGTGCATCTAAATTCAACATGCACAAAATTAACCTCAGCATAACCCTGCTTCCAAGCCAAGTGAAGTATAGTCCCACCATCCTAACAGCTTTTGTGAAATCCTACAAGTTTAATGACATTATTTCTAAAACTAACTTTAAACCATCTTAAGAGGAGAACAGGAAAACTGTATCATGTATAAAAGTATTTTAAATTAATTTCAAATAAATACTACTTTTAGAACATTCATAAATTAATGTTTGTATTTTTCCTTAAGTTTTTTTTAAAGGGTAGATGATGGTATACTTAGGGTGACCCTTCTTCCCAAAGTGATGATCTAGAAAACCAGTTTATCACTTGATCTAACTTTAGAATCAGATACCTGGATCACGTCTAGAGAACACAGTCACTGCAGAACATACACAAGGAAGCAAGGAGCCACCACATACCCATGCTGGCCTTGGCTCCCAGAGCCTGCACGGCCGCCATGGTGTGCACGATGACGCCCTTGGGGAACTCAGACCAGGTCGGCGGCTTTCCATCTACCGTGATGATGTGCCGCAGGCGAGGGACCAGAGAAACAATGTCCTGGAAAAACACAAGGATTCACTGCATTTTTCTCTGAACATGAGTGAACATGTGTGCCTGCTCAGTTGTGTCCGACTCTGCAACCCCATGGATTACAGCCCACCAGGCTCCTCTGTCCATAAGAATATCCCAGCAAGAATACTAGAGTAGGTTGTCATTTCCTGCTCCTGGGGATCTTCCCAATCCAGAGATCGAACCCGCATCTCCTGCACTGGCAGGTGGAGGCTTTACCACTATGCCACCTGGGAAGCATACTCTTTATTACTCTGTATTAACAAGCTTGCAAATAATCCAGGGCACAAGAAAAGTAGTTTACCATGTTTCAAATTGTTAATTTCTTGCCTCAAAAAAAGCAAGGGTGAAGTGCACTGGCATAACTACCCCTTTTTTCAGATGGACAACTATTGGTTTGAAATATATGTTACTGTTTTATAACATTAGATTTACTGTGTATACCTGTTCTTTGGTATAATTAATAAAGTTAATTCCTTGCAAAAACGGGCTTATAAACACATACTGCCTGAACTACAGGGTAGCCAAATGTTCCCCATGCTTTAAGAGGCAAATAAAGATATGGGGAGAGAAGAAGGGAATGCACTTATAAGCTTGTTTAAAAAAAGGGGGGGGGTCAGATATATTGTTTTCATAGAGAGTTCAGAGACTAAAATTTCTTTCTCCCGTAGTTTCATAAAGTCGTTAACTTCCCTTTAAAAAGTTCTGAAACTTGTACTCAATGTTTCAGAATAAGTGAATTACTAGTTTAAAAATAACCCTTAAAATTAAAAATTTATTGAAAATAGATGAGCACAAGGTAGAAAAGCTGTAACCCCTTCACCTTCCACATGGACATATTAACAATTAATTTGGAGCTCTATGTGCAACTTAAACACAAATATATATGAAATCTACTTTTTCTTTTCTAAAGGAGACTAAATTATGATATTCCCCAACATTTATAGAGATATTAAAGATTTTAAAGATCATAAAAGAACTAAGTTTAATAATGAACTCGTGATACTGAAAATTCTAAAGTATGGGACAGTTATTAGAAAACTAGTTCTCACCTTCAACTTTGTCTGCAAGAGTTCTTTACTAGTAATGATGTTGGTCACCTCTGTTTCATTTAATCCATGAACAATTGCTGGACCCCCTAGAGTAGCATACAGCGTAACAACTACAGGGAAAAGAAAGAGCAAGTCAAATACTTGGACATTTCATAGAAGTACAAAGTGCAATTAAATAAAGCCTCTGACCACTGACGGAACATCTAAACCCTAAAATGTCAGATCCATAATTTGTGATCTAATTGTGCTATTATTCTAAATTATTTTAATATATTAACATGACGCCTACTCACTCTTCTATAATTCCCCCACAAAATTTCAACATTTTAAAATTTTGTTTTCTTTCACCTACAGATGCTACTCTGGAACTGTGATGTTGAAAGGAATTATACTTGACTTTAAAATGTCAAAGTCATAGATGTTAACTATTTGATACTAAAATATAAAAAATATACCAATAAAATAACATACTGTCATATTTAAGATATTATTTCTTTAAAAAATAGCACTAATGAGTGGTAATACTTCTTATTCTAAAGTAGAAAAATTTTAAGAAAAACAGTCTTAGAAATGTCAAAATTAAATAATAATGAGGAGGAGGAGGACTTCTATATGCCTTCCATCTAACTCAAAAGAGTCAAACAAAGTCACTTTAAGAGATAACTAAAGCTTCTTAAAAGAAAACACACTGTAAACCCAAACCTGTGAAAACAAAAAGGTATACCAGTTTAAAAACAAAATACAAGGGAGGCATTTATAACAAGAAATTTGATGATAAAAATTATCTTTTCCATTTCATCTGAAGTATAAGACAATGTCCATGTTTAATACCACAATGGACACCATAACCTCGGAACGAAACTCCTCAGACCACCTCACAGGCATCACAACTTCCACAAGCTGTGTTCTAGTTATGCACCAAAAACTTCTCTATCGTTTAACTAGCAGCCAGGTTTGAATACTGGAAGTGCTTTAGAGGCCAGCTGTCAACTGCAGAAATGGCCTAACAAGATGACACTAACTTCAAAGGACAATCCTGAGAAGGGGCAGCTGAGCAATGACCCACAGGCGTAGATTTAGCTCCCCAGACCCACAAAGTCCCCTCAGAGCAGGTTCAAGTCCTCTTACTACGTGGGTAACTTGTTCCACAACTGGTTCCTTTTCCAAAACAGACCAGTATGTCTTAAGTTGTAACAAAGGTGAAAATTAACATCAGAATTTTATCTCAGGAGGAAATACTTATCATAAATAGTAAGTATCCTCTCTCCCACAACACTAGGTCCATGCTTCGAGAAGGTAAGGAAGCCCACGTACGCTGAAAATTATACATGAAGCAGGCCTGTGCAGCGACCATCCACTCAGCCCTGGTTTCACAGAAGATGGCGATGGTGGTCTTCGGCTTCTGACCCAGCATCTGTAAGCCGTTTCCAAAATTAAAGGCTCTCACAAAGACATCTTCGTAGGAAAGCCAATTATAGCTTCCAAGAATAACCTGATAAATAAAAAAAACACACACAGAGAGCTTTCAATCATCAAAGTATTAATCTCCAGAAGGATGCCAGCATGTGTTCCAAATTTCAACACAAAGTTATGTCTGTATATAAACTATTTTGTTCTAACAAAAAGCTAGAAAGCAAGTGTCAAGGGAAAACTCTATTTTGAAAATTAGCTATTTTGTGGTATCTTCTATGACAACTCAAATTTTCTGCTAAATTTTTTATCATTCGGGCAATTGTTTTTCTTTTAAAAATAAATTCTACTACTTAAGAATTATTGGATTTCAATATCAGGTAGTACAATATGATTCACAGACAGACACCGGCCAGACCCAAGCTAACAGAAATGTTTATGGCCATTCAATTTGAACTGCTGTAACTAATTCTAGATATACAAAGTATTGATAGATAAGTCTCCATTGATACAGCCAGGTGGGGTGTAGCTATACTAGTCACCAAAGTCCCTCTGTAGAATACTCACTGGCTCAGCAGGGCTTTCAACATTTCATTTGTGCAGGTAACATCAAGTCTTACCTTAGTAGCAATCCCCTTTCAAGTGTCTTTAGGCATTTTCCCCAACTTAGATCAAACCATAAATCCCTAATTTTCCGCAGATTAGACAGAAAGCTACTCTTGCTGCAAAAATATATGGACAGTTCCCAAACATGCCTGTGTCATTAACGTATGTCTCACACACCTTAAAACCATCTAACCATATTCATTTTCAAAAATGCATTTCGATAACAGAAATAAGCAGGCTGGATGAATATAAAAATGGAAAAACAGTTGAATACTGCCCTCTAGTGTCCAATTCCAAGTTGGACTTGAGAAATAAATTCTTTGATGGATAAGGGGCTTCTCACGTGGCTCAGCTGGTAAAGAATTTGCCTGCAATGCGGCAGACCCGGGTTTGATCCCTGGGTTGGGAAGATCCCCTGGAGAAGGGAAAGGCTACCCTCTCCAGTATTCTGGCCTGAAGAATTCCATGGACTGCATAGTCCATGGCAGAAAAACATCTACTTCTGCTTTGACTATGCCAAAGCCTTTGACTGTGTGGATCACAACCAATTGGAAAATTCTTCAAGAGATAGGAATACCAGACCACCTGACCTGCTGCCTGAGAAATCCATACACAGGTCAAGAAGCAACAGTTAAAACTGGACATGGAACAACAGACTGGTTCCAAACTGAGAAAGGAGTACATCAAGGCTATATATTGTCACCCTGCTTATTTAACTTATATTCACAGCACATCATGAGAAATGCTGGACTGGATGAAGCACAAGTGGGAATCAAGATTGCCAGGAGAAATATCAATAACCTCAGATATGCAGATGACACCTCCCTTAAGGCAGAAAGTACAGAAAAACTAAAGAGCCTCTTGATGAAAGTGAAAGAGGAGAGTGAAAAAGTTGGCTTAAAATTCACCATTCAGAAAACTAAGATCATGGCAACTGGTCCCATCACTTCATGGGAGACAGACAGGGAAACAGTGAGAGACTGTTTTGGGGGGGGTTCCAAAAATCACTGCAGATAGTGACGACAGCCATGAAATTAATTAAAAGAGGCTTGCTCCTTGGAAGAAAAGCTATGACCAACCTAGACACCATATTAAAAAGCAGAGATGTTACTTTACCAACAAAGGTCCATCTAGTCAAAGTTATGGTTTTTCCAGTGGTCATGTATGGATGTGACAGTTGGACTATAAAGAAAGCTGAGCGCCAAAGAATTGATGCTTTTGAACTGTGGTGTTGGAGAAGACTCTTGAGAGTCCCTTGGACTGCAAGGAGATCCAACCAGTCCATCCTAAAGGAAATCAGTCCTGAATGTTCATTGGAAGGACTGATGCTGAAGCTGAAACTCCAAAACTTTGGCCACCTGATGCGAAGAACTGACTCACTGGAAAAGACCCTCATGCTGGGAAAGATCAAGGGCAGAAGGAGAAGGGGACGACAGAGGATGAGATGGTTGGATGGCATCACTGATGCGATGGACCTGAGTTTGAGTAGGCTCTGGCAGTTAGTGATGGACAGGGAAGCCTGGCATGCTGCAATCTATGGGGTCGCAAAGAGTCAGACACAACTGAGCGACTGAACTGAACTTGATGGTTAAGGCAACTGAAATTAAGATACTTGTTTAACTTTAGTAGTCCCAAACTCACTGCACCCTTCCCCCACGAAATGCTCAGCACAAGGAGCTCCAATGACTTCAAAAGGAGCTCTTTGGGGGTGAGAAAGCAGATGAGAATTTGTCCAAAATGTGTAGGAACTGGATTACAATTTTTAAGAATTTCAGACTCCAAAGAGAAGTCTATGAGCTACCTCCTAGATTCTAGAATCTAAATGAGTTTCATGTTTCAAAGAATATATGTGCTCTGAAAAAGCACTAGATATATAACCCAAATATATAAACTCAAAAGATGCTGCAAAGAAATCAAGCTAAGAGTTTAATTCAAGTATAAGGGAATTCTGAATTTAATTCTTTAAACCACTGAATTTTCTAGGAGTGATCTTTCCCATAAAGATTATATTTAAGGGACTCTCCCTACACCATGATTTTATCTAATTTTTGTTAGAAAAGGCTTCTCATCCTAACTTGGTCCCTATGGTTAGTCCAACCTGGAGATTAAATTATTCTATTCCCTGCCTATACTGTTGAGCACTGCTGAAGAATACCAAACTTTTTAAATCCAGGATCACAGATCTTACCATCCAGCAATCGTTATTGCGCTTCCCTGGCATATTCATTTTCTCACGCTATCTGAAACCTCTCTACTAAAATGTCCTCCACTCTTTCTCTCTCCCTTCTCCATTTCCACCTGATGACACTACCTCACACTCCACTGAGAAATTAGAAATTAAACCGAAACTCCCTTGCTTTCCTACCAGCAAGTTCAATACCGTACATGTGCACACACAGTCTGCAGTCCCCAGGGTATGACAGTGGCTGAAGTGTCCCTGAAGGTAATCCAACTCACTAGGACTCCGAAGAGCTTCCTAAATTGCCACCTCTAGTCCTGACTCGTACTTGGATATCCAACCTACTTTTTCACTTGAATATTCAACTAAGGATGACTTTAACTGATACTCCCCTCAAAACAGTCACTTCCTCCATCTTACCCTGTCATCCTAGACCATCTCTCCTGAACTAATGAATGCTGACTGGCCAACTTCCACTCTTACTCCTCTTTAGCCCCTTCTCCCTACAGTAATGAGTTTTTAAAAACGTAAGTCCACGTACTGCCCTGCAAGTGTTCTGCCTCTCCAGTAGAAATGGAATCAGAACACCACAGTCTGCCTTACAAAGTCCTAAGGGCCCCAGACATTGGCAGTGTCTCTAGGCCCATCTCAAACCCTCTGTCCTGACTCACTGCCTATAAATACAACTTTGTCCTTTCTGTCCTTCAAACAGGCCGCGCGGGAACCAGGATGAGGAAAGACAGATGCTTAGGACACAAAATGTAAGGAGGCACTCAGTCTCTGGTCTGAGTGCCATGATGAACTCTGCACCCTCATGCTTCACCCAGCTGGGTTCATTCCTACTTCAGAGCCACTGCACCATCCTGTTCCACTGCAGAGAGAGGGTTCCTACCAGATCTTCACAAAGCTAGCTCCTCTGTGTCCTTCAGGCCTCCACTAGGCCATCACTGATTCGGAGAGGCTACCCCTGATCTCCAATCAGCTTTATTTCTTTACAATTAAAGCTGTTACCTTCTTACTTATCATCTCTCTTCCTCCCATACAAACGTAGGATCCAGAGAAGAGTAACCTGTGTGTCTTGCTCAGTAGTGTCTTCCAGTGCCTAGGCCACTATTAGCACATACCGGGCACCCAGCAATTATTTGCTAAATGTGTGGAAAGATCTGGTGCAACCGAACAACTTCAGTTCACTCTGGGCCTTGGAGTCTTCCGCCTCTCCTCCAGAAGACTCATTTTCTAAAAGATTTCTTTTTTAAAAAGTCTATATCCACCTGATCATTTAACTTCCATGGCTTCTTTTGTTCTGATCATCCTTCAATCATATAGGTCCTATACTCCCACCTCAAATATTCTTTTCTGTGACCCACGAGACATAAACATGTCTGACTATCCTGAGTCAGGAAAATACACAACTAGTGTGCCACGGAGTCTGAGCAGTTTCTTCATCTGTAAACCTAATCGAGGGCTAAAGGATCCCTCCAGTCACTTTGCTCTCTCACAGTTGATTGGCTGTATTCTTACTCTGCGACAGGTGTGACATACACACAAGTAAACATCAGTGCTATCACTCAAACTGTTGCTGCCAGGGCCACAGGAACTCAGGAATTTACTTTTGTTCAGGAACCTATAAAATTAGATGCCTGGATTATGCTGATGAGGAAGGCCTCTTATCTCAAAAGAGGACTATAAAAATAAAATGGAGATAAGATACAGAACATGCTATAAAAGAAAATCACACAATACTTAACCAGTCAGGGCCCTGGAGAATGAGACAGTCTATAAAAATTAACTTTTCAGGTAGCTGAGTTTAACCTTTATCAGCATTAGAACTTTTACTTTAACCATGCAGAATAGAGGTATTTCAAAAGTATATACTTCCTACCTTCGACTAAGTTTTCATTTGCAGTTCTCTCTGCAAATGAGCATCATTCTAAAGAAATTATTGTGAGGGGGCCAGAGAGAGTGAAAATATTCAGTAGATCTGGACAGTTGGTGATAACCATGATGCTAAGAAGGCAGCTAACCTCAACTAGTGTTCACTATGTGCTAGGCATACTGCAAGTAACACTCATAGGAATTCTAAGATAGTTACTATTATTATCCCTGTTTTACAGATGGGAATATTGAAGCATCAAGGGAGTAAACATAATTTGCTCAAATCCCACAGCTATTAAGTGACAGACTAGAATACGAATCCAGGCAGACTCACTCCAGAGTCTAAGCTCTAAACCACACACTCCAACTGCACTACAAAAAGGACTCGGGGTGTTAGTGGGCAGGCGAGTAAGGCAGCCTGACTAACAAGTGTAAAGGTCTGTGTTTGAATGGACTACATTAATAGTAGAGGCCAGAGTGGAAGCAGAAGACTTGCTTAAAAGAAAGGAGGGGGCAGGGGGAGTGGAAAGAGCAGTGAGGAGGGAAATGAAAAAAGAATCAGACTCCTGGGTTTCACCTGGTACACAGGAGAGCCTTTAATAAATGGCAATGACAGGGTGAGGAGCTAGTGTGGAAAGGAAAACCAAGAGTTCTGGCTGGGGAGAGTATTAATATAATGATCAACCACAAATTCTGACCAAGAGATCAGCCATTATTTTTTACATAAATCAAGCATGTAAATATCCTAATAAGTCAAAAATAAAAGTCATACATGTGCAAACAGGATAAAAATGTGACTCAAGAATGAAATAACACAAAAGCAGGCACTAAGAGGAAAAAAAGCTAAGTCAACTCCTAAGAACAGAAACGAGTATTTCTATTATCTTTTTTGAACAATTCAGAAGAAGTAACACAGTGAAACTTCTCTTTCTAAGCACTATGACTGCATAATTCCTTCTATTTTCTTCTAAGGTATGTAAAACATAGTGAAAAAATGTAAAGCGTCTCTGGTAGTTAGATCACTGAATGTTTAAGCTGGTTTCATGTTTTCTGTTTCACTGTAAAAAAAAAAATTTATTCTTTGCAGCTCTGTTCTATTACAAGTGCATGTATTTCAAAACTGTTCCAGAAAATCATCACTTCATTGTTAATTAATTTCAAAAAACATCAGTACAAGCACTTGCTTCAGGAAGTCTGAAATCAGGAGATACCAACACTGGTTCCACATGCTTCACTCGGCCACAGTTTTATAAAACCGTATGAGACTCAGAATGATAGCACAACAGTCCTGGAGAAGCTTGCTGGGCCTCAAGGACACAGCAGCCTCTGCTTCTCTGCCCTCTGTTCTACTCATCCCCCCAGAGACCTGTCTTGGTGAAGCTGGCAGTATCCGCTTGCCCACACTGTTGTAATATGCCCACACTATCATGGGCAAAACTATAGCAGAAAATCATCACCACCACCTTTTCTTCCACTTACCTTCCCTTTGGAGCTCAAAACAAACGGTTAAGATAAAATGAAAACCAAGCTTCAGAGTTCATAGATTTGAAATGAAGGTTTCAGTATCTTTGTTTCAACCATGCCAGATACATTCTAGGGTTAATCCCCAAAGCTCAGTCTCCCAAAATAGGGAGACAACTTTTGGATATTGCTCATCATTAGCTTTCTTTTCCAACATAAGATTATCTTCAAATATGGAAACTATTAAATGATGATACACTTCAGCAAAAATATTTCCCACTCTCAGTAAGAACTCTGAGCAAAGGCCACACTGCCTAAGCAACTCTACTCTTCCACTGAAGGGCAAGCTGTGAAAGGTTCCCTTCCCACTATTCTTTCATAGCCAGCTCTGCTACAGCAGCAAGGCAAAGGCTGTTAAATAAGAAACCAAGGGGTGGGGGTGGGGGAGCCTAGTTTAAGACACAGGGGAAATACCCCTGTCCAGCGTACAGACCAAGCCCACAGTTGCAATGCAGACCAACAGAAACTGGAGTCTGGGCTAACTCGCGGTATAGCACACCTTCTTGAGAAAGGCTAACAGAAAATATTTGCTTCGTTTATGATACACAAAACCTACTTTCCCAATGGGACTTCCCTGGTGGCTCAGACAGTAAAGCGTCTGTCTACCATGCGGGAGATCCAGGTTCGATCCCTGGGTCGGGAAGATCCTCTGGAGAAGGAAATAGCAACCCACTGCAGTACTATTGCCTGGGAAATCCCATGGACAGAGGAGCTTGGTGAGCTACAGTCTATGGGGTCGCAAACAGTCGGACACAACTGAGCGACTTCACTTTCACTTTCCCAATGAGCCTAATTTCAAATAAGAAGAAATATTATGTATTTTTTATATCAAAGTTTATATAAAGGCTTTTGGAAAAAGTTTGATGAATCACATGCAAATTTAATGGCAAATGTCAGTGTTAGGCCGACCCTCTGACAGTGAGTAGAGAAAGAAAAGACTGTTGACTGAAAGTAATTTTTCTTGACTTCTAACTCTTTTATTGGAGTTCAAATATTTCTCTGTTGAAAACAATGAATACAAACGCACCAGGGTCAAGGAGGGAGGAAAAGAACCACGTAACACTCACACATACATACAAACACACATACAAAAATATGCGCAGGGCATAACAACTTTGCTTGTAACCACTGGGTTATCCAGCCACATTTAAGGAACAACTGTGATAGCTCCAGGATTTTATTTTGTCCTAATTATACAGATACTTGAATTAAGAAGAATTTCATATTCACCATATTTTTCTCCTTTTCAGATACTTGGGAACTAGTTTGCTGCTGTGAGTGCTGAATGACTGAAAGACAGTGCTAACTCCATGGAACGCATGTGGTGTGTGGGGGAGACTGGGGAAAAATAAAGCTTTCTGCTAAGATAGGATTTCTGTGATATATGCTACATTAAAAGTAAGAGAACCCTATCTTTGAATTCAAATAGCAGTAGGAGCTGTCAAAGGACAAAAGTGAATGTTTATTTTAGATACAAAAAGCACAGAAAAAGAAGGCAGAGTGAAAAACTTTTAGCACTTAAAAGGTGTTTTCATTACCCTTTATAACTACCAGATCTCTCAAAGACAGAATGAAGGATGATGGTATGTGTCACCATAAAAAGTAGTGACAGAGTATGACAAAAATCAGACACCACTACAATAAAGTATTTTGCAAAGTATAATCTATAGGCTAGAGACGAGTAATCAGACATGTTTAACCATATGACTTCAATTTCTCAAAATGTGCCGTTAACTAACCACAGCTATATTTTAACTTAGCACCCCCTCCCCCCCAAAAAAAAATCCTTTAAGTGAGGCAAAAAACTAAGTCAGCAAAAGAAATAGGAAAAAATGCCTTAAAAGTAGAGTGAACATAGAATTTATCCAAATCACTCTTCGAGATTGTAAGGGGGCACTGTTAATGTCTGAGTAACAAGTACAAGTCAGAACTGCTCCATATAAAACTAGATAAAACCTCAGTCTATTTGAAGGTTAGGAACACATACAGATTCTGTTGTCCAGAGTTAAAATAGAGGTTTTTTTTAATTTCTAGGACTTACTGATATTAACTTGCTTGACATCTCCATTATGTTTCGAAGATGACTAGAATTTGTGTGGTAAAATTCATGGACCATTAAGTAAAACAATATCATTCTCAACCCCACCACCACCCCCTCCATGACCGACAGAAAAAAAGGCAGCTGGAGTCAGGATGTAGTTGTAGTTAAGAGAAAAACAACTTCACCTACACAGGTATTAAACCTATAACCTAGCCAAATTCTCAACTAACTGCAGATCATCTTACTGACTCTAAAAACAACTTTATCTTCACTTTTCACCTACCCGAGCTTGAAGAACAGTTTATAAGACACACACGCACCTGAGTTCATAAACAGCATTTTCATGCCTTTTCTCTTCTGCACAGCGGCTGCACCATGTGTCTTTAGTCACTCATACAGTTCTGCCCAGTGAATTCCCAAATGATAACAGAAGCTACAGCATTTACACTAGACACCACGAACTGTCCCCCACACACATACAGAACATACACACGCACACAAAAAAATCTCTCTCACGCTCTTTCTCTATCAATTCTCTCAGCAGCTCTGAGCTGGGATCAGTCTAAGGAGCACAGAGCTAGTCAGCCTGGGTTCTGGTCCCAGCCGCAGCCCCGCCAGCCGCAGCCCCGCCAGCCGCGATGCCCTTGGGCACGTGACCTCTCTGTGTGTGGTAAAATTCAGGAGGGACACCCCCATCACACTAACCCGTGGGGCTTTTTAAGTCTTATCTAAGTTGATAAATGTAAAGCTCTTAAAGCAGCCTGGCTCATCAGGAATGCTAATAAAACGTCAGGAAGGATCATTACTTCCATGTTAAAGACAAAGACCCTGAGGCAAACTAGTTACATAGCTTTTCCAAAGTCACACAGAGCTGGTGGGTGGCAAGGACAGGATTCCCAGCCACAGCCTGGATCTGGAGTCCGGGCTCTGAGCCACGATGTGACACTGCTAGTAAAGGAGGTCTTAGCCTCTGTCTTCAAATCAGTAATGGATGGCTTACTGTGTG
This sequence comes from Redunca redunca, assembly GCA_006410935.1. NCBI lineage: Eukaryota > Metazoa > Chordata > Mammalia > Artiodactyla > Bovidae > Redunca > Redunca redunca. The sequence goes on from SJYQ01000315.1 coordinate 126,682, forward strand.
TGAAAAGAAATTCTCCAAAAGAAAAAAACAAGGCATTTGTCACACCAAAGTACCAAGACATTAAACACCCAATGGCACTTACGTTATAATCAGAAAGAGCAGGTCACACCCCAAAACCTAGAGCAATCTCAAGCACACAGGTGCTTCTGGAACTACCAGGGAATACAGCTTCAAACCCGAACTGCCCTAGACCTTCTATTCCACGTCCTGTAGACACTTAGGTGGCTCAGAAGTGCTCCACACTCAGTGTCTTTGTAAAATTCAGAACAAATCCAAACCAGGGGTAGAGAAAGGAAACAGTGCAGTCTAGTCCCTCATACCTCCCTTTCTCCTGCCACATCAGCAAATTCCACTAGAAGCAGGCGAATTTGTCCCTTGCCACCATTTCTTTATTCAGAGCCAATTCAAAGGCCGTGAAAGACCACATTACCTTTTTAAAAACTTTTCCATTCGGTTGCACTTCATCTTCCTCATTTAGGATTTCACGTGTTCCCAAGAGTCTTTTGTCCTTGAATTTGTTTTTTGCATGCATAAAAACTTTATCAAGTGTATCACATCCAGGGTATAATACGGAGGCCAAACCATCCAAGCTGTTAACAGATCTGTATGCAGAGTCAGGTGCTGAATTTACAGGCTTTGCTTTAGTTCGGTTTGATTTTTCTTGTCTTGACTCAGACAAAAAATAATATGGAATGTATGTTAAAACAGTATAAAGTGATATTATGAACTGTATGAAATACAAAAGAATGGGGTTGATGGTGTGCTTCAGCTTCATGGAAGACGGTTTTGAAGACCCGTGGTTATTCATAGTGTTCAAAAAGGAGAATTAACAGCTTTCTGTAAGAATCTAGAAGGAAAAGAAAGAAAGTTATTGGTCAAAAATCATTCTCCAATAACTTTAAAGGCAAAGTCTTCACATTAGTTAGGCAGATGACTCCCCCCACCCCGCCCCCAATAAGTAGCCACTGGTATACTGGCTCCCAGCAACATACTGTCCACTCCTGCTATTTGTGGGACACTCATTTTGTGCCATTATCTATTAACATGGAATTTCTACAGAAAAGCTTCCACATCATTCTGTAATCAGGTGGCTTTTCCAACCTAACCCCAAGTAACCACAAAGACTTCCCAGTGGTGAGGAGAAAGCAAGCCAGCAGACCAACACCAAGATGGAGACCAACACTGCACCCACTTCCTGTTCTTCAGGGTCTCATTACATTCAGGATGGCAAACATTTAGTACAAAGGCCACATTCTCCTCTCTCCCGGCCCCTGGAACCACTGCTTTCTTTCCCAGGGCGCCCCCTTGTCTCACCCCAGGCAGCCGCAAGCAACTGGAGTTAGCAAACCGCATGAAATTCCCTTTCCACAGAGATTCTAGATAGTTTTCACTTTAGACAGGTTACATTATAAAGCAAGAAGGCAGCAGACTTTGATCATTTTATATGCTGCATTTCTCAGGTTTATTGAGAATCTTCTATGTGTTAAGTCAGGGACTGGAACAGAGAAGGAAACAGCCTAAGCCTCTCCTCCCATGGAGCGGATACATTCCTTGGGAGAGTTCAAGACAACTAGCGCCAGGTGGTGGGTGAGAAACCCCATGAGGAAAGAGTGAGCCCAGTCAGGGAAACACGAGGTGACCAGGCAAGGCTGCAGAGGCCGCTCTAGGATGCGGGTGGGCCTCTCTGGCAAGTGATACCTGAGCCGAGTGGGGAAGAAGGGCGCTAGGCAGAGGATGCAGCCTTTGTACCGCGGGTAGGTGATGCTATCAGTTAACAAACTACCAACTACTCCACCCAGCTCTACCTTCAGGATTGTGATTTCTGACACTCTTCACCTCCACGCTGCAGAAATTCTATTCCAGGAAAGTTTGGCCAGGAGCCCCGAGGAATCCCTCCACCCTGTCTCCGCTCAGGGCAGAAGTTCTACTGCTGATGCAGCAGACCACGGACATGGGCTCTGTGCTTCATCAGGTCGATGCGGGGAGAGCAGCTCCAGAGACAGGAGGCTGCAGCCAAGGCCAGGACCCCATTCAAGAGCAGAGGACAAGGTGCTGCCCCTGGAGCAACGGGACAGAGGTTCTCCACAAGCCAGAGAAGCAGGCTGAAAGGATACAGAGCCCCTTAGCAGTCACTAACTTAGGACTGACTGAGTTGGAACGCAGAACAGACAAGTTCAAGCTCTATGGCATTGGAGAAAACAACGGAGACATTGGTCGTGAGCACCTAAGATGTAGCTGGTAGGTCCACAATAGAAAACAAGCCAAAGGGAAGTTTGGCATCCAGAGAAGTTCAACAGAATCATGGAAAGAGACACTGAGGAAGACTCTTCCTGGAGCCAGGGAAGCCCAAAGACTGCCTCAAACACAACTCCTACAAAGAGCATCTAATCTAACTGGACACACTGTAGGGCATCTTAGGGCCCAGGGCTTTGTCCAAAACGAGAAAGCAATCGACTTGCTAGCAGTGGACAATATGTGCTGGGTGTGGCGCCAACAGAGGCAGGTCATAGAGACAGATGGTTAAAGGGAGCCCTACTAAAACCATGCTGTCACCCCCTGAAGAGGGTACTTCCAAGTAACTGCATGTGTTCCCAAGGCTGGGCCCTGAAGGAGCACCATCAGAGGACACCCACTGCAAAAAAGGTGAACTTCACCAAAACCGGTCAGCTAAGTCACTAAACAAGCAAACAACACAGGGAGGTGTGGGAAAGGAGAGGGGGGCATTAGTCTTTAAAACTGCTACAAGATATCTAAAATGTCCAGTTTAAAACAAAAAATTAGGAAGCATGCAAATCAACAAAAAAGTATGACCCACACATCAGGGGGAAAAACAGGCAGCAGAAATCCTCGAGAGACCCCAAATGTCAGGCTCAGCAGACAAGGTATCAAAGTAGTTTTACAACTATGCTCAGAGAACTAAAGGAAACCATTCTTCAAAAATTAAACCACAAATTCTGAAATTTTTACAAGGTAAGGAACCCCTCTGAATTTGCTCACACATAAAGAAGCAGCCAAAGACTTTGTGAGAAGCCAAAGACTCCCAACTCATCTCTGGGCTCTGTTCACCATTCCCAGCTCTTTTCTTTGATAATATGTTAGATAGTACCTTAAATAATGAGTCCAAAGAATCTAGATTTCTGCCAGAAAGGGAATGGGGAGCCTCTGAAGGTTTCCGTACAGACAAGTGGTACAATGAAAACAAGCACCCTACCACTTCCAGGATACCAGAACTGCAGAGAACAGATGCACTTAATAACCCAGGAGAATGATGTTACCTCATTAAGTACTCTGAAATTTAATACTGCATGTTTCTATCTTGAATTTAAAAATACTGTGATTTAAAAAAACTAATGGCAACCCACTCCAGTACTCTTGCCTAGAAAATCCCATGGATGGAGGAGCCTGGTGTCCATGGGGTCACAGAGAGTTGGACACGACTGAGCGACTTCACTTTCACTTTCACTTTTCACCTTTATCCACAGAAGATATGACTGCATTATAGAAAATCCTAATGAATGCACTGAAAACCTAACATAACAGAATTCAGCAAAAGATCGCATGACATAAGGTAAATATAAAAAATCAGCTGTATTTCTATACACTAGCAATGAATAAAGAAAAGTGAAGGTAAGAAAACAATTTTTTTACAACCCTTTCAAAAACACCTAGGATGAGATATAACAGGAAGTAAAAAACTTGAAAACCACAAAAAATTGTTTAAAGATACTAAACACCTAAACAGAAAACACTGTTTAAGGATTTTAAGACTTAATATTGTTGTTAAAATGGCAACATTCCCCTAACTGATGTACAGATTCAATATTGAAGCTTATCAAAATCTCTGCTCACTTAAGAGAGTTTGTTACTCTTAAGAGAGTAATTGTTTCTAAAATTCACAAAAAATCAAACTAGCCCGAACAGCCAAAACTTCTGAAAAAGAACAAAGTTAAAGGGCTCACACATATTAATTTCAAAACTTAATACAAAGCAGTATTAATCAAGACACTGTGCCACTAGCAAAAGGACACACAGACTAATGGAACAAAACTGAGCATCCAGAAATAAACCTTAGGACAACTGATTTTTCAATAAGACAGCAAAAAAACTCAACAGGGAAAAAAACAGTCTCTTCAACAAACAGTGAACAACTGGACAGCTACATGTAAAATAACAAAGATGAACCCCTTATACCATACTAAAAAATTAACTTAAAACGGATCATAGACCTAAATATAAGAGCTGAAACTATAAAAACTTCAGTAAGTACTAATCACTGAGAATAAGTCGTGTTTCAGGAAGAGTACAATAAAAGGAAGAGGTGGGTTCAGGCTTTTTCTGAAAAGTCTGGGTCTTCTTGGCCCAAACAGTAATTTACTATGATCTTCAAAGTGTAGACGGAGGAAGAGAGATTTTGAATAGATGATACCATATAGCGTGAACAAACACCAAAAGTTCAGGAAACAATCAACCACCCGGGAGAGCAGGGTAGGGATGAGGAGATGAGGGCAGGGTATTAAGGGCCCCAAATTTTAAAGATCAAATTGTTGTGGCCTTTGATGCTGAGGAAGAAACTTAGTTTACATTCCAAAGAACAGAAACACACAGTCTTAGAAAAATCTGTACACCAAGGATAACTTGAAGGCAGTAGGAACTGGAGGGAAGGAAATTACATAGAAGATAACAAATAATCCTCTCCTCCACGGGTCAGGAGGCTGTGTAGAGTATGACATGCAACAAGCAGCTAGGATCTCCGGTTCCTAACTGCCCAGAGGGTGGCAAAGGTGGCAGCTGTGCCTGCAGCCTTTCCAACAACTGAAATCTTTCTGCTTTAATACCCGAGGGTGGTTCTGTACCTGAATCGCAAGCAGAATAAAGCCGCAAGTTACAGCAGAGGCAACGAAAAGGAGGGCAAACAGTGTGGTGCCTTCAACCAAGACCGAAATACAATGAAGAAGCTGGTCAGTGGCTGGAAGACTGGGGGAAGGGAGGGGAATACAAGTCTGAACATAATGGGTTTAAGATGTCTGTGAGTCATCCAAGCACACCAGCTGTGAAAGTTAAAAGGAGTCAGAGCTGCTAAAAGAGAACACACAGGAGATCTCCAAGATAAGTTCAAGAACAGAAAACTTTGGTGGGAAACCAATGCCAAGACTGAGGAAGGGGAAATCCCAAGGAAAAAATCAATGAAGAACTTGGAGAGGGCGGGCTTAGGAAAGTCAAGGGAGGAGAGAGGCAAGTGGTGTCAAATGCAGCCTAGATGCAACAGTCACATGCAAATAAGACATCTGACTTTTCTATAGTGTTTTAGATAAACTAGGTAAAATAACAAAACTTTGGTCGATTGCATCCTTCCTATCTGCTCAAGTATCTATAGAAAATGTAGACTAGTGTTGACTGAAATAAAAAGAATACACAACCAAACAGTCGAGTGTTTATGTTTTATTCTGCAGACATACTGAGGACTGAAGCCCAGGAGACAGGCTCTCAGATTGCTCTGAAGGACTGCTGCAGAGAGATAAGGATGGAGCCAGGGTATACATGAGTTCTGCAGAAACAAACCATGTAGTTGCACTTCAAAAGATTTCTGATAATTGAAGAAAAAAACAAACACCAAGTTAATGAATTTATTAGTGCCTTTCTATGCATAGGAAGATGCAAGAGCCCGGCTCACTGAAATCACTCCTTTGATATGCACCTTAACTGTCTAGGGCCGGTATTCTGTTGTTCTCTCCCCTGAATCTCCTGAGGATTCAGTTCAGGCAGCTGCAGAGGCTTGTGGCTTCCTGGCCACAACATCCTTTGTTTACTGATGTGAAAGGCCACATTCTTCATCCACATTAGGAAACCAGTCACAGCTACTGCATTATGTTACCACACCTCAGAATATGATTATCACCTTCCAGAAAGCAAACCTGAACCATTAAGTCTATTAATCTTTCCTTCACAGTGTCGAGGTTTCCAGTCTAGTTTAAGAAGGCCTCATCCATGCCAGGATTAAACCACTGGCACCCTATGCCCTATATTTTTTCTAGTATTTGCAAAATCTTTATATTTAATCAACATGGAGTTTATTTTTCTCCATTGTGTAAGGGAGAAAGCTAACTTTTTCTTTCAGATGAACTGTCTGAACCATTTATTAAATAAATCATCATTTTCTCAATTAACCAAAGCATCAGGTTGAAATTACAATTTACAATATAAGTATACATGTTTCAATGCCCCAAAAAATAAATAAATAAGTAAATAAATAATAAAAAAATAAAATAAAATAAAGGAAAAAAAAAAAACAAAGCATCACCTTCAATAATAAGTTACAGTTCACACTTGGATTCAGTTCTCGACCCTGTTCTGTTTCTTGGCTGTGCCTGCCCACAGCCCTGCTAACACACCACACCACACCACACAGACTCACAGCAGAGCTCCTTTATCTGTGGTCCATGGACCAACCCTTCAGAACTGCCTTAGTGAAAGTGAAGTCACTCAGTGTCCGACTCTTTGCGACCCCGTAGACTGTAGCCTACCAGGCTTCTCTGTCCATGGGATTCTCCAGGCAAGAGTAAATGGAGTGGGTTGCCATTTCCTTCTCCAGGGGATCTTCCCAACCCAGGGATCGAACCCAGGTCTCCCGCGTTGTGGGCAGACACTTTAACCGCTGAGCCACCAGGGATAAGGCCTTCACTAGCCAGTTTTCAAAATTTTCTTATCAATTCTTACAGATAAAGGAGATCAGTTTTGGGTGTTCTTTGGAAGGACTGATGCTAAAGCTGAAACGCCAATACTCCGGCCACCTCATGTGAAAAGTTGACTCACTGGAAAAGACTCTGATGCTGGGAGGGATTGGGGGCAGGAGGAGAAGGGGACGACAGAGGATGAGATGGCTGAATATCATCACTGACTTGATGGACATGAGTTTGAGTGAACTCCAGGAGTTGGTGATGGACAGGGAGGCCTGACGTGCTGTAATTCACGGCGTTGCAAAGAGTCAGACACGACTGAGCGACTGAACTGAATTATATATAAATTTTAAAGATTTAATACTTCTTTATGGTGAAACACGATTTAAAAAGATCAAAAAGGAACAAATATATATCGCTTATATGGAAAATCTAAAAAAATTATAAAAATGAACTTCTTTACAAAACAAAAATAGACTCACAGACATTGAAAACAAACATGGTTACCAAGGGGGAAAGGGTGTGACATGATAAATTAGGAATCTGGGATTAACAGATAAACACTACTATATACCAAATAGGTTCAAAAAAAAAAAAAAATACAAGGACCTACTGTACAACACATGGAAATATATTCAATATCTTGTATCTATAATGGAAAAGAATCTGAAACTATAATGGAAAAGAATCTGAAAAAATATATATATAAATGAATCACTATTCTCTTCACCTGAAACACTATAAATCAACTACATTTTGAGATTTATGGGGAAAAAAAATTCCATGACAAGATATACAAAGAATTTCAATAAAATTTTTTTTGATTCAAGTAATAAAAAGGAAAACCGGGCAAAGAACACATACAGAGAAGCCCAAAAAAGGAAAAGCAGATGGCTAAAACATACAGACAATATGTTCTCCTAAACTTGTAATCAAGATTCAAATGAAGGCATACTAATTTTAATCCAATAGTTTCACAAACATGTAAAAGACTACAATATCCAGAGTGCACTGAAGTAATCTGGCAGTATTTAAAACACACACACACTTGGCAATCCCACATTCAGAACACTATTCTACAGAAAAGCAAGTGCTTACTAAGCACATAAAAACAAGAATTCAATCATTCATTTGCCAAACAAGTATTGAACACAGACTCTACACCCAGAACTCTTTTCAGAGGATGAAGTCATAGTCATAAACAAAATCTGGGAAGCAAACAGACCAAGCACAAATAACTATATACCAAGAGGTAACTGGAGCTACTGAGAGAAACAAAGCACGTGCAAGGGAATAAACTTGGGAGAGCAGACGACTGCCGCATCATAAAACCGTAAGAGGAGGCATCTCACAGGATGTGAGTAGACAGTCACCTGGAGAGCTGGGAGAAGAGCACTCTAGCTGAGCCCAGGGAGAAAGGGGAACAGTGAGCGGAGATGAGGGTGGAGAGGGTGCTGAGAGGGACCAGATCCTGCAGGGCTGGCACCACATGAGAACAGAGCTGGCACGAGTGAGACCATCTGATCTACCGCGCAAAGGATGACTGCAGCTGCTGCGGGGGCTCTGACGGGGATCGGATGATGATACTGGCTTAGATCAGAATGGGGACGAAGGAGGCAGTGAGAAAAGAGCTGCTTCTGACTGTTTTGAAGGTACAGCTTCGGATTCAGTGAGAGAGAAAAAGAGGAGTCAAAAGCGACTCTGAAGTTTGGGGCCTGAGACATCAAAAAAATACTGAGCGGCATTCACTGAGAAGGGAAGACTGCAAGAGGGCATATTTTGCAACCCCCCCCCCCCCAAAAAAAAAACAAACAAACTAGTTCTGTTTGATGAGAGATAACTTCGGGAATTCTCACCTATTTATGATATGTCAACTGTGAGACTGGCTGAGATGACCTCGGACGTGAGAACACATGCAAATGGCAGGCGGTGAGGCATGCCAACATGTAGAAGGGCCAGGAGAAGGCAGGAGAGGAGGAGCCAGTGTTGCAGAGGAACAGGAGGGTGGAGCCGAGGAGGACCGATCAGCTTTACACGTGCTGTCAACAAGACAAATGTAAACCGAGGCACCAATGAGTTGAGACTTCACAACCATTATCAAAAAGGAAGAAAAAAAAGAACATGACAAGCACTGGCGGGAGGCAGGAGTGGAGAAACCACAACACTTACTGATGCTGGTGGGAATGTAAAATGGTACAGCTGCTACTGAAAACAGATGTCCCTTAAAAAATTAAACACAGAGTTAATACGATCCAGCAATTCCACTTGTGGGTATACTTCCAAAAGAATTGAAAGCATGGACTCAAACAGATATCTGTATACCAAAGTCCACAGCAGCATTTCCTAACAGCTGAAAGACACAAGCTGAGTATTCAAGATAGGTAAATGTATAAACAAAATGTGACTGCCACACAACGAAATATTATTCAGCCTTAAAGAATGAAGTTCTGATACACGCTATACTCTGAAAACATCATGCTAAGTGAAATAGGCAGACACAAAAGGACAATATCTGACTCCGCTTATACTGAGATACCTACAATAAGCAAAGGCACAGAGATGGTGAGTTGCCAGGGGCCGAGGGAATGAAAGCTGTGTTTGCTGGATGATGGGAACGTCTAGAGACAGCTGATGGTGCACAACAACGTTAATATGCTTAATGCCAATGAACTACACACTTAAAGGTGATTACAACGGTAAATTGTTATATATTACTACAATTTTTAAAAAGGGAAGTGAAAAGAAAGTCAAGTGAAAGTCACTCAGTTGTGTCCGACTCTTTGCCACCTCAAGGACTATATAGTCCGTGGAATTCTCCAGGCCAGAATACTGGAGAGGGTAGCCTTTCCCTTCTCCAGGGGATCTTCCCAACCCAGGGATCGAACCCAGGTCTCCCACATTGCAGGCAGATTCTTTATCAGCTGAGCCACAAGGTAAGACAACAATTTTTTTTTTTAATCCAGAAAAAGAAAAAAGAGGAAGGCTGAAAATTAGACACTGGATTTGACAATGTGAAGGTCACTATCGACCTTGAAAAGACCTGAGGTTAAAGATCAGAGCCCAAATGCAGACAGTTAAACAAAAAATAAGAAGAGATCTCTAGGAAGAGGATTAGAGAAACGAGTAATAGAGCAAAACAAAGCAATTCCTTTTGTTTTAAAAATAAAGAGACACGGGAATTCCCTGGCAGTCCAGTGGCTCGAACTTGATGCTTTCATTGCCAGGGCCCAGGTTCGATCACTGGTCAGGGAACTAAGATCCCACAGGCTGTGTAGGGTGGCTAATAAAATAAAATGTATAGTAAGAGATAGTATAGCTTGCAAGGACAGTGATGACTATGACCCAAGAGAGGAAAGATAAGGATTACAGTCATTACTCTGAATCTTAGGAGGACCGTTTCCAGGAAACTCCTGGGATACCCCAGCTGTCTACGTAAAATGACACAGTACAGTCAGCTCTCCATATCCACGGATGCAGATGACAGATATCAAGGGTCAACTGTGTGCAGAAGACGGCAACATCTTTGGGTAGGAGAGAGGGTGAGCATGGGACCCAAGTGGAAGAGGCTGGCCTCAGACAGGAACAGGAAGGCATGGGGGTGGGAAGGAGCTGGTGGGGATCCTCTTTTGGGTGCTTCTATGTGATCCGAATAACAGGAAGCAACACCGGCTAAGAGGGAGAAAGAAAGAAAACAACTAGAAAACTGAGAAAGAAAAGTGTCAGACAGTCATCTAGGAAAACAGGAGGGTGAGTGGAGTAGGAGACGGCAGGCTCACCAGCAGCTCACAAGGCCCGCCTGTGCCCGCAGTCGCGGATGTGCGGGGAGACCGCCCAAGCCAGCGTGCGCTTCCTCGACAGGGTCCGCTGGCGGAGCACAAACGCGCACCAGGAGAGCGGAATGAACCAACGATGGGATTTATTAGGCAAGCACCAGAGCAAAACAGGGTAAAGCGGGGCAGGGGGAGACAAAGAAACTAAGACTGTTTCCAAGGCAGTGAATAAAATGACTGATAAGGGAAATTTAACTTAAGAAGGAACACCATGAGGAGGCAGAGGTTTACGAGAAGGAAACAGATCAGCAGAATGAGATCCTGGCTTGGATTACAGAATTGTTGGAGTTGAGGTACTATAAAGGAACCACAGGAGATAGTAAGCAGTCTGCGTAGAATGTCTGAAGTTAGGATTGCTGAGGGTGTTTAGTTACTGCTCATGGGGAGGTGTAGATATAGTAATGGAGAAAGGGGAAGCAGAGGCAGACTGGAATATGAGATCACTTAAAGACACGAGGCCAAGGAGCGGAAAGGCCGTGGTACTGGGAAGACTGAAACCACTAAGACTCATGATAGGATAGAGTAACGAGTGACAGAAAGCCTGAGGTTCTAGTATTTAAGAAACAAAAGGAGAGACGACTATAACAACAAGAAATTATGGTAAACAGCACAGTTGGAAGGCAAGGCTTAGAGGATGTAGGCAGTACTGCTTCAAAGGCAAAAAACTGTTGAAGTAACCAGATTAGGCCCAAGATGGAGTAGATCATGCTAAACCCCATGTCACCAAAGTACAACCTGGCTGTTTCTGTGCTCAGCTTTCCCAGAAACTGCAGGCATTTGTTATCCAATCAGCCCTGACTGCTCAGCCCAAGTTACTCGACCCGGCTCCATTCCCACCCTTTGCTCCATATAAAGGAAAATAACCCTCTTGAACCAAGCAGCAAATGCCCAGCATAATTTCTTTTCTCTCACTTATTGTTATCTATAAAAATCTCTTGCTGGGATTTCCCTGGAGGTCCAGTGGTTAAGAATCTGCACTTTCACTGCAGAGGACACAGTTCAATCCCTAGTCAGTAACTAAGATCCTGTATGCCACATGATCTGCCGGGAGAAAAAGAAAAAATCTCCGGCTTCGTACAGCTCTTCAGAGCTCCTTTCTGTCTGCTAGACTGGATGCTGCCTAATCCCTGAACTGCTGAATAAATCCTACTAGATAGGAAAATTATCTGGAAACTTTTTTTTGAACTGAAAACAGAAAACAATTTAAAATCAAAGAATGGTTAAAGAACTTATACATACACAGAGTAGATGATATACAGCCATTAAAAATAAGTTATATGTACATGTAGTTAACCTAGAGGGACTTTAATGTACCGTGCTAATTATAAAAAAATTGAAAGCAGCTCTAATTGGTCAAAGTGCGTTAATCTTTGAAGACTATAATAACGTCTACCTTTACTATACTCTTACAACTGCTGATTAAAATAACAAGATGAGTCAAGTTTAACTTTAGAAGATGACCTATCATTATTTTGGAGAAGGAAATGACAGCCCATTCCATTCTTGCCTGGAGAATCCTATGGACAGAGCAGTTGGCAGCAAACAGTCCATGGTGTCGCAAAGAGTCAGACTAAGCGAGTAGAACCATCATTATTTATGCAATGAAAGATTAGTCAACACTAAATCTTTAAATGTGAAATTGTGTGATTATACCTAGTTAGGTTCAAACACCTGAAATGTTTTTAAAATATTCTATATAGATGGTCAACTGTATTATGTCAAAATAAGTTATTTACATCTTACATAATTTTACTTAGCTTTTGTTTAAACTCATAATGATCAAGTTAAAGGAAATCTTTCCCAGTGTGGCATCTATTATTTGAGAAGAACACAGGAGACTTAGAGTGGAGGCAGAAGGAAGGCAGACAGAATTATGAGTAACTGTCAGAAAACAGAAGTTGGAGTTATGAAAATAATTATACATAAAGTAATGGAGATTAATACTCACCTGCAAAATCACCTTCAAATAATATGCTTCAGGAGTATATGAAATTCTGATGTTATGTTACCAAGGGGTATTAGTAATATCATAGTCATGCAACCTGTATTGACTCCCCCTCCCCACAAAAAGCTACAAATCCTCATATGAAAAGCTTCCAGAGACAAAGTGTTTCAATAACAGTTAAAAAAAAAAAAAAAAAAACTGTAAATGCCTGAATTTATGGGGTAGGGGTCACAGGCTGTCAAAGGGACTACCTTCACACTGTAATATTCCATGGTTCTGCCTGCTCGAACATGGTTTTCTACAACAATGTCACAGGCTCAGGAGAGATGCCACATAACAGTGTCTCAACCCATCAACCTCCCCAACTTGGGGGACTGACAGTAGAAACAGGAATTGCTCTGAATCCATGACCCATCACAGCCGCAGGAAGGACCAGGCCAATAACCCTTATGTTCACCCTGCCAATACACTCACCCCCACCAAGAAAATGCATTGGAACTTCAACTTCCAGAGCAGAGAAAGAACCCCTACACTTGAAAATTCTCCTACAAATTCACTGGGGGCAGAGGGAGTGACCCACGCAGCGAGAAAAGGTGACAAGAAAATGCTCCAGAGGGGGCACTGTGATGCCCACAGACAATTAACTGATGTCTTGGTTAACCCTGCCCACCACCCAATTCTATTCCCCTCTCTCTGTCTTCCAAATATGCATCCAGACTACATAATTATTCATATCTGGAAAAATATTCAGCTTAGCATTTTATCTCTAACAAAGTTTAAGTAAGTGAACTGTACAGCGATGAAAAGCAAAAATCTGTATTTGGTGGCATGAAGTCTAACTATAATTTTCACCCAACTTGCAATAAATGGGAAGCAATTCTGAGTATCAAGCAAGGAAGTACAGTGTAGGGAGCTTTGTATCATCTCATTTTAATTGTCACAAAAACCCAATTTCAAGCAGATTGTGTCCAAAGACACATCTAACAGATGAGGTGAAATTTTACCCAACATGTTTGACTCCAAAGCCCATCTGAACTTTAATTCCCCACACTCCCTAAACTCTAGAGCTAATACTTTATTAATAGTTTAAAAGGGGGGAAAGGAAGATAAAAAGGCCCTCACTACTTATATATTCTCCTTTCCACAAAAGTCGCAGTCACATTCCTACAGAACCAAAAGAGTCATGATAAATTATCCAAATTACTTATTTTGAAATGAGAAACTGGGGTCAAAAGGGCAGAAAGAAAGACTTCCTTCCCAGAACTAGGCTGTACTGAGTTGTAACGGGAAATGCAGCCAGCAATTATGGTTTGCTATCAGTAAAGTGTTTCTTTAGGCAGGCCCCTGGCTCTGATGAACATGTTTGCTTCCCTGACTCCCAACACTAATATCCTAATAAAAATTTGAAACATACACATCTGCTTCAGAGGAATGGTTTTAACATTCACTTATTGTGTGCACTGCTAGAAAAACGAAAACACACCACCCAGACCCAACTGTAGGAAAATTTTTAACTCTAACATATAAGCTAATTTATTACCTGCACTTATTCTCACTCTTCCTTTGCTGAAAAAGATTTTTCCTTTCTAAAACTTCATATATTAATAAAATCTTTAACAACTTTTAAAATCTGAAATCTGACCTCACAGCTGTTACTGTTTTATGAATGAAATTAGACTGTACAGCTAAAACTTAAGCCCATTAATCCATGTAAGTACTTCCTCAATACAACAAATTAAAAAAGTCAACAGATTCTGGACCAGAAAGTCTATTAAGGACATTTTTAGAGGACTGAGTCACCACCTGGATTAAATGAACTTTCAATTCACAACTAGGAAATGTGATGAGGAAATAATAGTTTGATCTTTTCTTTTTAAGAAAACTATGAGGCTTTTATTTATTCTAATCTCAGAAAATAAAACTTTTGGCCCTAAAGACACATTGGAAGGCAAGAAGGAAGAAAGGGAAAAGGAGAGAAAGGAAGGAAGGAGGGAGGAAAATTCAAGTCTTCACCATAAATATATTTAAAAACTGAAAAGCAGTTTTAAAAATCCCATTTAAAGTTGTATATCAGTGAACATGTACACACTGCTATATTTAAAAAGGAGAGCCAACAAGGACCTACTGTATACTACATGGAACTCTGCTCAATGTTATATGGCAGCCTGGATAGGAGGGGAGTTTGGGGGAGAATGGATACATGTATATGTACAGCTGAGTTCAATATCCAACTGAAACTATCACAACATTGTTAATCAGCTATACACCAATACAAAATAAAAAGCTTAAAAAAAATTGTGTCAAAAAAAAACCCCTAGAAATAAATTTAACCAGTCTCCCAAGGCAAATGAAATAAAAGCAAAAATAAACAGGTAAGATCTAATTAAACACTTTTGCCCAGCAAAGGAAACCATAAAAAGACAACATACAGAATGGGAGAAAATATTTACCACAATGAGACTAACTAGGAATTAATATCCAAAATGTACAAACAGCTATACAAACAGCTCACACAGCTCAGTATCAAAAAAAGAAAAAGAAACAATCAAAAAATGAGCAGCAGACCTAAATAGATATTTCTCAAAAGAAGACACAGAGACAGCCAATAGTCATATGAAAAGATGTTAAACATCACTAATTAGTAGAGAAATGAAAATCAAAACCACAATGAGAATTTACAAATAACAAATAATGGAGAGGGTGTAGAGGAAAGGAACCCATCCTATACTGCAATCTGGTGCAGTATAAAACTAAAAACAGAGCTGCCATATAATCCAGCAGCCCCACTCCTGGGCAGATATCTGGAAAAGATGAAAACTCTAATTCAAAAAGACATATGCTTCCCAATGTTCATGGCAGCTATTACTATTTACAATACCCATAAACAATTGCTTCTGAATGTCCTGAAGAACACACACACACACACAAATGGGATACTACACAGCCATAAAAAAGAATATCACTATTTGCAGCAACATGGATGGATCTAGACATTGCCATACTAAGTCAGAGAAAGACCGTATCATAGATATCACTTATACGCAGATCTAAACACAAAGATACAAATGAACTTATTTACAAAACAGAAATAGACCCCTGAGACAGAGAAAACAAATTTATAATTACCAAAGGAGAAAGGGAGGCAGGGAAAATTAGGCACTTGGAAATAACATATACACACCACACCACTATATATAAAATGGATAACCAACAAGGACCTTCTGCATAGTACATAAAACTATACTCAGTATTTGGAAATAACTGATAAACAAAAAGAATCTGAAAAAGTATTTATATTCTATTATACATTCTTTATTGGAGAAGGCAATGGCACCCCACTCCAGTATTCTTGCCTGGAGAATCCCAGAGACAGGAGCCTAGTGGGCTGCCGTCCATGGGGTCACAGAGTTGGACACAACTGAAGCGACTTAGCAGCAGCAACAGCAGCATACATTCTTTACATATATATACAAGTGAGTATACATATTTATATATATATTAACTGAATTCTTATGTGTATTCTTTATATATATAAAAACTGAATCATTCTGCTGTATACCTGAAACTAACAATGTAAATCAACTATTTAAAAAAAAAAATTCAGCTTTCTCAAAAAGATAAAAATAATACAAATGGATCTACACAAAACAGAAACAAATTCTCAAAACATAGAAAACAAACTTATGGTTAGCAAAGGGGAAGGGAGGGAGGTTAAATCAGGAGTATGGGATTAAAAGCTACAACTATTAATACTATACATAAAATAGATAAGCATCAAGGATTTACTGTATAGCACAGAGAACTACATTCAGTATCTCATAATAATCTATAATGGAAAATAATCTAAAATACAGATATCTATCTGAATCACTTTGCCATATACCTGAAATGCACAATATTGTAAATCAACTATGCTTCAATAAAGGAAAAGCAACATTAAATTTCTAAATTAAAATTTTGGAAATATTTTTAAAAATTAAAAAGCTGCTGAACAGAGACAACTTTACATAATTTTGAGTCCTCCACTGTACTTTTTAGATTTTCAGTCCTTTTATACTAATAGTTGAAATAACTTAGGACTCTTGGGTATTCTCCTTGAACTACAAATACAGTACCTTGACTTCCCTAACCTTGATTGAAGTAATTTAAATTTACTACTTTTATTCCACTTTCCTTTTCTAAATAAAGTCCAAGATGGACGTTTTTTCAAAAAAGAAAAAACGTTGGGTCTTGTCATAAAATTAAATAAGAAACAAAGAAATTAGGCAGGGGAATCTTTATCTTTTTCTGCCTGACTTAGAACAAGGATTTTAATAAATACATCTGTGCACAAGAATACTCAAATACACACCTACACCAATCTCAGCTCTGCAACCAATTACTGTAAGTCATTGTTCAAGTCACTAAATCCTAATTTGCTCACCACTAGTGTTGATGGAATTAAACTAGTTCTATTTCAAAACTATATTTTACTGATGTAAGGGACTCCTAAAATGATTTAGAAGTACCAACAGACCATCAAACATTGGAGATTTAAATAACCTGTGGAAACCAATTCTGTCTTCTATATAAGGTACTTTCCCCTCTCCTTTGGGGGGTAAAGGGAAAAGAAGTAAGAAAAGAGTTCTCTGTTTTAAATAACAAAACAAACAAGGAAAAACCCTCAATGAGAAGGCTTCTACAAATTCATTTCAAAAACTTAACATTTTCCAATCAGATGAGATTGTCTCCGTGGTGGAAAAAAGAACAAGTGTAAGCAAGGAGTATGGAAAGCCCTTACTTCCTTTTCATTCTGAATCACATGAATGTACTACTTAAACAGAAGTACTTTTTAACACAAAGTCTAAAGATGATGTGGGTGGTCTATGAGATTGAGCTGATAGATCCAACAAAGAGGAGAGGAGTTCAGATCTGGGTTAAATTTCCTGCCAAGTAAAGGAGAACTGCTCAAATCAACATACACAAGTTTTAATGCATTGGCAAAATCAGATTTCATACATTCATCCTGATCTCTCACATCTCTGGCCACCTGGCTAAAAGAGCGAGTCAAGCACCCCAGAAAAGGAAACTGCCAGGTGATCTTCTCTTACACAGTTAAATGTATAAAAGCCTGAGGTTCCCATGCAAGAAGGCAGTGAAGTGGATTTACCCATTGGAATGGCCCTTTACTCTTCCTTAAGGTTGCCAGATTTAACAAATAACAAAAATTCAGTCCAGTTAAAAGCTGAACTTCAATTAAACAACAAATTTCAGCGAACATATGTCCATGCAATATCTGGGACACATAGTAAAACATTATTCAGTGCTTATCTGAAATTCCGATGTCTGGTATTTTGTATGGCAACCCTACTCCTATCCCCAATCCATCACAAAGTGGGACAATCAGGACACCCAACCACTCTGGTTTGCCTAGGACTTTAGGGTTTCCTGGGATTCAGGACTTTTTAGTACTAAAACCAGGGAAGTCCCAGGCAAACCAGAATGAGCCAGTCATCCTGCCATTAATCATTTCCTGAACTAAGCAAACCAATTACAGCCTGAGATCCACCACTAGTTAAGTGTGATATTAATGAAATAACTTTTCTGTACCTTATTTCCCCACATGCATGAAATTTAAAGTGCAGTAGATAATAAGGGGGACTTCCCTGGTGGCTCAGATGGTAAAGAATCTGCTTGCAATGCGGGAGACCTGAGTTCGATCCCTAGGTTGGGAAGATTCCCTAGAGGAGGGCACGGCAACCCACTCCAGTATTCTTGCCTAGAGGATCCCCGTGGACAGAAGAGCTTGGCTGGCTACAGTCCATGGGGTTGCAAACAGGTGGACATGACCTGAGTGACTAAGCACAGAACAGGTAATAAGGGACTCTGGAAAAATGCAAAGGCATGATAAATGCTAGTTATTAGTACAGCTGGTTTTGGTACAAATTTCTTTTTCATGTGGAGTTTCAAAGCAGACAGGTATCTGCTTCATTTACACACTTTTTATAAGATCTACTAAAGGTCCTACTACCTGCAACATTGGTTTGATTGCACATAAAAACTGTTCAACAGACCTGTTTCTTTCAGAACTACAGCTATGCTCTAGGTTTGATGATGGCCCTCATTCACCTGCTGTGTAACATGGACAAGTCAATCAGCATCCCCAAGCTTCAGATTCCCTGTAAAACTGGGGTGGTAACAAATATCTCACAAAACTCCCTTGGAGAGAAAAATGGGAAAGTAGGTGAAAGCACTCTACATAAATTACAAAACACAATGTAAGTTTTAGTAGCATTTTAAATTTGTTTATATATATATAAAACTGTGGGTACCAATATTAATATTTTGTTTTACCTTGATAATTTCTTCTTCCCTCTGATTCTGAAGGTACTAAAGTCAATTCAACTGTACTCTTACTGAGAACTTAGGCTATGGAGCCAAAAAGACTAGGCTTAACACTTAGCTCAACTACTTAATAAATGTCAGTCAGTTCAGTTGCTCAGTCATGGCTGACTCTTTGCGACCCCATGGACTGCAGCATGCCAGGCCTCCCTGTCTATCACCAACTCTCTGAGTTTACGCAAACTCATGTCCATTGAGTCAGTGACGCCATCCAACCATCTCCTCCTCTGTCGTCCCCTTCTCCTCCTGCCTTCAATTTTTCCCAGCATCAGGTCTTTTCCAATGAGGTGGCCAAAGTATTGGAGTTTCAGCTTCAGTATCGGCCCCACCGATGAACATTCAGAACATTCATACTAAATGTCACCTGAGATAAATTACCTAACCCTCATTTCCTCATCTGTAAAATGAGGAGAGAAATATCTGTATCACATAAACACCTAATACACGTGAAGAATATAACACCTGCCTCATAATAAGTACACAATTCCCAGCTGCTATTATTTCTGATTTAATAAGATTTCCTGGTGGCTCAGGGCTTATGGTGACTCAGACGGTAAAGAATCTGCCTGCGATGTGCGAGACCTGGGTTCAATCCCTGGGTTGGGAAGATACCCTGGAAGAGGCCCTGGCAACCCACTCCAGCATTCTTGCCTGGAGAATCCCCATGGAGAGAGGAGCCTGGCGAGCTACAGTCCACGGTACCACAAAGAGTCGGACACAGCTGAGCGTCTAAGCACACAATAAAGATGCGAGAGTTAGAAGAGGCTGAAATCACTTATATATCCTTGAGTCCCTTATAAAATGATAACGGAAAATAACTATGCTTAACACATCTTGTATTTGGAATTGGTACCAGTCCATTCAGCCTCCTTAGCCAGCTAGTCAATTTTGGGAATTTCTTTCCATGAGCTTTAGGTTAGATGATTACAAATTTATGTTTAAGAAAATACATATACTAGTATTTTTTTTGCATATATAATATTCCATGCAAAGATTTACATGTCCTTGGATTTTATGACAAAGAACTACTGAAGCCCACTCTCTGGATCCCACTCCAGTCCCATTCCATAAAATGCTTTCTTCTTTTCATAAACTCAATTATTTTACCACTAATGGGAACAGGTTTCAAAATTAAGACAAAGAGTTGCCTTCCTGCTTCTCTCTTCCATTCTTCGATGTGCCAAGTTTTTCCTGCCCTCTGCAGCTTTTTCATAAATGTTCAAAAACTAACTTGTGTTTTAAAAGTAGAAAGTATAAGGAAAAAGGAATCTACCTTTGATAGCTATGAGAAGTATTTGGCCCGACTCTAAGAAATCTTTTCATGTGAGGTCAAGGGAGCAGCAACCTTGACATTGTCCTATCTCCTTCCAAACTTCTAATCACCTACACATACCAAAAAAAAAAAAAAAATTCTGAATAATTCCTCTCTGCTGCACGACTATACACGCAACTAATACTTTCTGCTACCATCCAAATGTAGAATACTGGATAAAGTGAAGGCCATCAAAACTTCGCTACTCTATAAAATATTTAAGTATGAATCACTAGAATCGTGGATAGAATTTCCTTTTTAATCAATATAACTGAACATCAAGAAAGACATCAACTTGCTGTGAATTTGTAACATAGATTTAAAATACTATTGAGTAGCAATGATAACGAATCTAAATGTATTCACATACAATTCTATTTGTTAATGTTTTCATTTAAATTCTACATGTCATTTTTAGGGGGACTACCCTGGTGGCTGAGATGGTAAAGAATCCGCCTGCAATGCAGGCGACCGGGGCTCGATCCCTGGGTCGGGAAGATCCCCTGGAGAAGGCAATGGCTATCCACTCCAGTATTCTTGCCTGAAGAATCCCATGGACGGACCATGGGGTCGCAGAGAGTCGGACACAACTGAGCGCCTAAGACTAAGACTAATAACTAATATTAATGTTAACTAATAATACTACTAGTAACTAGCATTAAAATAAAATTCTAATCAAAATTTGCTTCTCTAGATTTCCTTAGGGGCTTTAAATGCTTCAACCCAACAACTACACAAAGGACATTTACACATGTGAAATAGATCAATTTTTACATTTCTTAACTCTCAGAACTTCTGAATGAGTAGCTCCCAAATGTGAAGAGGTAAAATTCTAAGTTTTAGAATTCAAGACACTGACTTTATCAAATCATCTATGAAATTCTATTTATTTCATAATACAATTAACCTGCTTAATTACAGTCATAATACAATTAAGACTGGTTCCAAATCAGTAAAGGAATACGTCAAGGCTGTATATTGTCACCGTGCTTATTTAACTTATATGCAGAGTATATCATGTGAAATGCCAGGCTGGATGAAAAACAAGCTGGAATAAAGATTTCCAGGAAAAATATCAATAACCTCAGATTTGCAGATGACACCACCCTTAAGGCAGAAAAAGAAGAACTAAAGAGCCTCTTCATGAAAGTGAAAGAGGAGAGTGAAAAAGTTGGCTTAAAATTCAACATTCAGAAAACTAAGATCATGGCATCCGGCCCCATCACTTCATGGCAAACAGATGGGTAAATAATTGAAACAGTGACAGATTTTTTTTTTTGGGGGGGGAGACTCCAAAATCACTGCAAATGGTGACTATAGCCACGAAATTGAAATACACTTGCTCCTTGAAAGAAAAACTATGACCAACCTAGAAGGCGTATTAAAAAGCAGAGACATGACTTTGCCAACAAAGGTCCATATAGTCAAAGCTATGGTTTTTCCAGTAGTCATGTATGGATGTGACAGTTGGACTATAAAGAAAGCTGAGCACCAAAGAATCGATGCTTTTGAACTGTGGTGTTGGAGAAGACACTTGAGAGTCCCTTGGACTGCAAGGAGATCCAACCAGTCCATCCTAAAGGAGATCAGTCCTGAATATTCATTCACTGGAAGGAATGATGCTTAAACTGAAGCTCCAATAATTTGGTCACCTGATGCGAAGAACTGACTCACTGGAAAAGACACTGATGCTGGGAAAGATTTAAGGTAGGAGAAGGGGATGACACAGAATGCGATGGTTGGATGGCATCACCAACTCGATGGACACGAGTTTGAGCGAACTCCAGGAGTTGGTGATGGACAGGGAAGCCTGGCATCCTGCAGTCCTTGGGGTCAGAAAGAGTAGGACACAACTGAGCAACTGAACAATTAACCTGTGTGAACAATGGATTTCCTTTTCCTTTTTGGGTACCTGATCAAATCTAGGCAAACTTATAAGACAGTTACCTCTGTCACTTTGCCATAGCACTTGTTTCTCCCCCACCCTAAGGAGATGAACTAAAATTCCCAAATCACTTCTTTTTGTATCCCAATCTAGCTGACTCTCAATAAAGGCAATACTAACTGTAGTCATAATTTATATAAGTGCTTTACTATTTAATAAATGTGCAGCGGCTGCGACCAGCACAAACATCGTAGCCAAGAGGAGCTACCCCATGTCCGAGGTCAGGGGCAGAAGCCGGGAGGACCCCCTGCCCGAGGGGCAGCAGCCAAGTGGAGCTACCCCATGTCCAAGGCCACGGGTGGTGGCCAGGAGGAGAAACCCTCCTGCATGGGCGCAGGAGTGCCTAGAGGAGCTATTCCACGTTGAAGGTCAGGAGGGGTGGCAATAAGGAGATACCCCTCGTCCAAGGTAAGGAGCAGCGGCTGCGCTTTGCTGGAGCAGCCGTGAAGAGATATCCCACGTCCAAGGTAAGAGAAACCCAAGTAAGACGGTAGGTGTTGCTAGAGGGCATCAGAGGGCAGACACACAGAAACCATAATCACAGAAAACTAGTCAATCTAATCACACTAGGACCACAGCCATGTCTAACTCAATGAAATTAAGCCATGCCCTGGGGGCCTACCCAAGATGGGCGGGCATGGTGGAGAGGTCTAACAGAATGTGGTCCACTGGAGAAGGGAATGGCAAGCCACTTCAATATTCTTGCCTTGAGAACCCCATGAACAGTATGAAAAGGCAAAATGATAGGATACTGGAAGAGGAACTCCCCAGGTGAGTAGGTGCCCAATGCGCTACTGGAGATCAGTGGAGAAATAATAACTCTAGAAAGAATGAAGGGATAGTGCCAAAGCAAAAACAATACCCAGTTGTGAATGTGACCGGTGTTAGAAGCAAGGTCCGATGCTGTAAAGAGCAATACTGCATAGGAACCTGGAATGTCAGGTCCATGAATCAAGGCAAATTGGAAGTGGTCAAACAAGAGATGGCAAGAGTGAATGTCAACATTCTAGGAATCAGCGAACTATAATGGACTGGAATGGGTGAATTTAACTCATATGACCATTATATCTACTACTGCAGGCAGGAATCCCTCAGAAGAATCGGAGTAGCCATCGTGGTCAACAAAAGAGTCCAAAATGCAGTACTTGGATGGAATCTCAAAAATGACAGAATGGTCCCTGTTCGTTTCCAAGGCAAACCATTCAATATCACAGTAATCCAAGTCTATGCCCCAACCAGTAACGCTGAAGAAGCTTAAGTTGAATGGTTCTATGAAGACCTACATGACCTTTTAGAACTAACACCCAAAAAAGATGTCCTTTTCATTACAGGGGACTGGAATGCAACAGTAAAAGTCAAGAAACACCTGGAGTAACAGGCAAATTTGGCCTTGGAATACGGAATGAAGTAGGGCAAAGATTAATAGAGTTTTGCCAAGAGAACACCACACTGGTCAAAGCAAACACACTCTTCCAACAACACAAGAGAAGACTCTACACATGGACATCACCAGATGGTCAACACCAAAATCAGATGGATTATATTCTTTACAGCCAAAGATGGAGAAGCTCTATACAGTCAACAAAAAGAAGACCAGGAGCTGACTGTGGCTCAGATCATGAACTCCTTATTGCCAAATTCAGACTTAAATTGAAGAAAGTAGGGAAAACCACTAGACCATTCAGGTATGACCTAAATCAAATCCCTTATGATTATACAGTGGAAGTGAGAAATAGATTTAAGGGACTAGATCTGATAGATAGAGTGCCTGATGAACTATGGACGGAGGTTCGTGACACTGTACAGGAGACAGGGATTAAGACCATCCCCATAGAAAAGAAATGCAAAAAAGCAAAATAGCTGTCTGGGGAGACCTTACAAATAGCTGAGAAAAGAAGAAAAGCAAAAAGCAAAGGAGAAAAGGAAAGATACAAGCATTTGAATGCAGAGTTCCAAAGAATAGCAAGAAGAGATAAGAAAGCCTTCCTCAGCGATCAATGCAAAAAAAATAGAGGAAAACAACAGAATGGGAAAGACTAGAGATCTCTTCAAGAAAATTAGAGATGCCAGGGGAACATTTCATGCAAAGATGGGCTCGATAAAGGACAGAAATGGTATGGACCAAACAGAATCAGAAGATATTAAGAAGAAGTGGCAAGAATACACAGAAGAACAGTACAAAAAAGATCTTCAAGAACAAGATAATCACGATGCTGTCGTCACTCATCTAGAGCCAGACATCCTGGAATGTGAAGTCAAGTGGGCCTTAGAAAGCATCACTACAAACAAAGCTGGTGGAGGTGAAGGAATTCCAGTTGAACTATTTCAAATCCTGAAAGATGATGCTGTGAAAGTGCTGCACTCAATATGCCAGCAAATTTGGAAAACTCAGCAGTGGCCACTGGACTTGAAAAGGTCCGTGTTCATTCCAATCCCAAAGAAAGGCAATGCCAAAGAATGCTCAAACTACCACACAATTGCACTCATCTCACATGCTAGTAAAGTAATGCTCAAAATTCTCCAAGCCAGGCTTCAGCAATACATGAACTGTGAACTTCCAGATGTTCGAGCTGCTTTTAGAAAAGGCAGAGGAACCAGAGATCAAATTGCCAACATCTGCTGGATCATAGAAAAAGCAAGAGAGTTCCAGAAAAACATCTATTTCTGCTTTACTGGCTATGCCAAAGCCTTTGATTGTGTGGATCACAATAAACTGTGGACAATTCTGAAAGAAATGGGAATACCAGACCACCTGACCTGCCTGTTGAGAAATCTGTATGCAGGTCAGGAAGCAACAGTTAGAACTGGACATGGAACACAAAACTGGTTCCAAATAGGAAAAGGAGTAGGTCAAGGCTGTATATTGTCACCCTGCTTATTTAACTTCTATGCAGAGTACATCATGAGAAACACTGGACTGGAAGAAGCACAAGCTGGAATCAAAACTGCCAGGAGAAATATCATTAACCTCAGATATGCAGATGACACCACCCTTATGGAAGAAAGTGAAGAGGAACTAAAAAGTCTCTTGATGAAAGTGAAAGTGGAGAGTGAAAGAGTTGGCTTAAAGCTCAACATTCAGAAAACGAAGATCATGGCATCCGGCCCCATCACTTCATGGGAAATAGATGGGGAAACAGTGGAAACAGTGTCAGACTTTATTTTGGGGGGCTCCAAAATCACTGCAGATGGTGATTGCAGCCATGAAATTAAAGGACGCTTACTCTTTGGAAGAAAAGTTATGACCAACTAGATAGCATATTCAAAAGCAGAGACGTTACTTTGCCAACAAAGGTCCGTCAAGTCAAGGCTTGGTTTTTCCAGTGGTCGTGTATGGATGTGAGAGTTGGACTGTGAAGAAGGCTAAGCGCCAAAGAATTGATGCTTTTGAACTATGGTGTTGGAGAAGACTCTTGAAAGTCCCTTGGACTGCAAGGAGATCCAACCAGTCCATTCTAAAGGAGATCAGTCCTGGGTATTCTTTAGAAGGAATGATGCTATAAAGTTGAAACTCCAGTACTTTGGCCACCTCATGCGAAGAGTTGACTCATTGGAAAAGACTCTGATGCTGGGAGGGATTGGGAGCAGGAGGAGAACGGGACAACAGAGAATAAGATGGCTGGATGGCATCACTGACTCAATGAACGTGAGTCTGAGTGAACTCTGGGAGTTGGTGATGGCAGGGAGGCCTGGCGTGCTGTGATTCATGGGGTTGCAAAGAGTCGGACACGACTGAGTGACTGAAATGAACTGAACTGAGTGAAAGAAGTCATTCTGAAAGGTTACATACTCTATTACTCCAAGTATATGACATTCTGGAGAAGACAAAGCTATTGAGACAGCAGAAGGTTGCCAAAAATTAAGGATGAAGGAGGGATGAACAGAACAGGCAGAGCACAGAGGATACTATCAGTTCAGTTCAGTTCAGTCATTCAGTCATTTCCGACTCTTTGCGACTCCATAAATTGCAGCACGCCAGGCCTCCCTGTCCATCACCAACTCCTGGAGTTCACCCATACTATAGTGGTAGATAAATGACTTACATACTTGCCCAAATCCATGGAAAGCACAACACCAAGAGTGATCTCTAACATAAACTGATAGTGATGCATCGGTATAGGTTCACTGACTGTAATAAACGTACCACTCTAGTGCAGGACGATGAGTATGGGGTTGGCTGTGCAATATGGGAGGACAGAGGATATATGGGAAATCTCTCTACCTTCTGCTCAATTTTGTTGTGAACTTGAAATTACTCTTCAAAATCGTCTATTGAAAAAAGATATATCCAAAACTTTTTATAAAGTATATTGAGGTTTTCATTCATTGTTACAATGGTCAAGAAGAATTAGATATATAATAGTATTTCACTGTGTATATAGTAATTTATTAATATTATCTCAATGTTTTCTTAGTCACTTTTAAAGCAGATAGGTTAGCTGTCATCAGTCATTAAAAAATATACATTAACAGATATCAGCCTAAACTCACAGAGCCAGTAAGTACAGCTAACAGTTAAGTAGAGCAAATAATTAAATATTTTGAGTCAAAATTCAGCACACCACTGCCTCACTATTAAATTCCTCATTCCCTACAAGACAGCCAGATAAACATGGTCAACATCACTAGTCATCAAAGAAATACAAATTAACACAGTATAATTTTCCCCTATCAGATTTTTTTTTTTTTTACGAAAAAAACCACAAGTATTGGTGAGGATACAGGAAACAAGGCAGCTCCTGGCATTATTGGGGGAAGTGTAGCCACTATGGACAGCAATCTGGCAGCAAAAGCTAAACACGTAAATTCCTATGACTTAGCAAATTACTTCTGAGAAATTTGCCCCGGAGAAGCTTTGACACAGGTGCATGCTAACTTTACCTTGCTTTGTTAATTACTCTAACGAGACAAGTCCTTGAATTGAACTGACCCCCAATAAATGCTGAATCTCAACAAAGATTTATTGACCCATACATTTTTGTACAAAAAAGATCTTCATGACCCAGATAATCATGATGTTGTGATTACTCACCTAGAGCCAGACATCCTGGAATGTGAAGTCAAGTGGGCCTTAGAAAGCATCACTACAAACAATGCTAGTGGAGGTGATGGAATTCCAGTTGAGCTATTTCAAATCCTGAAAGATGATGCTGTGAAAGTGCTGCACTCAATATGCCAGCAAATTTGGAAAACTTAGCGGTGGCCACAGGACTAGAAAAGGTCAGTTTTCATTCCAATCCCAAAGAATGGCAATGCCAAAGAATGCTCAAATTACCGCACAATTTCACTCATATGTCACACGCTAGTAAAGTAATGCTCAAAATTCTCCAAGCCAGGCTTTAGCAATATGTGAACCATGAACTTCCAGATGTTCAAGCTAGTTTTAGAAAAGGCAGAGAAAAAGAAAAGAAAGACAGCGCTAAGTCGTGTCCAACTCTTACGATCCCACAAACTGTAGCCTACCAGGCTCCTCTGTCCTTGGGATTCTCTAGGCGAGAATACTGGAGTGGGTTGCCATTTCCTTCTCCAGGGGATCTTCCCAACCCAGCAACTGAACACAGGTCTCCCCCAGTGCAGGCAGATGCTTTACTGACTGAGCTACGCAGGAAGCCCCAAGGCAGAGGAACCAGAGATCAAATTGCCAACATCCTCTGGATCATGGAAAAAGCAAGAGAGTTCCAGAAAAACATCTACTTGTGCTTTATGGACTACGTCAAAGCCTTTGACTGTGTGGATCACAATAAACTGTGGAAAATTCTGAAAGAGATGGGAAGACCAGACCACCTACCTGCCTCTTGAGAAATCTGTATGCAGGTCAGGAAGCAACAGTTAGAACTGGACAGGGAACAACAGACTGGTTTCAAATAGGAAAAGGAGTACATCAAGGCTGTATATTGTCACTCTGCTTATTTAACTTATATGTAGACTGCAGCCATGAAATTAAGACACTTACTCCTTGAAAGGAAAGTTATGACTAACCTAGACTGCATATTAAAAAGCAGAGACATTATTTTGCCAACAAAGGTCCATCTAGTCAAGGCTATGGTTTTTCCAGTGGTCATGTATGGATGTGAGAGTTGGACTATAAAAAAAGCTGAGTGCTTTAGAACTGATGATTTTGAACTGTGGTGTTGGAGAAGACTCTTGAGAGTCCCTTGGACTGCAAAGAGATCCAACCAGTCCATCCTAAAGGAGATCAGTCCTGGTTGTTCACTGGAAGGACTGATGCTGAAGTTGAAACTCCGATACTTTGGCCACCCGATGCGAACAGCTGACTCATTTGAAAAGACCCTGATGCTGGGAAAGATTGAGAGCAAGAGGAGAAGGAGATGACAAAGGATGAGATGGTTGAATGGCATCACCAACTTGATGGACAGGAGTCTGAGTAAATTCCGGGAGTTGGTGACGCAAGGGAAGGCTGGCGTGCTGCAGTCCATGAAGTCACAAAGAGTCGGACACGACTGAGGGACTGGACTGAACTGAAGACAAGAAGAGAAGAAACTGCAGGCAGTAATGGTATCATCAAAGGCAGAGGAATTCAACAAAAGGGCCATTTAAGAAAAGTATCTGCCATAGGCGGATTAACCTCCTCAGAGCTATCAGGTCCTAATCCCAGGAAGCAGTGAACATTACCTTACTTGGAAAAGGGGTCTTTGCCAGTGTTATTAAAGTAAGGCATTTGAGATGAGACACTCCTGGGCCTCAAATGCCATGAAATGTCCTTGAGAGAGACAGAGGCAGTAGATTTGACTGCCACCGTGAAAGCAAAGTGAAGATAAAGCAGAGATATGAAGGCCTGGAAGCCTGGAGGGGTGCCACAGGCGCTGAAGAGTAACAAGCTTCCTTTGCCTCTCAGAGCCTCTTGGGGGCGCCCAGGCCTGACAACACCTTGATTTTGGCCCAGTAACGCTGACTCAAACTTTTGGCCTCTATTAGAGAATAAATTACTCTTGCGTGGAAAATCCCATGTACGGAGGAGCCTGGTAGGCTGCAGTCCATGGGGTCGCTAAGAGTCGGACACAACTGAGCGACTTCACTTTCACTTTTCACTTTCATGCACTGGAGAAGGAAATGGCAACCCACTCCAGTGTTCTTGCCTGGAGAATCCCAGGGACGGAGGAGCCTATTGGGCTACCATCTATGGGGTCGCACAGGGTCGGACACGACTGAAGTGACTTAGCAGCAGCAGCAGCAGAGAATAAATTCCTGTTGTTTTAAGCCACCAAACTGTGCCATGACAGCAGTTCTAAGAAGCAAACACTGCACCTCACTCCACTGCCCTGTGTGCCATGCTAGATGCTAAATGATGTAGACATTATTCAGGTCTCTGAAGAGCCATTCAGATTTTTATGCAGCAGAATAGCATAATCATAATCTGCCTCATAATGTTAAATCTAAGCCCAATGTTAAGAATTTGTTAATGGGAAAAAGCTAGAAACACAAAGGTATATCAGAACCAAACATCTGAACAGAAGATAAAGCTCTAAATCACCAGGCCTGGAAGCCTGGAGGAGTGAACTTGGGCAGAAAATCACAATGAAAGAGATGAAGACAAAAAAGGGGCAGCAGGATGAAACAGAGGTAGGAAAACAGAGGAAACACTTTAAATATGTATATGTAATTAATTTTCTCAAAGGGATAAGAGAGACCATCTTGTGGATGAAACAAGAATAGGAAGGCATACAGAAGACAGAAAAAGTTCTTGTAACTGAGTAACACCTAAAGGTTAAAAGTCAACAGGTATATTAGAAAATGAAGCTGAGAATATTTTTCCAGAAAGGAAAGCAAAAGCAATGAGGTAGAGAGCAGGAGGTCAAGATTTTTTTTTTTAAATCAGGTGTCAAATTAATCCCAAAGGCTAAGTTCCACTAAAAGTTCTCCGAAGAAAGAAAAAAGAGAATGAAGAGACAGAAATTACTGAAGCATTCTGCAATAACCTATCCCAGAGCTGATGAACCCTAGACTTCAAACTGAAAGGGCCTACTAGGTACTGAGCCGATGAATGTGGGGGTGCCGGGGGAGTGCGAACCTGAACTCCAGACACAGCCTTGTGAATTCTCAAACCACCAGGTGTAAGAAAGCTTCCAAAAACCACCACCAAGTCGCCTACAAATCAGGTAATTCTATAATTAATCAGCAAAGAAGGATACTTTGGAGACTAAAGGCATGTACTACTATAAGACGAATTTGAAGGCATTCCAGACAAACAAGGGTGTACAGTCATCCTTCCAATAATGGAGTAAGAACCCCAGTGGCAGCAGATGGCTCCGCAACACTGCAAGGCCATGAACAATGCCTCCCAAGTTCTGTGGCAATTTTTTTTAATGTTCATTTATATATTTATTTGGCTGCAATGGGTCTTAGTTACAGCATGTGGACTCTTTTAATTGCAGCGTGTGGGATCTCGCACTCTAGCCAGAGATCAAACCTGGGCCCCCTGCACGGGGAGCAGAGCCTTAGCCACTGTGTGCATATACATTCCTTTGATAAAAGTTTGAGAGAGAATTTTTAAGCCAGAATTGGTCTAAATTTTATAATCTATTTCATAATAGAGGTCAGTCCCACAAGACTGTTCCCCAGTTGGTAGTTACAAGTCTCCAGCCAGCTATAAATCAGGATTCCCACAAACTCCTCCTCAGGTTCAGTAATTTGTAAGCCTCCAAATAAAAATAAATTTGAAAAAGTAACAACAAAAAAAAATAATTTGCTAGGATGGCTCACAGAACTCAGGAACTCTCTTATGTTTATCAGTTCATTATAAAGGATACAACTTGGAAACAGACAAATGGAAGAGATGCACAGGGCAAAGGACCACGGTGGAGGAGTGGACCACACAGCTTCCAAACTCCCTCCAGGGGTGCTGCCTCCCCAGCACCTGGACAGAAATGTTCACCAATCCGGAAGCTTACTGAATATCCCCCTTCCAAGAGTTTTTACAGAGCTCAGAGTCCAGTCCCCTCGCCCCTTGCAGGAGACTGGGAGAGGGGTTCAAATCCTCAATGAGAAGGGTTGAAAGTTCAAGCCCTCTAATCCCTGGGTCTTTCTGGTGACCAGCCCTGTCCTGAGGTACTCTAGGGACTGGGTCCTAAGTCACTTCATTAACGTAAACTCAGGTGTGAGCCAAAGGGGCTTTTTTGAATAAGATTCTGAGCAATCAGGAAATTCCAACAGTCTTGGGAGTTCCATGCTAAAAATGAGGACAAACAGTGTTGCAATGAGCAAGGGCATGCGCACACTTTGAGTTAATATGGAACATTTTCTTCAGAGGAACTGCTGAATTACATGGACGTTCTAGCCCCAGTTTTGTGAGAAACTTCCATTGTGTGTACCAACCTGGATGCCCTCCGTCCCTCCTCTCTGCCACGCCAACCTCATTCCTTATATTTGAGCTCCTCCTCTGAACTCACACCTCACTCCCAACTAGCCACTACCTCTCACAACCCTTCCACCTCAAGATGCTCCTGGAGACAACATCTTTTTACACCTCAAAAAAGTGTTAAACAAACTAAACGTTTTTCATCTCTAAGAAGCGCATGCCCGAGCACTATGCTGGAGAATACACAGGCCCAGCTTCAGAGTCAACGATGAACACCAGTTCTCAGTCTCTAACACACTAGCAGTATGGCGAGTTACAGTACAAAAGGAAAACGACTCCTGGTATAGTTGCAGTGAAGGTCAATTCTCTTTCTGTAAAAATGTCCAGTACAGTTCTAAGATTAATTCACTCAGGTTCATTCTGGTTTTCTATGGAATTAAAACAAACTCCCTACTTCATTTTAGAAGGAACTCAATTACCCCAACCTTCTCGCAAACAAGAGGCAACAACTTCAAGGGTCAAATCAGTTTTCAAAGAGAATAGGAAGATTTCTGACTGTAAATGGTATGGTTAAAAAAAAAAAAAACAGCCAAAGTCAAGGATCAGAACGAGGATCACTTCAACCATGATGAAAGTAAGTGAAAATAAGAAATTTCTCTGATTGAAGTAGCAACTTTTCATAATTCTGGCCAAAATGATAATGAATATTTTATAACCCAGAAACAGCAATACAGAAAAACAAACTGTTTTATTCTAACAAAACCAATTTAGAAAATAATATTCAAAAGGTATGACTGAACCATATTGCTGTACACCTGAAATACTGTAAATCAACTATACTTCAATAAAATATACATACTTAAAAAAAGATTTATGCAGCAATGTTCAGTTCAGTTGCTCAGTCGTGTCCAACTCTTTGCGACCCCATAAATCACAGCAGGCCAGGCCTCCCTGTCCATCACCAACTCCAGGAGTTTACCCAAACTCATGTGCATCAAGTCAGTGATGCCATCCAGCCATTTCATCCTTTGTCGTCCCCTTCTCCGCCTGCCCTCAATCCCTCCCAGCATCAGGGTCTTTTGCAATGAGTCAACTCTTCGCATAAGGTGGCCAAAGTACTGGAGTTTCAGCTTTAGCATCAGTCTTTCCAATGAACACCCAGGAATGATCTCCTTTAGGATGGACTGGTTGGATCTCCTTGCAGTCCAAGGGACTCTCAAGAGTCTTCTCCAGCACCACAGTTCAAAAGCATCAATTCTTCGGTGCTCAGCTTTCTTCACAGTCCAACTCTCACATCCATACATGACCACTGGAAAAACCATAGCCTTGACTAGACGGACGTTTGTTGGCAAAGTAATGTCTCTGCTTTTGAATACGCTATCTAGGTTGGTCATAACTTTCCTTCCAAGCAGTAAGCGTCTTTTAATTTCAGGGCTGCAACCATCTGCAGTGATTTTGGAGTCTAACACTGTTTCCCCATCTACTTCCCATGAACTGATGGGAGCAGACGCCATGATCTTAGTTTTCTAAATGTTGAGCTGTAAGCCAACTTTTCACTCTTCTCTTTCACTTTCATCAAGAAGCTTTTTAGTTTCTCTTCGCTTTCTGCCATAAGGGTGGGGTCATCTGCATATCTGAGTAATTAGTATTTAATAAGTGAAAGTGAAAGTCATATCTGACTCTGAGACCCCACGGACTATACAGTCCATGGAATTCTCCAGGCCAGAATACTAGAGTGGGTAGCCTTCCCCTTCTCCAGGGGACCTTCCCAACCCAGGGATCGAACCCAGGTGGATTCTTTATCAGCTGAGTCACAAGCGGAAGCCCAGTATTTAATCAAACACATGCAAGTGCCCTAGTAAATTACAAGTAGCAAACACATAAACACAGGGGGAAACACACAATGTTAACTGATAAAGTTTCAAAGAAGCTGAAAAAAGAAATAAGACAGAAACAGAAAAAGTCTTGAGCCAAGTAAAAGGAAGAGATGGAAAGAGAAGTAAAAGCAAAACAGCACTGATAGAGAAGCAGCTGACAAGAGCGCTGAGCAAGAAAGGTTTACAGACGAGGAAACAGCTCCGCAAAGGCTAACTGGTATGCGCAGCGCCACATCCACAAACAGCAGTGTTAGAAACAACTCGGGCCAGACCTGAAATGCAGAGTTCACAGGGTTCTCTTCACTTACTGGCTGCCCAGTCTCCCTTCCTATTCCCATCCCTTGCTACCATTCGTTTGACAATTACAGCTGACCCTTCAACAACACAAAGTTTTATAAATTACTATATAATTTCATAGTGGGCCCTCCATACTCATGGTTCCACATCCAGGGATTCAACCAACCTTGGATTGTGTGGTGCTGTAGTACACACTGCATTGCTGGGGAGGTGGGGAATCCACAAATAAGTGGAACCACACAGTTCAAACCCATGTTGTTCAGGGGTCAAGTGTACTTGGTGAGTCGAAGGAATCAATAAATGAGTCTTAGGCAAGGTCTTAATAGTCTTTATATTCCAAGGCTCCGGTATTTTTGTTTCTCCCCAGGGATGTGACTTATGCTCACAGCTTCTCTAGTCCTCCAGAACAGGGGATGCCTCAACTGATTTGTCAATCCTGCTCTTCCCCAGTTGCTCTGGACATCCCCATTAGAGTACCTCTACCTTAAACCCAACTGTTTTTTTCAAATCCAATCTATATCTATTTGCTCAGCTGATCTTTTCCTGGCGACCCTGGTCAATAGGACCTCTCTAACCTCTGTACTGCTCACTCAACATTAACCATATCTTTTATGTATCTTCAGACAGCTTGAACACTCTCATTCTTAAGGAATTAGTACTTCCTACTCCCCTTTATGGAGAAGGCAATGGCACCCCACTCCAGTACTCTTGCCTGGAAAATCCCATGGAAGGAAGAGCTGCAGTCCATGGGGTCGCTAATAAGAGTCGGACTCGACTGAGCGACTTCACTTTCACTTTTCACTTTCATGCACTGGAGAGGGAAATGGCAACCCACTCCAGTATTCTTGCCTAGAGAATCCCAAGGATGGAGGAGCCTGGTGGGCTGCCATCTATGGGGTCGCACAGAGTAAGACAAGACTGAAGCGACTTAGCAGCAGCAGTCCCCTTTAAGTAATGTATGCTTGACGGGTTTGCTCACGTGCTGGATTCACAATACCTTGTTCAGTTCGGTACAGTCGCTCAGTCGTGTCCAACTCTTTGCGACCTCATGAATAGCAGCACACCAGGCCTCCCTCTCCATCACCAACTCCCAGAGTTCACTCAGACTCATGTCCATCGAGTCAGTGATGCCATCCAGCCATCTCATCCTCTGTCGGCCCCTTCTCCTCCTGCCCCCAGTCCCTCCCAGCATCAGGGTCTTTTGCAATGAGTCAACTCTTCGCATGAGGTGGCCAAAGTACTGGAGTTTCAGCTTCAGCATCATTCCTTCCAAAGAAATCCCAGGGTTGATCTCCTTCAGAATGGACTGGTTGGATCTCCTTGCAGTCCAAGGGACTCTCAAGAGTCTTCTCCAACACCACAGTTCAAAAGCATCAATTCTTCGGCACTCAGCCTTCTTCACACTTCCTGACAAAAAACTACTTCTGAAGGAGAGAAAAAAAAAAAAAAACCTCCCCTGTCAAGTCTCCCCTTTTACCTGCCCTGTTCTGACTGTATGAACTATACTGCACAGTAACACATATGCTAGTATACCTTCTTCCCTTATAATGTTCATACACTTCCTTTCATGAATCCTGAGCTCTTTTAGAGCAGGGACGTTCCTTAGTCATTTTCAAATTCCCAGTGTCTTGCAAGATATGCACTAATTGGAGTAGATTCTTAAAAAAAAAAAAAAAAAANATTGCAGCCATGAAATTAAAGGACGCTTACTCCTTGGAAGAAAAGTTATGACCAACCTAGATAGCATATTCAAAAGCAGAGACATTACTTTGCCAACAAACGTCCGTCTAGTCAAGGCTATGGTTTTTCCAGTGGTCATGTATGGATGTGAGAGTTGGACTGTGAAGAAAGCTGAGCGCCGAAGAATTGATGCTTTTGAACTGTGGTGCTGGAGAAGACTCTTGAGAGTCCCTTGGACTGCAAGGAGATCCAACCAGTCCATTCTAAAAGAGATCAGTCCTGGGTGTTCTTTGGAAGGACTGATGCTAAAGCTGAAACTCCAATACTTTGGCCACCTCATGCAAAGAGTTGACTCATTGGAAAAGAATGATGCTGGGAGGGATTGGGGGCAGGCGGAGAAGGGGCCGACAGAGGATGAGATGGCTGGATGGCATCACCGACTCGATGGACGTGAGTTTGCATGAACTCTGGGAGTTGGTGATGGACAGGGAGGCCTGGCGTGCTGCGATTCATGGGGTCGCAAAGAGTCAGACACGACTGAGCGACTGAACTGAACTGATACTAATGCATATATATGGAATCTAGAAAAACAGTACTGATGAACCTATTTGCAGGGCAGGAACAGAGATGCAGATTCGTGGACACAGCAGGGGAAGAAGATAGTGGGAAGGACTGAAAGAGTAGCACTGAAACACATATACTGCCATATGCAAAACAGACAACTAGCGGGAAGCTGCTCAATGACACAGGGAGCTCAACGAGGTTACAAGGCGCTCTGTGACAACCTAGAGGGGTGGGATATGGGGGTGGAAGGGAGGCTCAAGAGGGAGGGGATACATATATACTTATGGCTGATTCAAGTTACTGTATGGTAGAAACCAACACAATATTGTAAAGCAATCATCCTCCAATTAAAAATAAATTTTCAAAAAAGAAATATATATAAATCAATGCCTGCTACATATCCTCATAATACCTTCACAAACAAGTAGATAACTATAGTTAGCCAGTTTATCCAAAACTTTGGTTATTTTGGTATCTTCAGTTCCAAATAAAAATTAGCAGGTCAGTTAAACCCACTGAATCATCTGACAATTCTTTACTCCTCAAAATGGGAAACATGAAACTTAAGTAAACATATTTCAGTAAAAATAGAAGCTATAGTTTTAAACAAAAAGAATTTAGGCACTTAAAATGTCAGGAGAACAGAAGCAGTCTGAAAACATTTATTATGAAACTAAAAATAGCACTCAGAAGAAATCACAAGATTCAATGTTTATAACTTCTCCTTCTTTACCAAAGAAAAACTATGATCAAAAGTCAGACGAAAGTATATACTAAATTAAGGTGAATAAAATCAAGAGTAAGTCACATGTTAAATCAGCTTCACACAACGCTGTGTAGTGAGGTTTTCTAGAAAGACTGTCACGAGTCAGTGAAAAGTGGCTGATTTTTAGGAATTTAACAGTTCTTGGCAATTTTCTGGAAAGTGCTCAAGGCTCCATTTTGCACCAACATCTATAGTCAACCTTCCCCACTCAGACACTTTCCCATCAGCATGCTTTTTATTAAGTTTATCTATTTTTCTAATTAAAGGATAATTGCTTTACAGAATTTTCTTGTTTTCTGCCAAATATCAACATGAATCAGCCACAGGTATATATCGTGCTACCAATCAACACTCTCTGGAGCAGTTTCCTATTCTTGCAGTCCCCATTTTCCCCATCTTCCCCTTACTTCTGCTCCCCACCCCATCCCTACCATCATACCAGTATCTCCTGCCAAGGTCAGCCGTGACTTCCAAGTTGCTAAATCCAACAGATGGTGCTCCAGTTTTCTCAGAAGAGCATTCACAGTGGTGAGTGCTTCTCCACAGCAGTAGGGACACCTGCTTCAGGCTGTCCCTCTCACATGACTGGCCACTGTGTCCGTCTCCTGGGCAAACTCAGCCTCCTCCACTTTTCTTTCTAGTCTCTCCATAGGCAATCTCACCCATCATCTCTCCACTGATGGCACCAAAATGGTAAACTAGTCATCCATCATGCAACTTCCCCGTCTCCAATCCATTTACTACTATTAATTACCACGTCTGACAATTTTGCCTCTAAATCTCCCTTTTCTCAGTATTTCTGCTAATGATATAAGGCTCTAAGAATCAAATAAGCTAACATGAAAGCACTTTCATGTTAGCTTAAAAAAAAGGGGGGGGAATTAAATCTGAGTATTAGTATTCATTAAGTTGAAATCTCCTTGAAAGCAAGGACTTTACAAGTTCATCTTTTTATTTATTCCACATTATACATCTAGCACAGTACTTTGCAAATGGCATTCAGTAAAGGTACTGCAATGAATTATTTCTACTGGTTTAATACACATTCAACTGAAATAGTCACACATTTAATGGCTTGTATTTCCCAAACCATGTCATCATTTGACTCCTAAGGGATTAGAATTTTAAGTCACTCTGTAAAGTATAAACTACATCAGGTACTTTTGATAAATATAATGCTACTTACCTAAAGTTAGAAAAAACTGTCATCTTTTTCTGGCCTAGCTTTCCTGAAAACATCCAAATCCCAACCTGATGTCCAAAACTCATATAAAATTTCTTGCTTCCCAACTGCTCATTTGAACTGGGAAAGTTTAAATATTACAGGAATATTTAAGCTCTAAGTACTCAAAAGGCAGGCAGAATGACTTCTTGAAAAAAAAGTCCCTCTCTCATTTTCACATCTTGCAATGTGAGCTGGAGTGACATTCTGAGGAGGAACAGACACTGAGATTAAAAAACTACTGTTGCTCAAAAAAAGTTCCCGAACTCTTGGCTATATGTACATTTAACTACAGCATCAGAATGCAAGATTGTCATCTAGTAGTATTTCACCAAATCAATTCAAAAATCTCCCCAGAAGAAAAGACAGGCTCTACAGTAAGTGGTGCTGGGAACACTGGACAGCTACAGGTAAAACAACAAGTTGGAACATTCCTCCACACATTTACAAAAATAAACTCCAAATTGTTTAAAGATCTAACATAAGGCAGGGCTTCCCAGGCGGTGCTAGTGGTAAAGAATCCATCTGCCAACAAAGGTGAGGTAAGCAATGTGGGTTCGATCCCTGGGCTGGGAAGATCCCCTGGAGGAGGAAATGGCAACCCACTCCAGTATTCTTGCCTGGAAAATCCCATGGACAGAGGAGCTTGGCGAGCTACAGTCCATGGGGTTGCAAAGAAATGGACATGACTGAGCAACACAATCTAAGACATGACACCATAAAACTCCTAGAAGAGAACACAGGTAAAACATTCTTTGCATAAATCATAACAGTATTTTCTTAGATCAGTCTCCCAAGGCAAAGGAAATAAAAATACTGTTCAGTTCAGTCGCTCAGTCATGTCTGACTCTCCGATCCCATGGACTGCAGCATTCCAGGCTTCCCTGTCCTTTACTATCGCCCAGAGTTTGCTCAAACTCGTATCAGTTGAGTCGGCGATGCCATCCAGGCATCTCATTCTCTGTCATCCCCTTCTCCTCCTTCGATCTTTCCCAGCATCAGGGTCTTTTATAATGAGTCAGTTCTTCTCACCAGATGGCCAAAGTATTGGCGCTTCAGCCTCGGCATCAGTCCTTCCAATGAATAATCATGGTTGATTTCCTTTAGAATTAACTGGTTTAATCTCCCTGCCAATCCAAGGGACTCTCAAGAGCCTTCTTCAACACCAGTTCAAAAGCATCAATTCTTCAACGCTCAGCTTTTTTTTTTAATATTTTATTATTTTTAATATTTATTTTAATTGGAGGCTAATTACTTTACAATATTGTATTGGTTTTGCCATACATCAACATGAATCCACCATGGGTGTACACGTGTTCCCCATCCTGAACCCCCCCCCCATCTCCCTCCCCTCAGCTTTCTTTATAGTCCAACTCTCACATCCATACATGACTACTGGAAAAACCACAGCTCTGACTAGACAGACCCTTTGTCAGCAAAGTAATGGCTCTGCTTTTTAATATGCTGTCTAGGTTTGTCACAGCTTTTCTTTCAAGGGGCAGGCATCTTTTAATTGACAAATGAGACTTAAAAGCTTTTGCACAGCAAAAGGAACAGTAAGCAAAATGAAAAAGACAACCTATGAGAGAAGTATTTACAAATGATGCAACTGACAAAGCATTAATATTCAAAATATATGAACAGCTCACATAACTCTATCAAAAAGAAATTAAAAATGGGCAGAAGACCTAAATGGACATTCCTCAAAAAAAAAAAAAGACATACAGATGGCCAACACACACATGAAAAGATGTTCAACATCATATTACCAGAGAAACGAAAAGTCAAAACCACAGTGAGGTTGTGATGAGGCTCAAACTTGTCAGCGTGGCTACCATCAAAAAGTCTACAAATAATAAATACTGAAAGAGAAAAAAGAACCCTACTATACTGTTGGTGGAAATGTAATTTGGTGCAGCTACTAGAGAAACAGTAAGGAGGTACTTTAAAAGACTAAAAATAGAACTACCATGAGACCCAGCAATTCCACTCCAGAGAACATGAAAACTGTAATTCAAAATGAACATTTGAGTACATGTATATTAGCGGCACTATTTACAATAATCAAGATGTGGAAGCAACCCAAGTGCCCATCAACTGATGATTGGCTTAGAAAGAAATTTTCTACATACTGATACTGGGCAATCCTAATTTAAACAAAATTGGAACCACTAAAAGGGTTGCTATATAGTAGTTTATTTTACATATCCATACATTTACTTTCTTAGTGTTCTATACCACTTACTATTACAAATTATTAAAAGTAAATCATAAAAGGGAAATTCTTAAATTAGTATTTAATACTAGAGGAGATTAAAATAACACGAACGCAAAATGCCAGCTGGTATCATGGACTCAATCCTGGAACAGAAAAAAGGGCATTCATGGGAAAATTGGTGGTATCTGAACATAGTTTATAATTTAGTTAAGAGTATAGTATCAATATTAATCTTTTGTTTTGACACATGAACCAAGGTTATGTGACATGCTAATATTAGAGCAGGGGAGCTGGGTTATGGTATATAGGAATATTCCCATATCTGCAACTTTTCTATAAATCTAAAATCATGCCCAAATTTAAAAGTTTTTTGTTAATAGTACCCAGTCTAATCACCCAAGCACTTGTCACCCACCATTTAAAAAAAAACCCTCCCTAAACTAGATCTCCATCTAAATCACAACAGTCTATATAATACTCATTCACATGTTCCTTCATTATACATATCATAATTTGTAATTATCTATTATTTCTATGATGACCTGTTTCATATTCTTTCCTCCATAAAGGCAAAAATGGAATCAATTCTGTTCTCTGCTGCATTCCCAGCACCTTACATGCTGTCTGACACAGAAAAGGAATTAAAGGCTCTAAGTGAGCAATTAACTAAACACGGAATTGTTAAACAGGACAGCAGAAGAGCACACAGGCAAGGAGAAAATCGTTGGGACTTTTGAGGGCTCTGACTTCCCAAACCAGGCAGGGATTGATTTTCCCCATCCATCCTTCCTTCA
Organism: Redunca redunca; assembly: GCA_006410935.1. Lineage (NCBI taxonomy): Eukaryota > Metazoa > Chordata > Mammalia > Artiodactyla > Bovidae > Redunca > Redunca redunca. Next base: position 167,503 of record SJYQ01000315.1, read on the forward strand.
AGGAGAACAACTTTAAATCATCCAGTGCACACAGCTCACAAACCCAGTACCTGAGACCCAAGGACATTAGGTGACTTGTCACCCCAGCCCCGTACATCCAGTGTACATCTCTATACATCCAGCCCTACACCCAACACCGCCATCTTACTACAGAACCAACTCTTTACAGAAAAAGAATGAACTAGAAAGAGACTAAAAGGAAAATGCCAGCGGCTGAAGAAGCCTTACTCATTCCTAAGTGTTAAGAAATGCACAAGAACACTCCAGAACACAAAAGACCGGTCTATACAGTACACTCCCATGTCGCCACACTTCTTCCCAGTAATAACCTTCTAACACACAATTTTAAGAGCAACTCAGCAGCACCCCTCAACTCCTGAAACAAACCTGGGGAACCAGAAAAGGTTATCATCAAATGACTGCTCTCCTGGCCACTCTAACAGAACTCCATCGTGACAACTATTCAGCCAGCCACCAAAGAGAGGCAGCATAATATAACGCTTGGGTAAGAGAGCTCTAGATTTTCAAACAGGCGGGTCTGATCACAGCTTCCCCTCTTACTTGCAGTCATCTGGGGGCAAGTTAATGTGTCCAAACAGCAGTTCTCTCCAGCTATAAAATGGGAATAACTACCACCTTAGAGAGTTGTTAACAGTTTTAGAGATACTATGCAGAAACTCTTCGTAGGAAACCAGGAATGTTATAAAGGCTCAGTAAGTGTCAGCTGTTTGTCATCTTATTCCGCTACGGTCAATTTCACAAGGCCTATTCCCTCTCAGCTGACACTTATTGAACCTTTATAACATTCCAGGTTTCCTACGAAGAGTTTCTGCGTAGTATGTTAGCAACTCTCTAAGGTGGTGGTTATTCCCATTTTACAGGTGGAGAGAACTGCTGTTTGGACACATTAACTTGCCCCCAAATCACGGCAAATAAGAAGAGAAGCTGTGATTCTCTCTGAGATTCCTAGCTGACTCAGTGGTAAAGAATCCCGCTCGCCAATCAGACAGGAGAGAAGAGGGTTCGATCCCTCGGTCGCGAAGATACCCTGGAGGAGGAAATGGCACCCCACTCCAGTGTTCTTGCCTGGAGAATCCCGTGGACAGAGGAACCTGGTGGGCTACATACAGTCCATGGGGTCGCAGAGAGTCGGATACGACTTAGCGACGAAACAACAAAATACACAATAGCTTAGAGCACATTTTCCAAAGCCAGCCTGGACAAACCAGCTCAATGTTTCTGGGCCTCGGGTTCCCCATCTGTGAAACGGGCTGGATCATTCCTATCCCNGGGAAAAGAGTACAGGTAGACTGCCTTCCTGCAAGCCAACAAAGCAAAACACAAATGACTAAAATAGCAACTACAATACACTATTAAAAAGATGGCTTTCGTTATGCAAGCTGTAGTGGGGTTGCGCTTTCTTTGTTTTTCTCTTTAATTCAACATATTATTTAGTGGTCTGTGAACGAAGTTGTAACTTTTAAGTCACACTCAATTCCACAAGAAGTAAAACATTTGGAGGGTTTCATTTTGTTTTGAAGTAATGAAGGAGCTAGAAATAGCTACTTGAATAGTAAACCACCATGCGATGCAAAACTTATCTTTAAAGTAGGTGAAAGGTGACGTGCATGAGCCAGCCTTGGGCAAAAGCTCAAGGGGCTCGATTTCCCAAGAGAATCTCAAAATCTGTGAAGCCGCCTGAACTTGAGCTGTCTGGAGTGATGAGGCGAGGAGCAAAGAAAGCTCACTCACCTTGGGCCCCAAGCCAATTTAACTACCTAAAGGAAAGGATCCCTGACAAGGAAACCTGCTCTTCTTGCTAGAAGAGGTTCAGTTGCTTCCTAATCTGTCGAAGCCCTATCAAAGGATAAAATCCTGAAGATGTCTTATCTAAAAGCCCACCATCATTCTGCATGCTGGGGAAAGTATACCATCAAAGTGGTAGTTCTAGAACCAGGAAAAGTTTCTAGAAAATAAGTAATTTCCAAGGCTGGAATCTTTTTTTATTCCCTATCGATAATCATAAAGCAGACTTGTAAAATTCCAGCAACATCCTAACATCTTCATTATCTCTTTCAATATTATTAGTGTGTGTGTGTGTGTGTGTGTGTGTGTGTGGCTAGGCAGCTGTGTGGATATGATATACACTTTTAAAAGAAAATGTTCCTTCAAAATTCTCATCCTGTTTGCTTACAGTAAACAGTAATATTTCCAGTCTCTATGATGTTTTGTTTTTTAAATAAAATAATACATGCATAACTGCTCTTCTTTTAGACAGGTCTTCAGTATATATTTATTTAAAGCATCTGAAAGAATAAGGGAATTTGGTTGTATTTCCCTTCTTTTTTAGGAAAACTCAATTCAGAAGCTGTAATGGCCAACTGAATGAAAACATCCAACAGTTCCTTTTACAGTTTTGTTATTTCTCCAAATTGCAGGATAGTTGAGAGGAGATGTCTTTGTAATTTTCATGAATACCTAATGATTGTCTTCTGTAGAGACAGAAGACAGAAATAGTTTGTGATTGTATAGCAAACTATATACTACTAGCATTTTTCATCATCATTAAAATGTAAAACCAGAACCAGCTGATGTTTAGAAGTTCAACAGAAACTTTTTTGTTCTTTCCTTTCTGGTGGATTAGGAGGGGAAGACATTGGAGAAGAAAATGGCACCCCACTCCAGTGTTCTTGCCTGGTGAATCCCAGGGATGGGGAAGCCTGGTGGGCTGCCGTCTATGGGGTCGCACAGAGTCAGACACGACTGAAGTGACTTAGCAGCAGCAGCAACAGGAGGGGAAGACAGTGATTGATGGGCTTTCAGGGTAGCGCAGCTGATAAAGAATCTGCCTGCACTGCAGGAGACTGCCGGAGCCACAGGTTCGATCCCTGAGTTGGGAAGATCCCCTGGCTGAGGGAATTGCACTCCACTATTCTTGCCTGGAAAATCACATGGACAGAGGAGCCTGATGAGCTATAGTCCTCAGGGTCGCAGAGTCAGACAGGACTGGAGCTTCTGAGCACACACACACATAGAAGACAGTGATGGAAGGGATGCAACAGCCCTAGATCTCTGCATTAAGATGGCTCAGGCCTCAAGGAGCAGAACACCCAACAACAATCAACTTAGATTATGACATTTATGTACCTCACTTAAAAATAAGAGGCAGGGCAGATCTAAGATGGGTTCAAGGACTCTGCCAGGTCACTGAGGACCTGAGTCTTTACATCTTCACTCTGGCTTTCTCCTTAGACCATCACACTCACAGATGGCCACCACAGTTTCAAGTGTCACACGAGAACACAATAGTGTGTAGCCAAGAATAGGAGAATGTTTCCTAAACATCACTTCTAATTAAGGAGGAAATCCTTTCTCAGAAAGCTAATAACTGACGGCTCCTCAAGTCCTATAGGCCAGAATTGGGTCATATGGTCATATTCTAGCCGCAAGGGAAGCCAGGAAATATCAGCATTTTTGGCCTTTATAGTGGAAGGTGGACACCATCAACACAGAAGTAGCCATGGAAAGGAATAAATGTAAGAAGCCCTAATCAACCGTGTCTAAAACGGACATCACTGGAAATTACCCATCTCTGACTAAAAGTGGCTAAAACAATAAAATTATCTGTTATCTCACTGAAAATGTCCAGAGGAAGGCAATTCCAGGATCTCTTCAAAGGGCTCACTGGTGTAAGAAGCCAGCTCCTTCTGTGTCTTTACTCGGCCACTCTCGGTGTTCATTTTCTTTCTCTTCCTGGTTACAGAATAGCTGCAACTGCTCCAAGCATTTATTTATTTATTTATTTGGCTGTGTCAGGTCTTAGTTGCAGAACATGGGATCTTCACTGTGTCATACAGGATGTTTCGCTGGAATGTATGGGCTGTCTAATTGTGGCATGTGGGCACTAGAGCACGGGCTTAGTTGCTACACTGCATGTGGAATCTTAGTTCCCCAACCAGGAAGCGAACCCATGTCTCCTACATTGCAAGGCATTTTCTTTTTTTTTTGCAAGGCATTTTCTTAACCACTGGACCACCAGGGAAGTCCCTCCACTGTTATCTTTACACAATATTCCATTCAAAGCAAGAGAGGAAAATTGGCTTCAACATGTCAGTACATGTTTCTTATCTTCCAAGATGTACTCAGCCCACTTCCCCTAAACCAGTAACTATCAAATGAAATTGCCCTGATAAGTTTAGCTCAATCATAGATCATTCACTAGGGCTGGGAGAGTATATTCTAACAAGTGGGGACAGAATATCATTTGACCTTTTGTTCAAAGCATATCCCATATTTTGAAGTACAGGGTCCTACCCAAGAAAGTATCAACTTCAAGCCGACTCCTTAGCTGGGCCTTTCAGAATTCTTTGAGTTCTGTCAGGTGGCATGCATATGGTAGTACCCAAGGATCCTATAGTCACATGCCCATTGCTGCCACTCTGCAGGAAAATGGGCTTCTTATTTGCAGATCAGAGTTATACAAGATGCCATGAAGGCAAATCAGATACTATGTGAGCCCTCCTCAGATTGTGGAACTAGCAAGACTCAGCAGAATTGGAAGACTGGAGCCTGGGTTACGTATTAAACCCAATAGGGACAAATTACTGCCTTACACTCTGGTAGAGAGAAAGCCCTAAGACAGAGATCCACAGAAGCTGTCAGCATATCCTAGACTTGGGAATACCTGGGGGTAAGTTCAGGGTGCCAGCAGAATCTGATCCAGGTGGACAACCAGCAATGTCTGCCTTTTGTTTCAAAAAAAGCTGGAATGTATTTCAAGAAATTGTCTAATTACCGAGTTTCAAGGAAAGAATCAGAATAATTCTAAGAGATCCTGTGTATCCCAATCTTGTGGTCCTTCTAGGAAGTCCTTTGATACCCGGGTATCAGCTCAGAAAGGATGTATATGGTTGATCATGGGTTGAGACATCACATTGGGAAACCTTTATATCCACTGTAGACTATAAAGATCTCTAGGAAGTGACATTATCAAACTCAACCTCTTTCAAGACATAGGATTCTATAAACACTCTAGTAATGTGCTCTTTCTTCAATTTAAGGTAGTTCAACTTTGTTCCACTTTAGTGGTTAGGAACCTTCCTTTTGGGAAGCTATCAGGGCTTCCCTGATACGTCAGTGTTAAAGAATCTGCCTGCAATGCAGGAGACCCTGGTTCAATTCCTGGGTCGGGAAGATCTCCTGGAGAAGGGATAGGCTACATACTCCAATATTCTTGGGCTTCCCTTGTGGCTCAGCTGGTAAAGAATCTGCCTGCAATCTGGGAGACCTGGGTTTGATCCCTGGGTTGTGAAGGTCCCCTGGAGAAGGGAAAAGCTACCCATTCCAGTATTCTGGCCTAGAGAATTCATGGACTCTATAGCCCTTGGGGTCACAAAGAGTCGTACATAACTAATCAGCTTTCAAATTCGTGAAATGCTTTAAATTCCACTTTTACTTCTTTCTTTTCCAGGCTAGACTATCTTTTTTAAAAAATTCTTTTCCAAATGACCTGTCTTATCTCCCTTTAGTCATTTTTATTTTTCTACTCCCTTCATTTCCTGGAAGACAAAACAGAATATCTAAACTATAGCAAGGGCCTGAAAATTGTAAAATATCTTGAAAGAAACCATTCCGAGTTCTTGCCTGTCAGAATTTCATTAAAATAGCCTAAAATTAATTGACTTTTTAAAGTGATCACATATTTCTTTTTATTCCCGGTTCATTTTGATTAATGACAATTTTCAGTTAAGGCAGTGAACATTTCTTAGCTGTACATACTTCAGTTCAGTTCAGTCGCTCAGTCATGTCTGACTCTTTGAGAACCCATGGACTACATCACGCCAGGCTTCCCTGTCCATCACCAACTCCTGGAGCTTGCTCAAACTCATATCCATTAGGTTGATGATACCATCCAAGCATCTCATCCTTTGTCATCCCCTTCTCCTGCCTTCAGTCTTTCCCAGCATCAGGGTCTTTTCTAGTGAGTCAGTTCTTCACATCATGTGGCCAAAGTATTGGAGCTTCAGCCTCAGCATTAGTCCTTCCAATTTCAGGACTGATTTCCTTTAGGACTGACACATACTTACATGCCTAGAAATCCCTTCAAATCCATTGTTGGACTTGTTTACTTTTTTATGAATGAGTCTCTGAATACTTCACTGTTATATTATAATACTTTTATTAAACCTCTCTAATTTACCAACTCACATGACTTTCCTATCCATCTTTTAAGCATATCTATAAAGAACCCTGAATTCAGGCAGTTATATTAAACTCTCCAGTATAGTTAGTTTTCTATTATTTTTCAAAGATATTCTGGAACAGAGACTCTATATGTGATTAAAAAGAGAGAGAGAGAAAACCTAGAGTATCAACTAGAATTAATTTTGGCTGCATGTAACTGATAATGCAAAATAATAGTGGCTGTAATATGCGAAGGTTACATATATTCTACAAATAAGGAGTATGAACCAGATACTCCAAGGTTAGTACAACCACACCATGAAATCATTGTATGTGCTTAGTTGCTCAGTCATGTCCAACTCTTTGCAACCCCATGGACTGTAGCCTGCCAGGCTTCTCTGTCCATGGGGATTCTCCAGGTAAGAATACTGGAGTGGGTTGGCATGCCCTCCTCCAGAGGATCTTCCCAACCCAGGGCTCGAACCCAGGTCTCCCGCACTGTAGGTGGATTCTTTACCGTCTGAGCCACCAGGGACCCAGAATGCTTCTCTCTTTCTGTTCTGCTTTTCTCAGTGTATGGTTTCTTCACATGTGATTTCCGTATTCAAGGTCATAAAATAGGTGCTAGAGTTCCAGTCATCACATCCACATGGCAGTCATCAAGAAGGAAGAAAAGAAGAATGTAAAAGGCAATAGAGAATTTTTAACAATAGAGTGAAACTTCTACATTTTTCTGATAAAGAACCTTCATATAATTGTGAAGTAAGTAAATAACCCCTAAGCCTTCTCCTTTCATGAACTGCCTTATTTCTTTTTAGAGTTCCTAATTGAACTTACATCTCTCTCTCTCCTTGAATCCTTTTTGTTTTTTTTTTCCTCTGGACTATACATCATTATAAAATATTTGGAAACTGAACATGGATTCAATGCTCTAATTAATTGAACATTAATTCGACTGACATTTAAGAGCCACCAGAGGACAGGTACTGTGCTAGATGCTACAATTATAGCATGTATTGAGACAAAAATGGTCCTGACCTTCAGGAAGCTTATACCCTAAGGTAAGACATTATAATAAATAGAAGGGGGTGACAGAGGATGAGATGGTTAGATATCATTACCAACTCAATGGACATGCGTTTGAGGAAACTTCGGGAGACAGGGAAGGCTTGCATGCTGCAGTCCATGGGGCCACAAAGAGTCATGCATGACTTAGTGACTGAACAACAACAGTAAATAAATAAATGAATAAAAAGATAGTTCCAAAGTTGGAATGCTCTTCCGACATTTAAACAGGATGACCAGGAGCAAAGAGGAACAAAGAATTTTCGATAGGGAGGCCAGGGAAGACAACTCTGAGAGGTGACATTTAAGCCCTTATGAGGAACTGGCTGATATTTTTGGCAGGAAAGTCATCTTGCCACTCAGAGAGCCTCTCCCAGAAACTAAGAACATATTCTTGTGGACATGACCTGGCATTTTTAGAAATCCTGCTCAGTTTGCAGAATCCATAAATATTATAACAAGGAGCACAGACCCATCACCCAAACGTCCATTAGATCTTGCTTTGTCATTTAAGGCATTGAACTCAATGTCAAGTGCTCTGGGAAGCTCCCAAGCAAAAGTACTTGTCCCATTCTCTCTGCTTTGTTCATGCTATTGGTTAATCGGTGAGGCCTCCTTGGGTTACAAGGAACAGAAAATGCCCATTAAACGTGCTTAAGCAAATAAAGTTTATTGGTTACGAATTAAAGGGAGCATATACGCCTTCAGGGATAGTAAGACACAGAGCTCCAAAGGATTAGAAAGAGCGGCTTTAACTTTCTTCATTCCTCAGATCTACTTCCTTGGTGATGGCATTTGCTTCATCCTGACCCTCCCCTCCCCCCACCTCCAGGACAGCAAGGTGGCTGGAGGTTCTGGAAGACTCCTATCCCACCGGAAATTCCAACTCTGCTACAGAAATTTCATTTCCTCTTAAGGAATTGTATGTCCCTTCTTGCCCAACATGTCCACAACAGTACCTGCTGTCTGTCCAGACGTGACTCACTCACTGCATCCCAGGATCCGAGGGTGGAAGTCACGAGGGAAAGTGTTGGAAGGTGGGTGTAGATGACCCACAGGGAAATCAGAGCATGTCCATTAAGAGAAAGGTGAAAGCAAACAAAAGCGCCAGGTTGCATTACTATGAGATTAGTGCTTCTTGTGGGGTATTAGGTCAGCTGTGTTATCTTTCTCTAACTCCATGAAGAGTTTTTTGAGAAGTACATGTTCATCTTATTCCCTAAGGTCTGCTCTACGTGCTCAAAGACAATACCTGCACCAAGTAAGCTCAACAGATATTTGCTAAATTCAACTATTGAAATCTATACACGCATGCGTAGGAGTAGAGGGGTACATACACCAGCCATGGTATTTACAGTACATTTAAATCTCTCACAAGATATCAAACCGTAATTTTTTAAAATTTGACTGAGAGACTGTCAGTTCTTGCCTCTGTGATACATAGTTTACCATTTTTTTAAATTAATTATTCATTTATTTTATTACTTTTTTTTTTTGGCTGTACTGGGTCTTAGTTGCTGCAAGCACTTTTTTCTAGTTGCAGTGAGCAGGGGCTACTCTCTAGTTGTAGAGCCTTGCCTAGGGCTCTCGGGCTTCAGAAGTTGCAGCACCTGGGCTCAGTAGTTGTGCCTCCCCAGCTCTAGGACCCAGGCTCAGCAGTTGTGGCACACGGACTTAGTTACCCCATAGCATGTGGGATCTTCCCAGACCAGGGATCGAACCTGTGTCTTCTGCATTGGTAGATGGATTCTCTACCTCCGAGGCACCAGGGACGCCCCCTAGTTTATCTTAATAGTCATTCTTTCTACAGTGAGTTCATTCCTATATATATTTTTTCCTCAATCATATATTTCGATCCACATTTAATTTCCCATTTGGTAAGTCTACAGATCACTTCTAGTCTACTAAATTTGTGCTCCGTGGGAGGTAGCATCAGCATCACCTGGCTGTAAAGAAAAAAATTACAAAATGTCAGTCAGGTGCAATCCCAGACCTACTTGAACCACATCTGCATTTTAACAAGATTTTTCAGAGGATCCATAGACAACATTAAAATTGAAGAATCACTGGTCTCCTGCTCTACACTAGCACTGTCGTGTATGTAATTTAAAATTTTCTGGCAGCCACATTAAAAAGTACAAAGCAAATAAGCTAAATTAATTTTAATAGTATATTTTTTATAACTCAGTCTATCCCAATTATTATCATTTCAACTTGTAATCAGCTTAAAAAATAATTAATGAGACACGCTTTGGGGTTACTTGCTTAAGCCTGGTATTTATTTTGTGCTTACAGCACATCTCAATTTGGACTAGACCCCTTTCAGGTGCTCAACAGCCACCTATGGTTGGTGGCCACTGCATTAATCAGCATAGCTCTGTACTGTAAGATCATGAAGACCGTAGACCGGGTCGTTTCACGCTCCACAGTAACCCAGTGCCAAATATAGTGCCTGACAGGTAATGGGCACTCAATAAATGTTAATCGAATGAATACATTTGAGTGGTTGTCGTTGTTCAGTCAGTAAGTCCTATCTGACTCTTTGTGACTCCATGGACTGCAGCACTCCAGGCTTCCCTGTCCTTCATTATTTTCCAGAGTCTGCTCAAACTCATGTTCATTGAGTCGGTGATGCCATCCAACTATCTCGTTCTCTGTTGCTCCCTTCCCCTCCTGCCCTCAATCTTTCTCAGCATCAGGGTCTTTTCCAGTGAGTCAGCGCTTCCCATCAGGTGGCCAAAGTATTGGAGCTTCAGCTTTAGCATCAGTCCTTCCAATGAAAACTCGGGGTTGATTTCCTTTAGGTTTGACTGGTTGGATCTCCTTGCAATCCAAGTGACTCTCAAGAGTCTTCTCCAATGCCACAGTTCAAAAGTATCAACTCTTCAGCACTCAGCCTTCCTTATGGTCCAACTCTCACATCTGTACATGACTACTGGAAAAACCATAGCTTGGACTATATGGATCTTTGTCAACAAAGTAACGTCTTTGCTTTTTACACTGTCTAGGTTTGTCATAGCTTTCCTTCCAAGGAGCAAGCATCTTTTAATTTTCTGGCTGCAGTCACCATACTCAGTGATTTTGGAGCCCAAGAAAATAAAATCTGTTACTGTTTCCACTTTTTCCCCATCTATTTGCCATGAAGTGATGGGTCCAGATGCCATGATGTTAGTTTTTTGAATGTTGAGTTTTAAGGCAGCATTTTCACTCTTCTCTTTCACCCTCATCAAGATGTTCTTTAGTTCCTCTTCATTTTCTACATTTGAGCAGAGAAAGATTTAAAATATTTAACTAGCACAATGAAAGTATTGACCAAGTAAAATCAAAATGGACCCAAGATATAAACTATCAGTAATTCCTCACTGAAGGGGAGTGGCGTAATGTCAGCCATCCCTCAGTATCTGCAAGGGATTGGCTCCATCAGTCCTCTGAGGATACCCAGCTCCAAGGAGGCTCAAATGCCTTATATAAAATGGTGTAGCATTGTGCATACAGTAAGCCCTTGGTATCCGCAGTTAGTAGAATCCGCAGAAGAGAAACTCACAGAAAGCAAGGGCCAGTAATATGAGAACTGGGCCAGTCCTTTCATATCTCAAATGAGAACCTGGAGTCCCAACAGGTGGGTTGTGTCTGCTTGGTGGTTTAGTCACTAATTTGTGTCCAACTCTTTTGCAACCCCACGGACTGTAGCCCACCAGGCTCCTCTGTCCATGGGATTTCCCAGGCAAGAATACTGAGTGGGTTGCCATTTCCTTCTCCAGAGGATCTTCCTGACCCAAGGATCGAACCCACATCTCTTGCACTGCAGATGGTCTCTGCATTGCAGGAGGATTCTTTACCCACTGACCCACCTGCGAAGCCTGGATGTCTATTTAGTTACATATTTTTGTATTACATACACTACGATTTTGACAAGCAGGTCTTAACTTCCAACCCAGAGAGCTTTCCACTATATCAATGCATTCATTCATTCAGTGAACAACCACTGCATGAAAAAGCATCAGGCTGGACACAGTGGGGAAGAGATGTAAAGAGGAATAATATTCATGTGCTTCCAAGAAAACCAGTTAAGGTCATTTTCATTTTCGATGAAACAGAAACCCAACTCAAACTAATTTATATGTGTGTGTGTGGCTCAGCTGGTCAACAATCCGCCTGCAACCTGGGAGACCTGGCTTTGATCCCCAGAGAATTCCATGGACTGTGTAGTCCATGGGGTCGCAGAGAGTCGAACATGACTGAGAGACTTTCACTCTCACTCTGTGTGTATGTGATATTCGCTCGGTCATGTCCGACTCTGCATCTCCATAGACTGTAGCCTGCCAGGCTCCTCTGTCCATGCGATTCTCCAGGCAAGAAGACTGGAGTGGGTTGCCATTTCCTTCTCCAGGGAATCTTCCCAACCCAGGGATTGAACCTGGGTCTCCTGTATTGCAGGTGGATTCCTTACCCACCAGGGAAGCCCAAATTTATATAAAGAACAACATTTATTAGTCATATGATTGAAACTCTACAGGTAGAGTTGGCTTCTCATGCAGCTTCCTCCAGATTCAAGTGTCAGCAGGCTCCTCCATTTTTGCCTCTCTGGAACTGTCTTCCTTCCTGAGTTGACTTCTTTATCCATGGCTACCCTCAACCTAAGCTACTCTGTCTCAAATCACCAAATTAAGCCCGAAAGAATGATTATCTTTTTCAAAAATCCTAGGAACATCTTTTATCATGTTGGCCATGACTGGGTTAGTTGCCATCACTACCTCTAAAACAGCCCTTACCTGTTGAGAGACAAACTATTCTGACTCAAGTTAGTCACAGCCCATCCCCAGAGCTGAGAGTGGAGTCAGCAACAGTCAACTCCTGCCAGGGTTTGAGTGAGGAAGGACTTTGAGTAAATGTGCTTCAGATGGGGGAGAGCAAGCTGGTATTCAAAACACAACAACATCTACACCAGGACCTATATTGTTCCATTTCATTATCCCAATTTTGAGAAGGTGAAAATTAATCCCAAATACCCTCCTCTCCACTCTTATCTTCCCTCCAATTCTTCCTTCTTTCTTTCCCTCTTTCAAAGGTAGAAGCATCCGGTGAACAGAATTGAGACTTATGGTCAAAGTCAAAAGAGAGAAGTCATTTTAGTTTTTCTCTGTTTCTCCTCTGGATCTTGAAAAGCTTTATCATTTGTATGTATCTTAGTAAAAACAGTTTTTAGTCTAGAAATTTTTAATGAAATAAGGCTATGCCAGAACATTCAATTTTTTAAATGCTTAAGACTGTTTATTTTTGCATCTTGTTAGTTTATTCTCATTTATATGCTGTCTCTGATGATCTTGTGAACATTACTAGGATTCATACACAAATATAAAAACATTTTCTATATTTTATATATTATCTATTTTATATACTTTGTATGTAATTTCTAAATCACACCACCCTAGTAGTCCCTATGTGGTCACACCTTGCTTAGGAGCATATTTTTCAAATTCATATAAATTCTGGAAGTGTCAAAGCATTAACTAAAGTGAGTACCTGATTTATCACACCTGTGTATAAACAAGCTGTAATTAGAACTGGGGAAAACCTAACTGTGACATTAGGAAAAGAGTCCCTCTTCATTTCTATGTGTTTCTGGCAGAAGTACTAGTCATTAACCCTTGTCTGCACTGGCTACAGAACCTGCCTATCAGAACATCCTATCTCCCCTACCCAGCCACTGGGTCAAGGGCCATGATATGGCCCAAGAAGAACCAAGCAGAGTCTGTTCCAAGCATTTTACACCTGTATCCTCAGAAAAAAGCTGAGTTGGGATGATACAAGCATAAAGTTTGCTGAATCCAGATCAGCTCTGTCTTAGAGGCCATCAAGCAACCCAATACAGCTCAGGAAAGAGAAGTGATGAGAAACCCCAAATCTAGTGGTGCTTGAGTCCACTCCTATTCTTTCCAGTTAAATAAGTCAGTACCTCGTGTGCGTATGTGTGTGTGTGTGAGCTTACTCTAATTTTTACTTATTCTCAGCACACGCTTACTGGAATACAAACAGGAAAATGAAAGAAGGATTTCAAAATGATATTCACTGACGCTCAGGAAGGTATTTTGTTACTATTATGAAACTGTGGTTATGGCTTTAGTAAACAAACAGAGTCATTTACTATATATTCCATCATCCCTTGTCTGTGAAGCAGGAGTCGTATTTCTAGGGCTTCCTTTTCTCACTGCACCAGGTCATGCAAGCTCAGGTTTCTGGGTGAATAAAAGAGAAACATAAAACAGTGTTTCCTTTTAGATAGACCTTCTGCCTGTGTCACTCTCTCCTCCTCTGTCCTGGTTAACTGAATGGATGGTGTGAAATTTTTTCTGGACTATTCTCTAAATCAAAATGTTAGAATGGAAAAATAGCACTTGTGTATTGAATCAGTGGTTTGCATATATTATTTTATTTAAAAAAGCAAATACCCTAGTTAAGTATTTTCCTGTTTTATGGAAGAGAACACTGAGACTTTGTTAGGTACTGCCTAGAGATCCTGAAATTAGTGTGTGGCAGAACCTGGACACATACCCAGGTCTGACTCCCAGCTCACGATTTTCTCTACGGCACTCTATTTCTTCCCAGGGAAGAGGTGATTTGTGCTTAAATATTTTGGAATTGTGATCAGCATTCTCTAAACTTCGATGTAAAATACTTAGCAGGTTAAATAAGATTGAGCCTGAATTAAATGAGAGTCCAAAATTGAAAGAAAATAAAGAAAACACATCCCCCACCCTGAAAAAAAAAAGTAAGTTGAATACTGGAAGAGAAGGAAGAGTAATGAAGAAAGAGCAAGGAGAGGTTGAGGGAGAGGAAATTTCTACCAGTTAAAGAAAGAGAACTCAAAGCAAGAATCATTCATTTGGGGACTTCACGGATGGTCCAGTGGTTAAGAACCCACCTTGCAGGCTTCCTTGGTGGCTCAGTGGTAAAGAATCCCCCTGCCAATGCAGTAGTTCAATCCCTGCTCCAGGAAGACCCCACATGCCACTGAGCAACTAAGCCCATGAGCCACAATTACCGAGCCTGTGCTCTAGAGGCAAGGAGTCGCAAGTACTGAAGCCCACACCCAGCGTCCACGCTCCACAAGAGAAGCCACCACAATCGGAAGCCTGTCCCCTGCAACTAGAGAGTAGTCCATGCTCTCTGCAACTAGAGAAAGCCTAGGCAGCAAAGAAGACCCAGCACAGCCAATAAATAAATAAATAAATAAATTTTTAAATACTCCATTTAAAAAATAATAAGAAAAATAAAAAGCATCCACCTTACAATTCAAGGGACGTGGGTTCAGTTCCTGGTTGGGGAACTAAGATCCCACCTGCCTCGGAGCAGTTAAGCGCACACCCTGAAACCGCTGTAGCCCACACACCACAACTAGAGAGACTATGCCCTGCAATGAAAGATCCCACAGGATCCAACAAAGGTCACATGACACAGCGTAGATCCCGTATGCCACAGCTAAGACTCAGGGCAGCCAAATAAATAAATAAAGGAATCATTCATCAAAGACCATCCATATCAATTTAGCCATACTTGAAACTCATATGTAGTTAAAAAAAAGTTATCTAGCTTGATTTATCAGAAAAAGGAAAGAATAGATAATATGTCTTTAAAAATTACTGAGTTTTAGTGTGGGTGTTAGCTGTTCAATCGTGTCTGACTTTTTGCGACACCATAGACTGTAGCCCACCAGGCTCCTCTGTCCATGGACTTTTCCTTACAAGAGTACTGAGGTGGGTTACCATTTCCTTCTTGAAGGGATCTTTACAACTCAGGGATCAAACTTGTGTCTCCTGCATTGCAGGCAGATTCTTTACCATATGAGCCATCTGGGGACATATCTAGATTGATTTATCTGAAAAAGGAAAGAAGAGAGACTATGTTTTAAAAAAAATACTGAGTTTTAAGTGGCAGTTGGGCTAAAAACCAACCACTCAGCCTCAAGATTTGAGAAGAAAGATGGAAAAATTGGGCAATTGGTCAGGCTTGCTTTTGAAACAGTCCTGCTACTGCTTCTCACCATACAAGCTCTCAGCACCTCAGCAGCCCAGTCCTCCCTCTACAGGCTTGTTGTACAAAGACTTCCTGCCCCTTCCTTAAAACCTTGCCCTGTATCTTATTACCTAAGGGCCTGTTCTCTGCTTCTCATAACTTAATCCTCTAATCTTATTACACTTACATGGAAAAGTTTCTAGAATACATAGCTGCTCTCTCTGTGTATATATAATATGAAAATGAAGAGGAAAAGAACCAGAAAAATACACAATATAATGAGGAGAAGGGGAATGGTGAGGTGGGATCGTGAGATGAAGATTTTCACTTTATTCCATGTATTTCTGTATATTTTTAATCTTTCACATTAAGCATGTGTTCATATGTAATTTTTACAAAATGAATGAGAAGAAATGTAGTTTAACTCACACTTTCTTTTCCAGGAAACTTTTTTAAAAATTATATTTATTTATTTTTAAGTGATTGATGATTGCTTTACAATATTGGTTTGATTTCTGCCATATGTCAACATGAATTAGCCACAGGTATATATATGTCCCCTCCCTCCTGAACCTCCTTTCCACCTCCTGCCCTTTCCCACCCCTCTAGATTGTTACAGAACCCCAGTTTGAGTTCACTGAGTCACAGCAGATTCCCATTGGCTATCTGTTTTACATATGGTAGTGTATATGCTTACATGCTGCTCTCTCCATTCATCTTACCCTCTCTTTCCTACCTTCTGCCCTCGTCTGTGAGTCTGTTCTCTACATCTGTGTCTCAATTACTGTCCTGTGAATATATTCATCAGTACCATCTTTCTAGATTCCATACATCTGCATTAATATATGATATTTATTTTTCTCTCTCTGACTTACTTCTTTCTGTATAACAGGCTCTAGTTCATCCAACTCATTAGAACTGACTCAAATGTGTTTCTTTTCATGTCTGAGTAGTATTCCATTGTATACATGTACCACAGCTTCTTTATCCACTCACCTGTCAATGGGCATCTAGATTGCTTCCATGTCCTAGCTATTATAAACAGTGCTACAGTGAACATTGGAGTACATGTGTCTTTTCAGGTTAGGTTTCCTTAGGGTATATACCTAGAAGTGGTATGGCTGGGTTGTATGGTGGTGTTATTCCTAATTTTTAAAGGAATCTCCATAGTGTCTTCCATAGTGGCTGTATCAATCCAGGAAACTTTTTTAATATCAGATTAGAAAGAATCTTTTAGAAAAGATTACTAAATACATAAATGGGGTTTATAGGAAGAGACAGTTCTGGGGTTAAGATGACAATTAGAGGGAAATGTTTTCTGTAGTTGGAACTCTTTAATGTAACTTTACTCTTGGTGCATTTTTGATAAGAACCTACACAATCACAGCCACCATCCCGACCTAGCCACCATGTGAAAGAATCCACTATGTTCCTGTGTGTGTCTACACTGAGTTATAGGGCTTAAAGAACACAAGCTGAATACAGGGTAACCTCTGGAGGGGAGTGATCAATAAAAGCCAGAAGACGTTATGCGTTCTCTATTAATTTCTATAAGAAAAATGCACTCATGTTTGCTTCATAACTACAAGTGAAGTCGCTCAGTCATGTCCAACTCCTTTCGACCCCATGGACTGTTGCCTACCAGGCTCCTCTGTCCATGGGATTTTCCAGGCAAGAGTACTGGAGAGGGTTGCCATTTTAGCTTAGTAACTGAAAATAAACATAAATCCAAAATAAATTTTGCAAAAATTCTTTGGAAGGAGAGAAAATATGTGTCTCCTCTAGTCGGGCCATAGTTTGAGAGCCACTGCAGCCACTGGGGCGGTGGTCCCCAGCATCTCTGGCACTAGGGACCAGTTTCATGGAAGTAAATCTTTCCACAAACAGGTTGGGTAGGGAAGGGGATGGTTTCACTCACCATTCACTTCCTTCTGTGTGTCCTGGTTCCTAACAGGCCATGGACAGGTGTTGGTCTGAGGTCCGGGGCTTGGTTGCCTCTGTTCTAGGGTATTCTTTCCTCTGCTACATGCCTAGAGGGTCGCTGGGTACAATAACTTGGATGAAAGGAAGCACATTTTTGTCCCATGACCCCAGGGTCCTCTGTATTCACATTTTCTCTCTAGGTTTGCTGACTAATAATAATAATAATAATAATTTCATTTATTTTCTTTTTTTTAGCTGCACTGGGTCTTCATCGCTATGTGTGGACTTTTCTCTAGCTGTGGCCAGTGGGGGCTACTCCACCCTGTGGTGTGATGGCTTCTCATTGGAGCGGCTTCTCTTGTGGAACATGGGCTTTAGGTACACCAGCTTCAATAATTGCAGCATGCAGGCTCAGTAATTGTGCCACACGGGCCTAGTTGCTCCTCAGCATGTGGACTCTTCCTGGACTAGGGATCGAATCCTTGTCCCCTGCATTGGTAGGCAGATTCTTATCCATTGCACCACCAGGGAAGTCCCCCTAATTTCAGTATTAATAAACCTGTTTTGGTTGAAAGCGACAGAGACCCAAATTGAATCACGTTATTCAAAAATGGTAAAGTATTTTATCATGCAACCGCAACAAAATAGATTTGGCTTTATGCAAAGTAGGATTTGATGCTTAAACATCAGCAGCAGCAATTTGTTTTTCTGTCTCTCAGCTCTTCCTTCGTTGGCATGGACTTCATTCCCATATGGAGCCAAGATGGCAGCCAGTCACTGCAGGTGTATACTTCTACCTTATATTTCCACCAAGCAACCTCAGTGGAAACAAACAAAAAAAAAATCTGTCTCTACTTAGCTGCAGAGAAAGTCCAGGTACTTAGTGTCATTTGTCTGGCTTGGGTTATGTACAATCTCTGAACCAATTGCTCAGGAAAGGGAATGGGATGCTCTGATTGGACCAGTCCAAGCCACATGCCCTCCAGTGGAGTAGGAGCCTGGAGGGGGTAGTACCAATGAATTTATTAAAAGAAAGGAAAGGATTACTGGGAGGCACAAACAAGGGATGTCCACCAGTTTCCTTGACAAGTAACCACACCAAATAATCCAAGTTTATTATCATTACTGTTCTTTTTGTGTCTCTGTTGAACATGCTGACAGTCAGATCTCAAACAATTGGTCTTTTCTCTCCAAACTTGGAGTCTCAGGGAGCCCTCAGAGCACTACTGTCAATTCTGGAGGAGTTATCTATCAACCCCATATGATTTGGGCTGAGAAGGAATGATTTCCCAGTTCAGTTCAGTTCATTTCAGTCTCTCAGTCGTGTCCGACTCTTTGCGACCCCATGAATCACAGCACGCCAGGCCTCCCTGTCCATCACCAACTCCTGGAGTTCACTCAGACTCACATCCATTGTGTCCGTGATGCCATCCAGCCATCTCATCCTGGGTCGTCCCCTTCTCCTCCTGTCCCCAATCCCTCCCAGCATCAGAGTCTTTTCCAATGAATCAACTCTTCTCATGAGGTGGCCAAAGTACTGGAGTTTCAGCTTCAGCATCATTCCTTCCAAAGAAATCCCAGGGTTGATCTCCTTCAGAATGGACTGGTTGGATCTCCTTGCAGTCCAAGGGACTCTCAAGAGTCTTCTCCAACACCACAGTTCAAAAACATCAATTCTTCGGTGCTCAGCCTTCTTCACAGTCCAACTCTCACATCCATACNTTTATTTTGGGGGGCTCCAAAATCACTGCAGATGGTGATTGCAGCCATGAAATTAAAAGACGCTTACTCCTTGGAAGAAAAGTTATGACCAACCTAGATAGCATATTCAAATGATTTCCCAGGCAGGGAGAATTCAATGTGTCTTTTATCTATTCTATGTATCACACACTTGTTTGACCCATATCTTGCCTACTATAATTAGCCTAGTGAGGGTAACCTATGAGAAAGTCAATATTAATACAGGTTGATAAGGGAAGACTCTAAAAGAGTAGCCTCCAAGTCAGCTTAGGGCTATCAGAACATGGTTCAAAGAGAAGATGACAGTCTAGCTAAGTCTCTGTTGTTGTTCAGTCACTCAGTCATGTCCAACTATTTGTGGCCCCATGGACTGCAGCACTCTAGGTTTCCCTGTCCTTCTCTATCTCCCAGAGTTTGCTCAAACTCAAGTCCATTGAGTTGGTGATGCCATCCAACCATCTCATCCTCTGTCACCCCCTTCTCCTCCTGCCCTCTATCTTTCCCAGCCATCAGGGTCTTTTTCAATGTGTCAGCTCTTTGCATCAGATGGCCAAAAATTATTGGAACTTCAGCTTCAGCATCAGTCCTTCCAGTGAATATTCAGGGTTGATGTTCTTTAGGACTGACTGGTTTGATCTCCTTGCTGTCCAAGGGACTCTCCAGAGTCTTCTCCAGAACCACAATTTGAAAGCATAATTTCTTTTGTGCTCAGCCTTCTTTATGGTCCAACTCTCACATCCATACATGACTACTGGAAAAGCTAGACCTTTGACTATATGGACCTTTGTAGGCCAAGTGATGTCTCTGCTTTTTAAAACACTGTCTATGTTTGTCATAGACTCTCTTCCAAAGAGCAAGCGTCTTGTAATTTCATGGCTGTGGTCACCATCTGCAGTGATTTTGGAGCCCAAGAAAATAAAAGTCCCTGAAAACAAGCAAAGAATGTGCAAAGAAGGTGTGGATGGTGTTCTAGGTGGAGAGAACAGTATGTGCCCAAGCACAAAGGCAAGGTGAGCCATGGCACATTTTCGGAATTGTAAGGAGGCCAGGTGAACCACAGCTCCGGGAGTGTGTAGGAAAGGGCCTGAGACAAGGCTATAAGGAACAGAAATGAGTTTGTCAGCCATGCCAAGTCTGGATGTTTGAAATTTACTTTGAAAGCAAGTATTAGCTATTGAAAGTTTTTAGACAAAAGAAAAATATGACCAACTGTGCCTTTGTTTATTTGTTTAATCATTTCCTAGAGGGCAGGTTGCAAAAGAATAAGATGGGACATAGAAAGAACAATGCTCCCAGCAGGTTTTGATAAGGAGGACAAAAACAAAAGACTGTGGGGGTGGAGAAGGAGGAGTGGATGAGCAATGTACAGGAGATGGAGTTGATAAGGCAGAAAAACTGAGGAGCACAAAGGAAAAAAAAGAGAGAGGAGAAGAGAGTCTGGGAGTGTTCTCAGTTTTCTGGTTTGGCTGACTGCTTGGTTGATGCTGTTGTTCCAACAGAAACCAAGGCTTCAGAGGAAGAGGATAAATACGGCTGGGGACATCCAGGTGGAGATGTGTAATGGATCCAAGGGGCCAAAGTTCAGCAGAGCCATCAGGGCTGGAAATGTAGATGTCATCAGGGACCAGGAGTAGCTGAAGCCATTGTGTGGATGAGTCAGTCAAGGGAAGGGTATAATATGAAAAGAGAAGTTGGAGGAACCCTGGACGTCACCAACATTTAGAAGTCCAATAGAAAAAGAGGAGTCAAAAAGGAGGCCAAGATGAAAGGACCAAACATGAAAGGGAACAGCGTGGATGTCTGCCTCACCAGGAAGGGAAGATGTTCTTCACTGTTGTTTAGTCCCTCAGTCATGCCTGGTTCTTTTGCCAACCCATGGACTATAGGCCACCAGGCTCCTCTGTCCATGAGATTTCCCAGACAAGAATATTGGACTGGAGTCCCATTTCCTTCTCTAGGGAATCTTCTTGACCCGGGGATCGAACCCAGGGTTGAACCCATGTCTCTCTCATTGACTGGCAGATTCTTTACCACTGAGCCACCTGGGAAGCCTGGTCTTCTTCATAGTCATTTGTAAAACCGTCTCTTTCCCTTGCCCTCTCCAGCTCCTCCCTGCCAAAGCTGCAGACTGGAAGTTGGGATAAGAAAAGGCTTTGCAAAAATATGCAAAAGAGGCTACAACCTCAACATAATAGCTAGTTGAACATAATTACCCTCATTTCTGCTTTCCTATGGGTTGTTATCCGGAGAAGGCAATGGCAACCCACTCCAGTACTCTTGCCTGGAAAATCCCATGGGTGGAGGAGCCTGGTAGGCTGCAGTCCATGGGGTCACGAAGAGTTGGATATGACTGACTTTCACTTTTCACTTTCATGCATTGGAAAAGGAAATGGCAACTCACTCCAGTATTCTTGCCTGGAGAATCCCAGGGATGGGGGAGCCTGGTGGGCTGCCGTCTATGGAGTCGCACAGAGTCGGACACGACTGAAGCGACTTAGCAGCAGCAGTATGGGTTGTTATCAGGTGATTTTTGCTCACTCTGAATCTCTGACTGTCTTCCAGACAACTGAGATTACAAATACCTAAAGCATTCCAGTGGCACTTTCAAGGCAAACCTTCTCTTTACAAATAATCCAATGGTTTTGAGAAAACTGCTCAATTTCCCTTCAGAGGCAGGAAGTGCTTCTTTACTTGGCACACAGGGACCATCTTCCTTACTAACCTGGAAATATTGCGGTAAAGAAGAAATGGATATTTATATTCGGGCCATCTTGTTAGATTGTAGGTAGAGTAATGTATTTATCATCTAATTAGCACCGGGGAAGGCCCTGGGCTCGAATCTACTCCCAGCTCTTCAGGTAGTAGCTATTTGGCCATGAGACCCTCTCTTTGCCTTTTTCCATTTTAGCTTTCTTTATACTCAAAAGAATGCTACAGTCAGTATTATTAATGTTCTTATTTTACATCTGAGAAAATATGCTCAGAAAATTATGTAAGTTGCCCAGATGAAAAGAGATCAAGTGCACCAAACTTCTGAGCTGCCTTCATGGGAGACTGTGAAAGCTGAAGGGAAAAGGTGCTGTCAGCGTGGTTTCCTGGGGCTGCAGTAATAAGTTCCACCACTGAGAGGCTTAGAGCTTCCCTGGTGGCTCAGACGGTAAAGAATTCGCCTGCAATACTGGAGACCCCAGTTCGATCCCTGGGTCAGGAAGATCCCCCTGCAGAATCAAATAGCAACCCACTCCAGTATTCTTGCCTAGAAAATTCCATGGACCGAGAAGCCTGGTGGGCTACAGTCTATGGGGTTGCAAAGAGTCAGACACGGCTCAGCAACCAACACACTGAGAGGCCTAAACAACAAACAGTCATTGTCTCAGTTCTGGTGGCTCGAATGTTGAGTTGTTCAAACTTCCAAATGGGCTTGCATGTAACTTTATAAAGACACTACAGGACTTTAGAATGTATTTAATTTTAGGGGGAAAAAAGTGTTCATTTCTAACTGGATGCCTGCTCTGTATTCCCTAAACTACTTTAGAATCCCGCCACATACTCCAGGACATCTGGTACTGCAATCTTTTCAAATGTTAAACTCAAGAAGTTTGGTTCACAGTGCCTGTGGGCCTGCTTAACTTTTAGCAGAGGTTCAAAAGGAAGGTCGTCTTTATTTTTAAATTGCTTCAAGGTTTATTCTTAAGGTTTTTCCCTTTCTTAAGGAATTCACAGAGTGTATCTGGAAAAGAAGATCTTAGGTTTCAGAAATATAATTTGGAACATAAACCTTCATTAAACCTTCATTAAACAAAGTATTTCTTTAAAAAAAGAATTCAATTTTTCTTTTGTAAGAAATTAGACTACCTCGTACCACAACTTTTACAGGCTTTTTTTGTTTGTTTTTTAAGACATTGCTAGATCTTTGATTTTCTGATGCTGGGTAAGATTGAGGGCAGAAGGAGACGGGGGTGACAGAGGATGAGATGTTTGGGTGGCATCATCGACCCAATGGACACGAGTTTGAGCAAACTCCAGGAGTCGGTGCCAGACAAGGAAGCCTGGTGTGCTGCAGTCCATGGGGTCGCAAAGAGTCAGACACGACTGAGTGACTGAACGACAGCAAGATCTTTGATTTTCACCCAGAAGATCTCTAGACAGAGGGCTGGGGACATAGACAATGAGGGTTGACTGGTGAGGAAATAAGGAGACGGATTGAAGAAGAGAAGATGATGCAGTCTCAGCTCTCTCCCCTTTCCTTCAAGCAGACAGATCTATTTCCTCAGCTCCTGGGAAGGTTGGCAGGCAGCAGCCCTCAGCTGTCAGTCCTCTTCAGGAATTGCCTGGCCTGAGTCACCCATCCACGCCAAAAGTCACTATCTCTTCCCAGAGCAGCCAGCATCCAAGCACTGGTCCCCAAACAGGTAATTGAGACATAGTTGATTTACACTTTTAGGGGTACAGCCTAGAGAATCACAATTTTCACAAGTTATACTCCATTTAAAGTTATTATATATAGGATATAAGATTAATAAAAATTAATATAAATAGAAATCTATTATATTTAAATTATTAATGACACCATCAAGATGTTCCTATTCTCATTTCTTCTGCACTTGATAAAATATTCTCAGAGAAATGTTAATATGCCTCACTATGATTATATATTTTTTTCTTTTCCCTTACATTTCTCCTGATTTTTCTTTATGTATCTTTGTTTCTTTGTTGTTAGGTGTCTAATGGTTTATGATCTCTATATTCTTCCTGAATTGTACCTGAACTGTTATCATTAAAATATGCATCTTTCTTTCATTTAAAAATAAATAAGCTTTAAAAATATGCAGTTATTATAAAATAATGGCTATATTCCCCGTGCTGTACAATATATTTTTGTAGCTTATTTACTTTATGCATGTTGCTGTTCTGTGGAGAAGGCAATGGCAGCCCTCTCCAGTACTCTCGCCCGGAAAATCCCATGGATGGAGGAGCCTGGTGGGCTGCAGTCCATGGGGTAGTGAAGAGTCGGACACGACTGAGAGACTTCACTTTCACTTTTCATTTTCATGCATTGAAGAAGGAAATGGCAACCCACTCCAGTATTCTTGCCTGGAGGATCCCAGGTATGGCAGAACCTGGTGGGCTGCCGTCTATGGGGTTGCACAGAGTCAGACACAACTGAAGCAACTTAGCAGCAGCAGCTGTGCTGTGCTCAGTCGTTTCCCACTCTTTGCAACCCCATGGACTGTCGCCCATCAGGCTTTTCTGTCCATGGGATTTCCCAGGCAAGAATACTGGAGTGGGTCGCCATTTCCTTCTCCAACTTTATACATAGTAGCTTGTATCTCTTAATCCTCTGCCCCTGTCTTGCCCTTCTGTGCTTCCTTCTCCCCATTAGTAACCACTAGTTTGTTCTCTATATTTGTGTTTGTTTCTTTTTTGTTATATTCACTAGTTTGTTTTCTTTAGATTCCACGTGCAAGTGATAGCATGCAGCAGTTGTCTTTCTCTGACTTATTTCACTAGCATACCTTGCAAATCCATCCATGTTGTTGCAAATGGCAAAATTTCATTCTATTGTGGGGCTGAATAGAATTCTATTGCATATATATACCACATCTTCTTTATCCATTCATCTCTTGATGAACACTTAGGTTGCTTGCATATCTTGAAGGCCAGATTTTTGCACCAACTCAGGAGGACCCCCCAAAAGCCTTCTTGGTTCATGACTCTTTGGAGTTAAGGCTTTGTTGCATCTGCATCTCAGCCTATCTTCTCCTGCTGCCCCGTTTTGCTCTTGTTTCTTACTCTTACCCTAGCTGTTGGCCTTAGGAATATTCCCTTACAAATATATTGTATGGTGATTACAGTGTATGTTTCTGGGGAAAGACAAGCTGTCACAGGACCCCAAACATGGAGACTCCAAGAGAAAAAACCCACTATGGGGATACAAATGAAGTAGGATTCTAGACTATGGCTATAGTGAGACAGCAGGAAAGACTGTGTGGGAAGTTGCTTCTAAAGTAATCGTTTTATTCAGCATCTCAAGAAATAGTCCTGGAATCCAAGTAGAAGATTTGGATTTTTCTATCTTCCTCCAAAAACCCCAAGAGGAACTAAATAGCAGTAATGCACACAAAAGAATGAAGATAGTCTAGGAAAAACTTAGGCATTGAGATCTAAAGGGAAAGCCTATTGGCTAAAATGGGGAAGGGAGAGTAAATGTATATAGTTTAACTGTTCCTAGAAATGATGTCCAAGGAGCGGTGGCTGCGCGGGCGCAGGAGGGCCGAGAGGAGCTACACCACGTTCAAGGTCAGGAGAGGTGGCTGTGAGGAGATACCCCTCATCCAAGGTAAGAGAAACCCAGTAATACGGTAGGTGTTGTGAGAGGCATCAGAGGGCAGACACACAAACCATAATCACAGAAAACTAGTCAATCTAATCACATGGACCACAGCCTTGTCTAACTCAATGAAATTAAGCCATGCCCGCAGGGCAACCCAAGACGGGCGGGCATGGTGGAGAGGTCTGACAGAATGTGGTCCACTGGAGAAGGGAATGGCAAACCACTTCAGTATTCTGGCCTTGAGAACCCCATGAACAGTATCAAAAGGCAAAATGATAGGATACTGAAAGAGGAACTCCCCAGGTCAGTAGGTGCCCAATATGCTACTGGAGATCAGTGGAGATATAACTCCAGAAAGAATGAAGGGATGGAGCCAAAGCAAAAGCAATACCCAGTTGTGGATGTGACTGGTGATAGAAGCAAGGTCCGATGCTGTAAACAGCAATATTGCATAGGAACCTGGAATGTCAGGTCCATGAATCAAGGCAAATTGGAAGTAGTCAAGCAGGAAATGGCAAGCGTGAACGTCAACATTCTAGGAATCAGCGAACTAAAATGAGCTGGAATGGGTGAATTTAACTCAGATGACCATTATATCTACTACTGCAGGCAGGAAT
>SJYQ01000315.1:194061-221974 GCA_006410935.1 Redunca redunca
TGATGCTAAAGCTGAAACTCCAGTACTTTGGCCACCTGATGCGAAGAGTTGACTCATTGGAAAAGACTGATGCTGGGAGGGATTGGGGGCAGGAGGAGAAGGGGACGACAGAGGATGAGATGGCTGGAAGGCATCACTGACTCAATGGACGTGAGTTTGAGGGAACTCCGAGAGTTGGTGATGGACAGGGAGGCCTGGCGTGCTGCAGTTCATGGGGTCGCAAAGAGTCGGACACGACTGAGCGACTCAACTGAACTGAACAAGGATAAGCCAACAAAAGAACTTGAAACCATATTGTAATTCAGCTCAACTAAAACCTTGACATTTTCTCAGTTTTATAAGATGTTGTCTTGCCCTTGAGCCTGTGGTTTGGTTATAGCAAACAGGACACATTAAGATCGCTAGACAAGCCCAGGCTATGAGACAAGGCCAGCATTCCGAGGCACGGTTTGATGGAGAGATGATCTTTCTTTTTACTGTTAAGTAATGACTGAAGCGGTTTAGCAGCAGCAGCAGCAGCAATGACATAAAGGGCTTCCCAGCTGGCAGTAGTGATAAAGAAGCTGCCTGCCAATGCAGGAGACATAAGAGATGCAGGCTTGATCCCTGGGTTGGGAAGATCTCCTGGAGGAGAAAATGGCAACCCATTCCAATATTCTTGCCTGGAGAATCCCATGGATAGGGGAGACTGGCAGGCTACAGTCCATAGGGTCATGAAGGGCCAGACATGATTGAAGTGACTTAGCCTGAAATGATGTAAAACCTGACCTGAGACAATGATCAGGGCCTGCTCTGTGTATGTGTATGTGTGTGTTTCTGTGTGTCTGTCTCTATGTATATATATATGTCTCTGTGTGCGTCTGTGTTTGTGTCACTGTGTATGTCTGTGTGTCTCTGTGTCTATCTCTGTGTGTATGTGTGCACACTTGTGGCTGAGTGTGTATGTATACACATGCATATGTGTTTGGGGTTGGGGGCGGTGTTTAGTGTACCAAGTAGGTGGGGAAAGGATTACCCAGCACAAAGGAGGAGGAGTCTCACTTCCTGGACAGGTTATATCCTCTTTGGCCATTGCTTCACTTGGAGTTTCCCCAAAGGCAGAACTACTGCAGGTCGTTGAACTGAGAGGTGATCCCTCAGGAGTCAGAGAGCAGAGACAGGAAAGAAGACACGCTCATGGCAGGGTGTTGATCCATCACTTCTGTGGAGGAAAAGACGTTCAGTTCCTTTGGCATCGCCTGCAAAGTGTTTCCAATGCCTCCCAGAATTATGCATACATTTATTGGGTAGATACGGAATCTGGGGCATGTATGTACTCACGGGCTCCACTCCCACACTACCTGAGGGCTGCTCCTGTAGACACTGACTCCCCACCATTCCAGGATATTCTTGCAGGTTGTGTGAGCAGCTGTCCAGCTTGAGAGAAGACTCTTGAGGTTAAAATGGAGCAGCACAGGGTATCTCTCAGATAGGATGGTCTGAGCTCACAGGGAACCCTCCACCCCAGTGTGGCTGAAATCAGAGTGGGTGGCGGGCTGGGATACAGGCCACCACAGGCCCCTTGTTAGTGTTTCTTGCTCAGTCGTGCCCAGCTTTTGCGACCCCATGGAATGCAGCCCTCCAGGCTCCTCTGTCCATGGAATTCTGCAAGCAGAATACTGGAGTGGGTGGCTATTCCCTTCTCCATGGGATCTTCCCAATTCAGGGACTGAACCTGAGTCTCCTGCATTGCAGGCAGATTTTTTACTGTCTGAGCCACTAGGGAAGCCCATACCACAGACCCCTACTACAGTCAAATAAATTTCCATGGGCCCAAGGAAAAGGAGTTACATGTTTTTAATAAGTACATCTTCACAAATCATTGCTGAGCATTTATAATGCAAATTAAAATTGTATTAATAGAGAAGGTTTATGTTGCATTCTTTCCACTCCAGAATAAGCCACAATGGTTGCTCGGTTTTAAGTAAAGAAGAAAGTGGATGCTTTATATGTGAGGAGTTTGAAAGAAAGTGAAGTCACTCTGTCATGTCTGACTCTCTGCGACCCCATGGACTGTAGCCTACCAGGCTTCTCCGTCCACGGGACTTTCCAGGCAAGAGTACTGGAGTGGGTTGCCATTTCCTTCTCCAGGGGATCTTTCCAACCCTGGGATCAAACCCAGGTTTCTTGCATTGCAGGCAGACACTACCATCGAAGCCACCAGAGGAGTTTGAAGAGATCAGTAAATAATAACACCTCTTTCTTCCCCTGTGGAGTTCTGGAGCAACTGAGAAATAAGAGCAGGAGAGTAACAGATAAGAGATGAAAGTGGCGGTAGATTGGAGATCATGGAGTTAAGCCTGTGGCCAAAAGGGCAGGGCTGGTGAATGTTCTGTTCCTACACTGCTGTCTGAGTTGTGGCACCAACCACCTGAGCAGATGCACATATCTGGGGTCATTGCTTTGCACTGCTCTGGCAGAAAGGGAAGAGGGTGAGGTGCCAGTCATTGCAGCCTTGCACATCTTAAATAGAGTCATTTTACTCACTGGAGGAACTTGCACCATTAAGTACAGGATCCTGGCCATCCACCAGTCAGATAACTCAATTCTAACGCAGGCGTGTCCTTCTGATGGGATTTCCTCCAGGTGGAACATGAGGCAATGTGAGAGAAGATTTCTCCCAATAATTGTGAAAAGTAAAAGAGGTCACAGCCAAGGGTAAGGTCATCTTCTGTAAGTCATATTCTCTGACTCAAGCATTAGCTCAAGACAGGTCTGGGTTATTTCTTTTGTGGGATCCAGGGAAGAACTCTGGGTTGTCAATCTGGAAACCGAAGTTCTGGAAAATGTAGTTCTGTTGCATGGTCTTGTTGGTCCATTCCAGGTCCAGATAAATATCAGTTTCAGAGTGACCTAATTGAATTGAATAGACACTGATATGACTGATGAGGCTGAGGATGACTTAATAATGACAATGACTTGTTATTTACTAACAAGGTGCGGTATACCTATATGGGAGAGAAGCCCACGAAGTACTGGCTTTGGCCTTGTACAGATACAGTTTTACATCCTGAATCTGTTGCTTTCTACCTTGGGAATCTACCAGGCCTCTGTATGCCTTCATATTTTTGTGGGTAAAATTATAATTCCTACCATGTAGTTTTGTTGTAAAGATTTGTTAAAATAATGTGACTAAAATGAATAAGTACTGCCTTGTAGGCATCCAATAAATGGCACTGATTACCTCTTTTATCTAAGAAGAGAATTTTAAAATACTGTTAAAAGACACTTGGTTTGAGAATAGGAACTTTTCCAAGGATTATCTTTGAGCAGTTAATTAACAGCCCTTGAAATCTCCAGGTGTTTCTAGGTAAGAGTGGGAGTGGAGTTATAAAGGCATCACAAGAAGCGCTCGGAGGCCTGCATATTTGGAAAGATCACTCAAACCTTGTCCCCCCTGTTCCTCTCACCCCTGAGCACCAGGCTTTACCTGGATTCAGTTCCTTCAACCAGGCCCAGCACCTTCACTCAGTCCTCAAGGAAGAGATGAGAAGAAAGCACAACACCTGGCAGATACGTGTGTATATATATATTTAATAAGCAAATGAATGAGGAAAATAATGAGCTGATGGCTGACTAAATTACATCAACAAGGAATACACGACTTCCCTAGTGGTCCAGTGGTTAAGAATCCACCTGCCATTGCAGGGGACACAGGCTGGATCACTAGTCCAGGAAGATCCCAAACGCCTCAAGGCAACTAAGCCTTACACCGCGACTACTGAGTCCTCGAGCCTAGACCCCATGTTTCTCAACAGGAGAAGCCACCACAGTGAGAAGCCCACCCATGGCAACAAGGAGTAGTTCCTGCTCGCCGCAACTAGAGAAAGCCCATGTGTAGCAACAAAGATCCAGTGTAGGCAAAAATAAATAAACATATTAAAAAAAAGTACAATTTTATT
Source organism: Redunca redunca (assembly GCA_006410935.1). NCBI lineage: Eukaryota > Metazoa > Chordata > Mammalia > Artiodactyla > Bovidae > Redunca > Redunca redunca. Next base: position 198,003 of record SJYQ01000315.1, read on the forward strand.
TTATTTTTTTTTGCCCTATGGAAAGTTTACCCTACAGGACATCCATCTAAAAAGCAGTCAGATAAGCTGCCAACAGCTTGGGCAGCTTTTCCTACATTCACATGTGTCCCATTAAAAGGCAATGGGAAAGATAATAGGACAGGGAGGAAAAGAGGATGGGGTCTGATGGTCGCCTGTTCTGTATCTGTGATTCTATTTCCTGACCACAGGGTATAGCAGGAATTTCACCCCTGCCCAGGGATCAATCTCATCTCTGGGAAGGGGTTCATTTCAGTTCAGTCGCTCAGTCATGTCCAACTCTCTGTGACCCCATGAATCGCAGCACACCAGGCCTCCCTGCCATCACCAACTCCCAGAGTTCACTCAGACTCATGTCCATTGAGTCTGTGATGCCATCCAGCCATCTCATCCTCTGTCGGCCCCTTCTCCTCCTACCCCCAACACCTCCCAGCATCAGAGTCTTTTCCAATGAGTCAACTCTTCGCATGAGGTGGCCAAAGTACTGGAGTTTCAGCTTTAGCATCAGTCCTTCCAAAGAAATCCCAGGACTGATCTTCTGAATAGACTGGTTGGATCTCCTTGCAGTCCAAGGGACTCTCAAGAGTCTTCTCCAGCACCATAGTTTAAAAGCATCAGTTCTTCGGTGCTCAGCTTTCTTCACAGTCCAACTCTCACATCCATACATGACTACTGGAAAAACCATAGCCTTGACTAGACAGACCTTTGTTGGCAAAGTAATGTCTCTGCTTTTGAACATGCTATCTAGGTTGGTCATAACTTTTCTTCCAAGAAGTAAGCATCTTTTAATTTCATGGCTGCAGTCACCATCTGCAGTGATTTTGGAGCCCCCCCAACCAAAAAACAAAGTCTGACACTGTTTCCACTTTTTCCCCATCTATTTGCCATGAAGTGATGGGACCAGATGCCATGATCTTCATTTTCTGAATGTTGAGCTTTAAGCCAACTCTTTCACTATCCACTTTCACTTTCATCAAGAGGCTTTTTAGTTCCTCTTCACTTTCTGCCATAAGAGTGGTGTCATCTGCATATCTGAGGTGATCGATATTTCTCCCAGCAATCTTGATTCCAGCTTGTGCTTCTTCCAGCCCAGCGTTTCTCATGATGTACTCTGCATACAAGTTAAATAAGCAGGGTGACAATATACAGCCTTGACGTACTCCTTTTCCTATTTGAAACCACTCTGTTGTTCCATGTCTAGTTCTAACTGTTGCTTCCTGACCTGCATATAGATTTCTCAAGAGGCAGGTCAGGTGGTCTGGTATTCCCATCTCTCTCAGAATTGTCCACAGTTTATTGTGATCCATACCGTCAAAGGCTTTGGCATAGTCAACAAGGCAGAAATAGATGTTTTTCTGGAACTCTCTTGCTTTTTCCATGATCCAGCGGATGTTGGCAATTTGATCTCTGGTTTCTCTGCCTTTTCTAAAACCAGCCTGAACATCTGGAAGNCTTTTCTAAAACCAGCTTGAACATCTGGAAGTTCACAGTTCACATATTGCTGAAGCCTGGCTTGGAGAATTTTGAGCATTACTTTACTAGCATGTGCTACTTCTAAGTCACTTCAGTTGTGTCCGACTCTGTGCGACCCTATAGATGGCAGCTCACCAGGCTCCCCCATACCTGGGATTCTCCAGGTAAGAACACTGGAGTGGGTTGCCATTGTGAAATGAGTGCAATTGTGTGGTAGTTTGAGCATTCTTTGGCATTTCTTTTCTTTGGTATTGAAATGAAAACTGACCTTTTTCCAGTCCTGTGGCCACTGCTGAGTTTTCCAAATTGCTGGCATATTGAGTGCAACACTTTCACAGCATCATCTTTCAGGATTTGAAACAGCTCAACTGGAATTCCATCACCTCCACTAGCTTTGTTCATTGTGATGCTTTCTAAGGCCCACTTGACTTCACATTCCAGGATGTCTGGCTCTAGGTGAGTGACCACACCATCGTGATTATCTGTACAGTTCTTCTGTGTATTCTGGCCACCTCTTCTTAATATCTTCTGCTTCGGTTAGGTCCATACCATTTCTGTCCTTTATCGAGCCCATCTTTGCATGAAATGTTCCCTTGGTATCTCTAATTTTCTTGAAGAGATCTCTTCCCATTCTGTTGTTTTCCTCTATTTCTTTGCACTGATCGCTGAGGAAGGCTTTCTTATCTCTTCTTGCTATTCTTTGGAACTCTGCATTCAGATGCTTATATCTTTCCTTTTCTCCTTTGCTTTTCACTTCTCTTCTTTCCACACCCATTTGTAAGGCCTCCTCAGACAGCCATTTTGCTTTTTTGTATTTCTTTTCCATGGGGATGGTCTTGATCCCTGTCTCCTGTACAATGTCATGAACCTCCATTCATAATTCATCAGGCACTCTATCTATCAGATCTAGTCCCTTAAATCTATTTCTCACTTCCACTGTATAATCATAAGGGATTTGATTGAGGTCATACCTGAATGGTCTAGTGGTTTTCCCTACTTTCTTCAATTTCAGTGTGTATTTGGCAATAAGGAGTTCATGATCTGAGCCACAGTCAGCTCCTGGTCTTCTTTTTGTTGACTGTATAGAGCTTCTCCATCTTTGGCTGCAAAGAATATAATCCATCTGATTTTGGTGTTGACCATCTGGTGATGTCCATGTGTAGAGTCTTCTCTTGTGTTGTTGGAAGAGGGTGTTTGCTATGACCAGTGCATTTTCTTGGCAAAACTCTATTAATCTTTGCCCTGCTTCATTCTGTATCCAAGGCCAAATTTGCCTGTTACCCCAGGTGTTTCTTGACTTCCTACTTTTGCATCCCAGTCCCCTGTAATGAAAAGGACATCTTTTTTGGGTGTTAGTTCTAAAAGGTCTTGTAGGTCTTCATAGAACCATTCAACTTCAGCTTCTTCAGCGATACTGGTTGGGGCATAGATTCGGATTACTGTGATATTGAATGGTCTACCTTGGAAACAATCAGAGATCATTCTGTCATTTTTGAGATTGCACCCAAATACTGCATTTCAGACTCTTTTGTTGACCATGATGGCTACTCTATTTCTTCTAAGGGATTCCTGCCCGCAGTAGTAGATGTAATGGTCATCTGAGTTAAATTCACCCATTCCAGTCCATTTTATTTCGCTGATTCCTAGAATGTTGATGTTCATTCTTGCCATCTCCTGTTTGACCACTTCCAATTTGCCTTGATTCATGGACCTGACATTCCAGGTTCCTATGCAGTATTGCTATTTACAACTTCGGACCTTGCTTCTATCACCAGTCACATCCACAACTGTGTATTGTTTTTGCTTTGGCTCCATCCCTTCATTCTTTCTGGAATTATTTCTCCACTGATCTCCAGTAGCATATTGGGCACCTACTGACCTGGGGAGTTCCTCTTTCAGTATCCTACCATTTTGCCTTTTGATACTGTTCATGGGGTTCTCAAGGCCAGAATACTGAAGTGGCTTGCCATTCCCTTCTCCAGTGGACCACATTCTGTTAGACCTCTCCACCATGCCCGCCCGTCTTGGGTGGCCCCATGGGCATGGCTTAATTTCATTGAGTTAGACAAGGCTGTGGTCCTAGTGTGATTAGATTGACTAGTTTTCTATGATTATATTTCAGTGTGTCTGCCCTCTGATGCCCTCTTGCAACACCTATCATCTTACTTGGGTTTCTCTTACCCACCGCTCCTTGGACGTGGGGTTGCTCCTCATGTGGGAAGGGGTTAACAGCTGATTAAGATTATGAATGTCTTCCAGTCTCTTGGCCATAGAGATTGGTGCAGGGATGGGCAAGTTACACAATTTCCATCAAGGAGATGGTAAACCCCACAGCTTGTGAAGCTACTCCAGAAGGTATGAATGAAAACTGTGAGGTCTTAGGGGACTTCCCTGGTTGTCCAGGGGTTAGGACTCTGCACTTCCACTGAATGGAGGGTGAGTTCAATCCCTGGTCAGGAGAACTAAGATCCCACATGCTAAGTGTCCCCCACCAAAAAAAAATGAGAGTGAAAGAATTTCTTGAATTGAATAAAAGTGAAAACACAACATATCAACTTCAAAAGTTATATGGGAAAAGTGACAAACTTTTCTATGTGAGCTCTTAGACTGCCGCCATCATTTTGCCTCTGGAGATGTTGGGCAGATTGGAGGACGCTGCTACCCTGCAGATCCCCTTGATGAGACTGAAGTGTGAGTTGGAACCTTGTCTGAGAGGCTATCTCGAGACTTTTAGTTACAGAAGTCAACAAATCCTCTTCACTGTCTAAATTAGAGGTATTTTTCTGTCACTCGCAAAACAGTCCTGATGAATACAGAGGATCTTCTTTCTTCCATGCCAGATAGAGGGTTGAAAGTGGGCTGTGCTAAGTCACTTCAGTCACTTCTTTTTCTTTGCGACCCCGTGGGCTCTAGGCCACCAGGTCCTCTGTCCATGTGATTCTGCAGGCAAGAATACTGGAGTGGGTTTCCATGCCCTCCTCCAGGCGTCTTCCAGACCCAGGGATGGGATCTGCGTCTCTTGCATCTCCTGCATTGCCAGGCGGGTTCTTTACCACTAGCACCACCTGGGAAGCCCCACTAACTGGCTAACTTTGACGTAAAATTCAACGGAAGTCAATGTCTGAGAGTACCATATAATGGGATTCTGACCTTGAAAATGAACTTCTAAACAATTCGAAATAATTTGGTCAGGATAAACTTAGTTATCAGTGGCAAAAGTGTTACCGTGAGTGGTTTTCTGTGAAATCCTTCAAAAATTTTCAAGTCTGTCTGGTTCATTACTTAATAAATTCTGCTTAACAAATCACTGGAAACTAAAGTAATCAGAATTACATGCGAGGTATTTCAATCTTATATATTATGTTGCTGTGGTCCATGGGTTTGCAAAGAGTCGGTCACAACTGAACAACTGAATAACAGCTATATCGTTGAGTGACTGAACAACAACAACAACAATATCACACTGAAATCTGGGGACATCTAGATTTGACTGAGAAAAGTTTTTTTAAAAGTACTTTTCAAACAATGTTTAACTCTTGAAAAATTCAAAAATTCTGGTCATAAATTATCAGAAATAGAAAATCTTTGTTTCCAAATATAAGACTTTAAGTTGAAAGGTACAGGGTAAAAATAATTCCAGTTCTGATGATTAAAGATTAGAAGTACAAGTATTAAAAGAAGAATAAAAACTACACATGTGTTTTTAAGAAAGTACATCTAAATGCTCAGACCATGAAGATACAGAATCTAAATACATCATATTCAAAAACTGATTCAAAGATAGCTAAAGAGGTTTTTTATTTGTTTTACCTTATTTGCTTCAGATATTAAGTCTACATCTGATTATGGTCAAACTGCCAAGGTCTGCTGAGCATGAGGGAAACAATCAAATTGGAATCCATCTGTAACAAATTCGTATTATTTCTAGCTGTATTATAGCCGAATAACAGATTTGGTTCATAATTTTCATCCAGGTAGAGAGCCTTTGAAGTTGAGTAAGGATTTTGAACACAGAGGAAGTTAAACTAGGAGAAACAGAAAATTAAGAGCTATTTCTTGACTATATAGACCATGAAATATATATCTTAAAGCTGTAAAAGTGGCCCCATTCTTTGTCAATGTGTTAAGGAGTGGCAACATAGATGAACCCAGAAATGATCATACCAAGTGAAGTAAGCCAGACAGAGAAAGACAAATACCATACGATATCACACTTATATGTCATCTAGAAAACAAACTTATGCAAAACAGAAATAGACTCACAGACAGAGAACAGAAACTTATGGTTACCAAAGGGGAAAGAGCGGGAGGGTAAATTAGGAATTTGGGGTTAAGAATATATAGGCTACTATATATGAAACAGATAACCAAAAAAGATCTACTGTACAGCCCAGAGAACTATAAATTCAATATCTTGTAATATGTAATCTTCATAATAACCTATAATAGAATAAAATGTGAATATATATGAATACAAATATATGAAAATATGTATATTTATATACATATGTAAAACAAAGAAAAATAACAATTTTTAAAAGCAGTTAGTGTGGCCCTATTCCTTGCCTGTATGTTATAGAGTGGTCTTCAAAAAGTTCTTCCATCCAAAAATAGAGATTAACTTACTCACAAGCTTGGAAGAAAGTAAAGTTGGTATAAGAAGTAAAGTAATAAACTGGAAGGGTGTTTTACTGATTGGTGCTGAATTTAAATTTACCTGAAGATGGCGGTGGTGGTGGTTTAGTCGCTAAGTCATGTACGACACTTTCGACTCCACAGACTATAGCCCTCCAGGCTTCTCTGTCCATGGGATTTCCCAGGCAAGAAAACTGGAGTGGGTAGCTATTTCCTTCTCCAGGGGATCTTCCCAACTCAGGGGTTGAACCCGGGTCTCCTGCATTGCAGGTGGATTCTTTACTGATTGGGCCACCAGGGATACCCTACCTAGACATACTGCCATTTAAAAAATATTGGTTAGTCTCATCAGCACCAACAACAAAAAATCAGAAGCATCTCTTCTTGGTTTGAAGGAAGAACTGCTTCATTTTAATTTTTACTTTTGGTTGGAACTGTTTTGTTTTTGATCTATCAAAGTAGGCTCTTTCCAATACTCCCTAGAAGGCTGGGATAGTGGATTTTCAGGAGGTGGGTAGATTTGCAAAGAGAACTGGGAGCCCATAGGAACATAAAGAAGCTTACAATTCCCACCTTGGGGGCTTCTGATTCTCTCAAAGAGACTGAGATTACCTGCAAGGGGAATGTTGCCAAGAATCTGCCCAACCAGTGTGAGCTTCAAGTCCCAATATCAGAGGCTCCATCACTGGCTCCAGCAGAGTGCATGGCCCATCCTGGCAAGGAATCTGCTTTGGGGTGGGGGTGAGGGGTCTGTGGCTGAACATGTAAGCATAAACCAGGGCATTCAAAGAAGCAACAACCTCAGAAAATGAGATCCATCAGTAGACCAAACAGATTCTCCAGATTCTGTTGGCAAGATGTTTGGAAGCTGTGGCCCAGCTGGTCTATGTAATAACCCTTGGGTATTCTTGATAGAGGCCCCAAGAGAGAAAGCAGACTTCCTGAACATCTGGGCTACTAAGTCCCAAGTGATTAACCTAGTTATTAAAGGAGATTTGACCTCATTTGAACCTTAAACATGATAGAGCAAGTCATACTAATTAAAATAATATAATGCTCTGATCTCTGCAGGTATTAGATACTCTAGAGCTTTCATTATGTTAGACCCATAAATGGCCAAATGGGATATGTTTGCTTCAGTGCAACTGTTCTCACTGTTATTTGCGGCCAGGTCACAATGGTAGGACTACATGTAGATCTGGTCCAAATTAATCTTACATTGAGTTCTTTTTTCTCTGATAAAAAACATAATATAAACTATCTTTCTAATGTTACTTAAACCTTAAAGTTTATCCCACCTAATGTTTTAGTATTTTAACTAGAGAAGCTAGAGGTTTAACATTTCTGATCAAACAGCCTTTAAAAATAAAAACAGTTCGTGTACTACTTATTTATTGACTTACTTAGCATCTCTCGTCCATTTGCATGGGGAGTCTCCTTGGATAGAAGCTTCTAGAAATCTCTCCCTGTAGTATAAAACTATACATGAATTTTTAAGGGGGGATATTAATTAATTTTAATCATGAGTTGAAAATATGAAGAAAGGATAAATTAAACTTTATTAACATAATATATTACATGATATATGTAAAACATGCAACTTTATTACATGATATATGTGGTGTTGGAGAAGACTCTTGGGGGTCCCTTGGACTTCAAGGAGATCAAACCAGTCAATCCTAAAGAATATCAGTCCTGAATATTGATTAGAAGGACTGATGCTGAAGCTGAAGCTCCAATACTTTGGGCACCTGATGTGAAAAACTGACTCATTGGAAAAGACCCTGATGCTAGAAAAGATTGAAGGCAGGAGGAGAGGGGACAACAGAGGATGAGATGGTTGGATGGAATCACTGACTCAATGGACATGAGTTTGAGCAAGCTCTGGAAGTTGGTGATGGACAGGGAGGAGGCCTGGCATACTGAAGTCCATGAGGTCGCAAAGAGTCGTACATGACTGAATGACTGACTTGAACTGACTGAACATGATATATTAATAGAATAAATACACAGAATTAATTTATATAACAACATAATTATTAACTTAAAATTTAACCTAGTTTTAATTTTCTCTCTGATTGCCTACATCTGCTATTCTATGTTATATTGCTAGTATTTTCTAGCATTTGAAGTAATTGTTAAAATTTTTTGAACATTCTTACTTATTAAACTACATTTAATTAATACTTTAGGTTAAATTACTTCACACCATTTTTATTTCCCCTCAGTTTTAAACATTTTGTGGCAATGATGCTTCATTGATAACATTAGATAATCAGAGTGACAAATTCTATTTTGAAAGCTAATTGCGCCCCTTTGCTATAATTAAATACATTTCTTTCAAGTCACAGATTTGATTTCCCAGGAAATGACTTCCAGCAATGACAGCCATATAACAGTTTGAACTCATACAACATCATTAATATTTCATTCCTAATTTATAACCAGTTTATCCAAGAGGCTTTATAACTGAGTTCTTAGTATTTTTAACAAAGCATCTAATGTGGGGTCTAGAAGATATTCAGACGGATAATAGCAAGACACAACCTCTCCTCAAAATATTGAAGTCCTATTTAGCACTTTTTATACCAAGCTTGAGATGGGAATGTGTGTGTGTCTTTGTGACCCCATGGACTGTATAGTCTATGGAATTCTCCAGGCCAGAATACTGGAGTGGGTGACCATTCCCTTCTCCAGGGGATCTTCCCAATCCAGGGATCAAACCCAGGTCTCCCACACTGCAGGTGGATTCTTTACCAGCTGAGCCACAAGGGAAGCCCAAGAAAACTGGAGTGGGTAGCCTATCCCTTCTCCAGGGGATCTTCCCAACCCAGGCATCAAACCAGCGTCTCTTGCATTGCAGGCAGATTCTTTACCAACTGAGCTATCAGGGAAGCATGGGTGAATGAAAAAGAAAACTGAAACAGGCAAGAGGACAAGGGGAAATATTTCACTGAGGTTTCTAGGGAAGCTTCACTTTTCCCAACCCCTCACACTCCCACACGCAATTAGAACTTCAGCGTGGATGGTTGTGGAGTCAGGGAGGTGCTTCCCAGGTGGCACAGCTGGTAAAGAATCTGCCTGCCAATGCAAGGAGACTCAAGAGACCCTGGTTAGATCCATGGGTTGTGGAGATCCTGTGTAGTAGGAAATGGCAATCTGCTCTATTATTGTTGCCTGAAAAACTCCATGGACAGAGGACCCTGCTACAGTCCATAGGGTTGCAAAGAGTCAGGCACAACTGAGCACTTAGATGGTGGGAAAAGATCAATCAGATTCTCATTCAGCAAATGTTTATTGAAAACCCAGGATGCACCAGGCATCCTGTGACATCTTGGCAGTACCACTTGTGAGCAAAACAAGGACACAGTTCTTTGTGATCTTAAGGCCCAGTAGGAGCATGTGAAGAAAGATAAGACAGAAAATTAAGGATATGTTCAGTATGGAGAGACAGGAGAGGTTGCTGAGAGATAACTTTTAAACAAAGACAGAATGAAGACAATATTCCAAGCAAAAGGAGGGAGGCTGAGTTCCAGAAAATGAAGCAGATATAATCCTGAGATTCTTTGCTAGCATTAGTATTTTTGCCCCATCTTTCAAATTTATTCTGAAGGACCTGGCCTCCCCTCTCTTTCCCCTCTCCTTCCCTCCCTTTAGCTCCACTGAAAAAATGAAATTGCAAGGCAATTACATATATAAAATGAGTCATAATTTTAGTCAGAAGAGAATGAGGTTAAGAACCACTGTGAACTCCATTCAACCTGAAAAAAGTATGACTGTTATATAAGGCTGCTGAGAAAAAAAGCAGACCCAATTCATCCACCGTGCCAGCACAAATGAACACAAATATCCCCCAATCCCTCTTGTAATGACTCCCAGGTAACCACTGCAAGATTTCTTGGTAGTTTCTCTGGTCTCCTTGTTTTCTCTTATTTCTTGAAATTAGGCCTGTTGAAACTTAAAGGAATCCCGTATTCACTTTTGGGAAGTGCACAATTGTTGATCTTGTTGATTAGCTGATCAATTGATCTTATTGATTTATTAAGGGAAAAGGTCTCCTATTAACAGTGTTTGTCTGATTCTAGGCGAGCACTTTTTTTAGTGTGAGAAACAGTCTTTTCTTCAATAACTACCCTAGAAGTTTCTTTTGCCCTTGTCCTTGCATGAGACATGGATTGTAATTTGTACAACTAACCTAACATGCAAGGAGACTGCAGAAATACAAAGATGGCTGCAACAAGCTCCACTCCAAGTAAGTTGAAACTTCAGGAGACAGGCTTTTTTTTTTGTCTGTTGACCCTATTTATTCAAGTCTTTCTTTCTTTGAACTGGGGGGCAGAAGGAAAATTTGATAAGGACTTCATTTAAGTGTCTGCCCTGCTATTCCAGTGGAAAGTAAAATGACACCTATCATATAGATGCATCAATGTGCTGGAGCTGAAATTTTCCACTTCACTTGGTGATATATATATATGTATATATATATATATGAAGCATAAACTGTGAGCCAGCCTATACCAATAATATAAATAATTCCACCAGAAAAAGATAATTCTTTATGCTTGGGATTGCTCTCTCTTACTTTTTCTAAGCAAAAAACCTAAATTGCTTTGCTGAAAGAGTACTAAAAGCATTTTATTGCTTTACTAAAAATGAGCGGACTGATAATGTTTACTCACTTTGGGAGAGGTAGTAATTTAAGATATGAAAAGTTAATATTAAACTTTAAAGGAATAGTTAAAAGACGGGGTCAGAAAATATATGCTTGATGTCATAGTTCATGTTTTTGGAGCTGGAGCAAAGTTTAAACCTGATCAATATCAGCGATTAATTAACGTAGTCTTGGAAAACAAGAGTGCTCTCAGTGGACCAGAAAGCCGATCAAGAGCCCTAGGGGTCAGCACTGTGGATTAATCATCAGAGGAAAACAAAACTTCCTGCTGGGAGCAGTCCCAGAAGAGCTCCCAGGTGAAACGCAATGGATCCAATGAGCAGCATACACAGAGGGTAGAAAATTAGAAAGACGTTCCAGAAGGAGTTGGCTATTTGGAGAGCTGGGGCATTTACTTGTGGGAAGAACCTTGAGTGTGGACACTAATGCTGGAGAGGCAAGATCTGTGATTTACACATCCCCATGGGCCCTGGAGGGCTTCCCTGGTGGCTCAGATGGTAAAGAAGCTGCCTGCAAAGCAGGAGACCTGGGTTTGATCCCTGGGTTAGGAAGATCCCCTGGAGGAGGGCATGGCAACCCACTCCAGTATTCTTGCCTGGAGAATCCCACGGATAGGGAACCTGGTGGGCTACAGTCCATGGGGTCGAAAAGAGTTGGATATGACTGAGCGACTTAGGCACTCACGCACGCATGTACACACACACACACACACACACAGACCCTGTAAGCTTCCAGACTTAGAGAAGCTAAAGGAAGATTTCTCCTGCCAACAAGCCTTTTCCTATTCATTCTCATGTCTCTCCACAGCATTAGGTGTAACTGACAGGTGGCCAGAAATTTTCAATACAAAGATCATCAGGAAACCAAATATTACCAAGTATTAAAGGAGAAGGACTACAGTAACAAGGGCTTCCTCAGTAGCTCAGCAATAAAGAATCTGCCTACCAATACAGAAGATGCAGTTTCAATCCCTGGGTCGGGAACATCTCCTGGAGAAGGAAATGGCAACCCACATTCTTACCTGGGAAATCCCAAAGACAGAGAGTCTGGCAGGCTACAGTCCATGGGATCACAAAGAGTCAGACATGATTTGGTGACTAAACAAGAACAACTACTTTAACAAAGCACCAAATTCAACAACAACAAAAAAGAATGAACACCTGAGGAAATATAGCAAATTAGGCAGACAAAATATTAATTTTATAATAAATTAACATCCTCAGAAAGATTTGAGAGGATGTCATAGAAAAGAACAGAGAAGGCAATGGCAACCCACTCCAGTGTTCTTACCTGGAGAATCCCTGGGACAGGGGAGACTGGTGGGCTGCCATCTATGGGGTCGCACAGAGTCAGACACGACTGAAGCAACTTAGCAGCAACAGCAGCAGCATAGAAAAGAAATAACTACATATCTTGGACATTTTAAATGTAATAAGCAAAAGACAGCATATTAAAAAGCAGAGATATTACTTTGCCAATAAAAGTCCATCTAGTCAAGGCTATGGTTTTTCCAATAGTCATGTATGGATGTGAGAGTTGGACTGTGAAGAAGGCTGAGTGCCAAAGAATTGATGCTTTTGAACTGTGGTGTTGGAGAAGACTCTTGAGAGTCCCTTGGACTGCGAGGAGATCCAAGCAGTCCATTCTGAAGGAGATCAGCCCTGGGTGTTCTTTAGAAGGAATGATGCTAAAGCTGAAAGTCCAGTACTTTGGCCACCTCATGCGAAGAGTTGGTTCATTGGAAAAGACCTTGACACTGGGAGGGATTAGGGGCAGGAGGAAAAGGGGATGACAGAGGATGAGATGGCTGGATGGCAACACTGACTCAATGGACATGAGTCTGAGTGAACTCCGGGAGTTGGTGATGGACAGGGAGGCCTGGAGTGCTGCGATTCATGGGGTCGAAAAGAGTCGGACACGACTGAGCAACTGAACTGAACTGAACATTAGTAGAACAAAACTAAAAAGTGAAGTTTACCCATGAAGGAATGAAAATCCAGTTTGCAATACACTTGAAATGCAATTTAGTCTTTGCATGCAAGGACATGGAGCAGTCTCTCCCTTCATTTACATGTTTTATATACTTCAATTAAAATTTGTACTTTTTTTTCTAAATTAAATAAAAATGAGCTTTGCAAAGAAAACCATTGTCTCATAAAAGAAAACTTACATCCATTAACTCCTTGTTGAACAAAAGCAAATTATATTTAAAATGGAAGGAAAAAAAAGAAAAAAAATGGCGGCAGCAGCACCTGCTAAACTGCATCCATTGTCATCTTGGGCACAGGAGAGTAATTTTATAATACAAACTTTTTTTCACATTCTGGGTCATTGTGGAAGATATCAGCAATGACTTTCACATATTTTGACAACCCACAGAAAGAAAGGAGTACAATTCAGAGCATACATACACATATGTATGTATAAAAAAAAGGTTTCATAGAACAACACTTATCATGGATTATGAGCTCTGATGTTTACTATTTCACTACATTTGTAATAGTTTATTTTTCATCTAAATGCACTTCCTAACCCCCTACGTATATAGCTCTCAGATTGAGAAGTGTGATATTAAGAAACCTTATAGAAAGGTATTTTCCCATCCCCTCCAAAATCCTTCATCATTCATAAGGTGCGTGCTGGTTCCCTGGCTTCTTTAAGGTCCCTGGAACCTCTGGTATATTCTACTGTGATCTCTCTATATCCCCTTTCTCCTGAAGGATAGATATTCTTGTTTCACATTTTATAGGCCAGTTAGATTTTGAGGTATACAAGGCTTTTTATATACCTGTGAAGACCATATACTCCAATGACATTCATTTATGATACAAGAAAGCTGATCTCTAGGTCTTACTCCTCTGCACTGGGGCAGAGAGCTGGCCTGAGTATTAAACCTACCCCTTAACATGGGGGCACTTTCCTGGTGGCTCAGATAGTAAAGAATATGTCTGCGATGCAGGAGACCTGGGTTCAATCCAGGTTGGGAAGATATGGAGAAAGGAATAGCAACCCAGTCCAGTATTCTTGCCTGGAGAATCCCATGGACAGAGGAGCCTGGCAGGATCCATGTAGTTGCAAAGAGTCAGGCAGGACTGAGTGACTAACACCAACACTACCCTAACAGGGAAAGTTTCCTTCTCCAATCCATGATGCAGCTCTCTGGAACCCATCTATATATGTGCTGCTAGAAAGAAGAGACAGTACAAAGTGACACAACCCTAACATGACTAATACTTTATCACCTAGGTGTGGGAAGGGGAATGGAATTGTTTATCCATCCTAATGACCACACATAAGCATAAAGACATGTTTCTCATTTCATAACATACAGTAATTTTATTTTACCTCTAATTTTTATTTTCAAAATTTTCAAACTTATAGAAATATTGAAAAAAATACAATAAATACATATCCTCCACCTAGATCTATCATTTGTAACCACTTACCAATTTGCCCAACAGTTAGGTAGATACATGGTTCAGACAGCAAAGAATCTGCCTGCAATGCAGGAGATCCAGGTTCAGTTCCTAGGTGGGGAAGATCCCCTGGATAAGGGAATGGCTACCCACTCCAGTGTTCTTGCCTGGAGACTCCCATGGAAAGAGGAGCCTGGAGGGCTATGTCCATAGGGTTGCAAAGAGTTAGACATGACTAAGCAATGAACCCTAGATAGATAGATAACGTATTTAAATGTACACACATAAACATATATACCTATACATGATATATTTTATGTAGTAGGTTTTTTGCTAACCAATTGAAACTCAATTTCAGGTTTCATGAAACTTCAGCATGCATTTCTTAAGAACAAATACGTTCTCCTACACCAATGGCCCCCAATCTTTTTGGCACCAGGGACCAACCAGTTTCGTGGAAGACAATGGTTCAGACAGTAATGAGAGCAATAGGGAGTGATAGGGAGCAGCGATAAAGCGCCACTGCCTTCCTTGGTTCACTTCCTGCTGAGCCGCCCAGTTCCTAACAGTCTGCAGCCCGGGGGGTTGTGGAAAATCATACAAAACTCTTCAGAAAATTAGCAATACCACAAAAACAATACCTAATCCATATTCAATCACATGTCAGGGTTAACGTGCTTTCATCAGTGATGGTAGGGATGGTTTGGCATAAGGAACTGCTGATAGGATGGCAGGAGACCCAGCAGTCTTATTGTATTTTTAATTAATTGTAATAGAAAATGGATTGGAAGGGAGCAGAGGCTCACAATATCGACTGGAGGGCTAAGGACTAGATTTGGAGAAGAGTGCAGAAACGTGGGCAGCTCCAGAGAGCCATGAGGCAAGACACACAAGAATGTTCTTTTAGCAGAAATAATCGTGAAATTACAGAGCTGCTGACCACCTCTCGTAACCATGAATGAATTCAACCAGCTCCTCTTTACCTTGAAAGTATGAAAGTGTTAGTGGCTCAGTCATATCCAATTCTTTGTGACCCCATGGACTATAGCCCACCAGGCTCCTCTGTCCATGGGATTCTCTTGGCTAGAATACTGGAGTGGGTTGCCCTGCCTTCCTTCAGGGGATCTTCCTGACCCAGGGATCAAACCCACATCTCATGTCTCCTACATTGGCAGGCAGGTTCTTTACCACTAGTGCCACCTGGGAAGCCTCCCTTACCCCTTGCCTTATTACCTAATAAGGTCCCTTGCCTTATTACCTAACAGCAACCTAATATTCAGAATCCTTGGCAGAAGCAACCACTGGCTGGGACTAGCTATTGTCCTGAGCAGTGGCTGCGAGGAGGCAAAGGGAGAGAGGATCTGAATGTTTCTGAAGATGGGGCACCACTTCTACAAAGACAAGACACAATGTGAAATTTTCCGCATCTTGTGTGGGGGCAGGCACCTGGTCAGCCCCAAAAGGCAGACAGTCACCACTCTTCCTCCTAGTCTGGTTCCAGGAAATCTGTTCTCCTCACTTAAAGTATTTTTATTACATCTGGGGTAGCCGCAGGCCCCCAGATGTGAAATATGCTTTCTTCATATTTGGGTCCACTATAGTCCCTAACTCCAGGAGATGGTGAAGGACAGGGAAGCCTGGCGTGCTGCGGTCCATGGGATGACAAAGAGTTAGGCACAACTTAGTGACTGAACAACAGCAACAGTTTCTAATAATTAGAACAATGACTTGAATTCATAAAGTCATTCAAACTTTTATTGAAAAAAAAAAACACCTTTAATTGTTCATGAGCATCTACTGGGTGGTGAGCAGCGTACTAGGAGCAGAGCAGGTGCTTAATGAACGTTCCTGAGTGCCTCAGGGATGACGTTCATGCTGAGGACTTTGTCTAGAAGTCAGTGATAGGACCTGACGTGGATGGAGCATTTCCTACATACCGGGTGCTCTCTTAATCCTTGCACTCATCCTTCTCAGTGACCCACTGAAGGAAGTACTATTTGAGCTCCTTTGTCTGGTGATGATACCTGCCCACAAACTAGTATGAAGTCACAGATAAAGAATTCCAGTCCAGCTCTGACTCTAGAGACCTTTCTGTAAGCCTCTCCACTGTACACCTTAGTTTGTAGCCAACCTTCCCCAAACGGGCTTCCCTGGTGGCTCACAGTGAAGAATCTGCCTGCAATGCAGGAGACTCAGGTTCGATCCCTGGGTCAGAAAGATCCCCTGGAGAAGGGAATGGCTACCCATTCCAGTATTCTTGCTTGGAGAATTCCATGGACAGAGGAGTGTGGTGGGCTATGGTTCATAGGGTCACAAAGAGTCAGACACAACTGAGTGACTAACATTTTCTCCAACTGGAGATGATGGCTACGTCCGGGCTTCTGTTTTTGATCAGCTGCAGGATCGGCCTAGGAGGATTTTGGAGTGGTAGAATTAATTGTAAACTCTCAGAGCTAGCAGAAAACTCGAAGATCATCTAGTCCTACAACTGGATTTTACAGTAGAGACTAAGATCCAATGGATGCTACAAAAGTCAGACTGCTTGTTACTAAGAACATTCCACGTACTTCATATCCCCTCCTTGAGAAATCAAGTTGTGAAAATGTTCTTTTGCACCAATTATTCAAGTTTACATGTGCGTGCTACGTCGCTTCAGTTGTGTCGATCTCTATGCAACCCTATGGACTGTAGCCCGCCAGGCTCCTCTGTCCATGGGCATTCTCTGGGCAAGAATATTGGAAAGCATTGCCATTTCCTCCTTCAGAGGATCTTCCTGACCCAAAGATCAAACATGTGTCTTTTACATCTCCTGCATTGGCAGGCAAGTTCTTTACCAGTAGCACCACCTGGGAATCTCACTAAAATAGTGAACTTTGAAAATATAGTGCAAAAGAAGTCACAGTTCATAAAAGTACTCGTTATTTTTCTTGGGCAGATTGGTCTTTAGCTGTGAATGATATCCTGCCAGTCCACATATCTGCTCCCCATGTATGAGCAGTAATAGTAATTACAACAGACATTACATTTTTATACACTGCCTTCCACCTCACATGTGTAAGCCATCATCAGCTCATTAATTATCAGAACACTTCTTTGAGGTAACTTAGGCAGGTGATTTTATTATTCTTTTTATGGACTGAGAAGCTGCAACAACAATGACATGCCCAAGGTTAAACACATTTAAAGATAAAGCTCAAGACTTCTAAATCTTTCTTCCAAGTTTACAAGCATCCATCCTCTGGCTAATTAATATTTGGGACATTTAGGTCATGGAGCATCTTTTAAGTTAACAGATGTTAAAGAATCTGCCTGCAATGCAGGAGGCCCAGGTTCAATTGCTGGGTCTGGAAGATCACCTGGAAAAGGAAATGGCAACCCACTGCAGTATTTAGCCTGGAGAATTCCATGGACGCAGGAGCCTGCAAGGCTACAGTCCATGAGGTCACAAAAAGTCAGACATGACTGAACAACTAACACTTACATATCAGTTCAGTTCAGTCCCTCAGTTGTGTCCGACTCTTGGCGACTGCATGAATCACAGCACCCCAGGCCTCCCTGTCCATCACCAACTCCCAGAGTTCACTCAAACTCATGTCCATCAAGTCGGTGATGCCATCCAGCCATCTCATCCTAAGTTGTCCCCTTCTCCTCCAGCTCCCAATCCCTCTCAGCATCAGAGTCTTTTCCAATGAGTCAACACTTCGCATGAGGTGGCCAAAGTATCGGAGTTTCAGCTTTAGCATCATTCCTTCCAATGAACACCCAGGACTGATCTCCTTTAGGATGGACTGGTTGGATCTCCTTGCAGGCCAAGGGACTCTCAAGAGTCTTCTCCAACACCACAGTTCAAAAGTATCAATTCTTCGGCGCTCAGCTTTCTTCACAGTCCAACTCTCACATCCATACATGACCACAGGAAAAACCATAGCCTTGACTAGACGGACCTTTGTTGGCAAAGTAGTATCTCTGCTTTTCAATATGCTATCTAGGTTGGTCATAACTTTCCTTCCAAGGAGTAAGAATCTTTTAATTTCATGGCTGCAATCACCATCTGCAGTGATTTTGGAGCCCCCAAAATAAAGTCAGCCACTGTCTCCACTGCTTCCCCATCTATTTCCCATGAAGTGATGGGACCAGATACCATGATCTTCGTTTTCTGAATGTTGAGCTTTAAGCCAACTTTTTCACTCTCCGCTTTCACTTTCATCAGGAGGCTTTTTAATTCCTCTTCACTTTCTGCCATAAGGGTGGTGTCATCTGCATATCTGAGGCGATTGATATTTCTCCCAGCAATCTTGACTCCAGCTTGTGCTTCTTCCATCCCAGCGTTTCTCATAATGTACTCTGCATACAAGTTAAATAAGCAGGGTGACAATATACAGCCTTGACGTACTCCTTTTCCTATTTGGAACCAGTCTGTTGTTTCATGTCTAGTTCTAACTGTTGCTTCCTGACCTGCATACAGGTTTCTCAAGAGGCAGGTCAGGTGGTCTGGTATTCCCATCTCTCTCAGAATTGTCCACAGGTTATTGTGATCCGCACAAAGTCTTTGGCATAGTCAATAAAGCAAAAATAGATGTTTTTCTGGAACTCTCTTGCTTTTTCATGATCCAGTGGATGTTGGCAATTTGATCTCTGGTTCCTCTGCCTTTTATAAAACCAGCTTGAGCATTTGGAAATTCACGGTTCACGTACTGCTGAAGCCTAGCTTGCAGAATTTTGAGCATTACTTTACTAGCATGTACACCTTTCTAAATGGTGCTGGGCTTTTTTTTTTTTTTTGGTAAGACAATAGATTTATTGGGATTAAAATTTAAACAGCTTTTTTATTCTTCTTTATATGGATATATTATGTGCTGTTTTTATAATGTCCTTACATTCTAGCCTCAAGTTCATTTCATTCTTAATTGGGCACAGAACTTCAGGAATTAGCGATATTAGCAAAGATAACTCAGAGTAAGAGGGGCAAGAAAGAGGCAGTTTGAAATTTAAGAAAAATGTGTTTAAGAGGCTCTGGACTAGGCCACAGGAAGAATGACTTTGAACAAGGATCTTCCTTTTTTCCTTCTTCCCTTCCTTCTGTTCTTCCTTTTAGTCATGGAGGGATTCTTTGAACTGTTGACATCATTGTGCTGTATGCTAAATCACTTCAGTCCTGTCCGACTCTTGGGGACCCCATGGACTGTAGGGCACCAGGCTCCTCTGTCCACGGGATTCTCCAGGGAAGAATATTGGAGTGGGTTGCCACGCCTTCCTCCAAGGCTCTTCCCAACCCAGGGACTGAACCCACGTGTCTTATGTCTCTGCTTTGGCAGGCGAATTGTTTATACTAGCGCCACCTGGGATGTCATTAGTGTGTTGCATTTCAAAAGAAGTGAAGCATGGAGGAAACAGCCTCAGCAGGGCAACTCCCCTAAACTCTTGGGGTTCACTGTCTCTGGCTGTAGGATGCGGAGGTTGGTGAGGTGATGTCAGGGATCCCTCTGAGTTCAGTCAAACCAAGATTCTTTCTCCGTTTACCTCTTCTCAACACCTGCTCGTGGTGCATGGTCTCAAAGCAGGGCATATTGTGTACATGTCACCGAAGATACTTTGCTTCTCTATATTTTTGAATGTTCCATGAAGCCAAATCTTTGTCCAGTGGCCCATTATGTATTTTATTTTCCCTTGTTTTCCTCTCTCTCTCTCTCCCTCTCTTCTGATCCTTAGTCTGAGAATCCAACAACCTTCAAAACTCTTCTCAGATCTCTAATTTGTACCTTAATTGAACTAGATATTTTCAAATAGGGCTTTTTACATGAAATAACAGAGAGGCAAAATAGGCTGTTTTCCATCAGGTTTATTGTCATCAACTTTGCCCCTGTTTCAGATTCAGCTTCCCTCCAAGCATATTCTCACAAATGCCACAACCAAATTTCCTTCTTTTGAATTTGGATTAACCGCTTCACTCATGTAAGTAAGCACTTTTTAGTGATTCTAATAGCAGTATACTAATGGATTTTTTTTTCTCAAAAGAGAATTATAGATAGCAATAGCCTCACAACAAATCCAGGATACACAATTATAAATGGATTAGCCCAAATCTCAAACATTTGAATAGTTTTAGTGTTATCAACTCCAAACTTGTTTCATAACAGGACAATAAATTGAGAGACGAGTTGTTGGGGCAAAGAATTAGCAACTTTATGTGGAAAACCAGCAGACTGAGTAGGTGGTAGCAAATTAGTTAGCATCCCAAAGAACCAACTTTTTTTTTAATCTGTGATTTTGTTTTTAATTCTTAAGCCTTCAGTCAGTTCAGGTCAGTCACTCAGTCGTGTCCGACTCTTTGCAACCCCATGAATCGCAGCATGCCAGGCCTCCCTGTCCATCACCATCTCCCAGAGTTCACTCAGACTCAAGCCTTATGATCATCTATTTTACAAACCTGTGCTAATGATATAGCTCCTCTACTTTCACGCTTCTAATGAGTCGTCAAAAGCACTATTACCAGTCACACAGTAGTTCTACAGTTGCATTTCTGAATGCCTGTTTAAGAGAAAATCCTGAATTATAACTTAGTCTGACTTTGTAAAGAACACACAAGCAAAGTGTACTAACAGATCTTGTCATAGTGATTTTTAAAAGCATCTGATCTTCCTGTGGTCATGTATGGATGTGAGAGTTGGACTATGAAAAAGGCTGAGCGCTGAAGAATTGATGCATTTGAACTGTGGTGTTGGAAAAGACTCTTGAGAGTCCCTTGGACTGCAAGGAGATCCAACCAGTCCATTCTGAAGGAGATCAACCCTGGGATTTCTTTGGAAGGAATGATGCTGAAGCTGAGACTCCAGTACTTTGGCCACCTCATGCGAAGAGTTGATTCATTAGAAAAGACTCTGATGCTGGGAGGGATTGGGGGCAGGAGGAGAAGGGGACGACCCAGGATGAGATGGCTGGACGGCACCACTGACTCGATGGACGTGAGTCTGAGTGAACTCTGGGAGTTGGTGATGGACAGGGAGGCCTGGTGCGCTGCAATTCATGGGGTCGAAAAGAGTCGGACATGACTGAGCGACTGAACTGAACTGAACTGAACTGATCTTAAAGATAACCTATAAAACGTAGGAAGCGCTAAATATTCTTTATTTGATGCTATAGGAGAAATATCAATAACCTCCAATATGCAGATGACACCACCCTTATGGCAGAAAGAGGAACTAAAAAGCCTCTTGATGAAAGTGAAAGAGGAGAGTGAAAAAGTTGGCTTAAAGCTCAACATTCAGAAAATGAAAATCATGGCATCTGGTCCCATCACTTCATAGGAAATAGATGAGGAAACAGTGGAAACAGTGTCAGACTTTATTTTGGGGGGCTTCAAAATCACTGCAGATGGTGACTGCAGCCATGAAATTAAAAGATGCTTACTCCTTGGAAGGAAAGTTATGACCAACCTAGATAGCATATTGAAAACCAGAGACGTTACTTTGCCAACAAAGGTCCATCTAGTTAAGGCTATGGTTTTCCTGTGGTCATGTATGGATGTGAGAGTTGGACTATAAAGAAAGCTGAGTGCCGAAGAATTGATGCTTTTGAACTGTGGTATTGGAAAAGACTCCTGAGAGTCCCTTGGATTGCAAGGAGATCCAACCAGTCCATTCTAAAGGAGATCAGTCCTGGGATTTCTTTGGAAGGAATGATGCTAGAGCTGAAACTCCAGTACTTTGGCCACCTCATGCGAAGAGTTGACTCATTGGAAAAGATTCTGATGCTGGGAGGGATTGGGGGCAGGAGGAGGAGGAAACAACAGAGGATGAGATGGCTGGATGGCATCACCGACTCGATGGACATGAGTCTGAGTGAACTCTGGGAGTTGGTGATGGACAGGGAGGCCTGGTGTGCTGCAATTCATGGGGTCACAAAGAGTCGGACATAACTGAGCAACTGAACTGAACTGATACACAAACCACACTAAAATGCCTTTCATTAAGTAAAAGGCAATATTTTAGATAGAGAATTTTAATTACATTGGTACAGTTAAGATCACAAATATAAAGTGGGCCTTGTTAGTGTATCTTTAGCCCTTGCCTTAACAAACTAATTAAACACAGGTGAATCTTGCTCTGTTCTTGAGACTGTGAAGGGATCTTAGTATTTAAATATATTAATATAACCAGTTACATAAATCTAAATATAAAACCAATCTCCTACAGGTTTTGAGAAAGCATTCACCATCTCCCAAAAAATTTAACAGTCCTTATTCAAGTTCGGTTGTCTCTTTAGATGGGGAAAACAGTGATAGTACTTGTTGAACTGGAATTACTATCAACATTTTAAAAACTGAACTTGTTCATTTAGCCACAAGCAAATCTTATTTAAATCATGGCTGCCCAACAGAAATATTCCATCAGCCCTTCATGATCTGAATTCTAGTATATCAGATTCATTTAAATGTGGTACACATAACAAGGGGCTTCCCCGGTGACTCAGATAAAGTCATGAAACATTTCTGGTTTGTAATAAATAAGGTAGTGGCCAACTATTACTCATTAGTAGCTCTTTTGAGATAAGCTTCAAGTCTGCCCTTTCCCCCTTCTTCTTAATGCCAGCAAAGATCATTTTTGTTCCAGGTATGCATTTCTTGGGATCATCCAAGTATTCTATTGGCATCTCTTCCCCCCAAGTGAGGTCTTTGTTCTTTTTGGCATCTGTGTAAGAGAATCCAACAGCCTGACCTGTTTGTCTTTCCCCTAAACAGATCAAGGAGATTTGGCCCAGTCCTGTGCTTATCTTCCATTCACAGTTTGGCACTGGACACCCTTCTGAACCAAAATCTTCCTTCTCTTCCCAGCACCACCCATTTTAAAATCATCTTTCTCCATTCGTGACTGAGAGGTTTCCGCTTGTAAGCCAAATGTCCCATTCTCTAAGCCCAAGGACACACCAGTCCATGCCCAACTGCAGGTGTTGGTGCAACCTTCAAAGAACCATCTTAACCCAAGTTAGAATTCAGGCTTCTTTCATGCCTAAAGTGGAGGGAGTGTAGCTGGTTGTTGCAAACTTCTTGGTATGTGAGTCCTTTGTTCTTGCAGCTGTCCAGGCAGGTCAGGTCACAATATTGCTGTTAAGTCTCCAAGAAAAAATACTATTCTCCGTTCTGCAGCCTTTTATCTCTATGTGGAAAAGTGTTATACCTTTAAAGGTCAGAGCCTTGAGAATGGGCTATTGTGTATATTTCAGGCTAAAGGCAACG
This sequence comes from Redunca redunca, assembly GCA_006410935.1. NCBI lineage: Eukaryota > Metazoa > Chordata > Mammalia > Artiodactyla > Bovidae > Redunca > Redunca redunca. The sequence continues at coordinate 221,449 of SJYQ01000315.1, forward strand.
TCTTTTTACAAAGGTACAGAGCCCCAGGACTAAGTACAGGCCACAGAGCACAAAGGTTAGAGCTGAAGGAACAGATCCCATATGGAGTCAGGTTTGTTTTCTGTTACACTAGGATAAGATCTTGTCTGGACTGCTCTTAGTAATTTGTCTAGGGTACAAAAATGTTCCAAGTAGGCTGTTAACTACCCCAGCTTTTTGCTGTTTCTATATTCCCACATTAAGTGGGCTAACATTTCTGTGTTCCTCTCAAGTGACCTTTTGAAGACTTAATGTGATACTGCAGATTTTTACATAGAAAATCTGCATGAACACACTTAGTTGAGGTTCTAAATCCACCCAATACAGTACATCAGTTGTATTAATGGAATTAATATTAAAACAATGCTCACTTCAGTAACTTTATTTTTCTTATTAATAAAATAATTTATAATAATTGTATAATACAAATGGTAATTCATACTATATAAATATATTATCTCATATAAGTTTATAATAATTATAATGTATAATATAAATGTAATTCATG
>SJYQ01000315.1:230054-306886 GCA_006410935.1 Redunca redunca
CGTCTTTTAATTTCATGGCTGCAATCACCATCTGCAGTGATTTTGGAGCCCCAAAAAATAAAGTCTGACACTGTTTCCACTGTTTCCCCATCCATTTCCCATGACGTGATGGGACCAGATGCCATGATCTTCGTTTTCTGAATGTTGAGCTTTAAGCCAACATTTTCACTCTCCACTTCAAGAGGTTTTTGAGTTCCTCTTCACTTTCTGCCATAGGGGTGGTGTCATCTGCATAGCTGAGGTGAGTAATATTTCTCCTGGCAATCTTGATTCCAGCTTGTGCTTCTTCCAGCCCAGCATTTCTCATGATGTACTCTGCATAGAAGTTAAATGAGCAGGGTGACAATATATAGCCTTGACATACTTCTTTCCCTATTTGGAACCAGTCTGTTGTTCCATGTCCAGTTCTAGCTGTTTCTTCTTGACCTGCATATAGGTTTCTCAAGACGCAGGTCAGGTGGTCTGGTATTCCCATCTCTTTCAGAATTTTCCACAGTTTATTGTGATCCACAGTGAAAGGCTTTGGCATAGTCAATAAAGCAGAAATAGATGTTTTTCTGGAACTCTCTTGCTTTTTCGATGATCCAGCAGATGTTTAGGCCAAGCTAAAGTATCCATGTATTTATCACTGAACTTCTTGGTTCTGGATATTAATTTGATAAGATTTGTTTAACCAATATACACATGCAGCATCATATTTTAATCTTGGAACAGTTTCCCTAATTATGTAGATACATAGCACTTTATTTTTTCCTAGGTGGCCAGCTTTATTAAGCTATCCTAATGGTGTGCCTATTTGTTCTAATAAGTCTGTTTGCATTTGGGATCATCAGCATGGTGGTAAAAGTTGTTCAGCCACTAAGTAGTATCCAACTCTTTGTGACCACATGGACTGCAGCACGCCAGGCCTCCCTGTCCTCCTCTGTCTCCCAGAGTTTGTTCAAACTCATGTCCATTGAGTCAATGATGCCATCCAACCATCTCATCCTCTTTCACCCACTTCTCCTGCCCTCAATCTTTCCCAGCAACAGTGTCTTTTTCAATGAGTCAGCTCTTTGCATCAGGTAGCCAAAGTATTGGAGCTTCAGGTTCAGCCAGAAATATACAAAGATGTGTATGTGTGGCAGGGGTGGGGGATGGGGGGTCAGGGTGGTGGTGAGTGAACTGATGAACTGGATTCACTGAGCACATGTTCTTGAGCTCCAAAGAGGGTGGCCCTCAACCTCTATTCTATTTTCTGGGCTTGTGTACAAGGAAGACCCTGACAACAGCACAGTAAGGGTGCCAGCTCCACAGATTGTCATCCATGTGTCTGCCGATGTGAGCAGCAAGGGGGATGAGGGCAAGTGACATAGGGAACATATTCACCAGCAGACAGTGCTTTTTTTTTTTAAAGACCTCCACTGAAACTTCACGCTTTATTTTTTTGGCCATATTAGGTGGCATGTGGGAGCTTAGCTCCCCAGCCAGGGTCGGAACCTGTGTTCCCTGCATTGGGAGCTTGGAGTCTTAACCATTGGACCACCAGGGAAGTCTCCAGATGGTGCTTTGAAGGTGAAGCAGCAGCTGCTGAGTCCACCTCAAGCCACACTTGCCAAAGGAAGTTATAATTCATACATTTCAAAATATTAATAAAATCAGTTCCTTCAACAAGTGTTTAATAGCTCAGTTGGTAAAGAATCCGCCTGCAATGCAGGAGATCCTGGTTCGATTCCTGGGTAGGGAAGATCCACTGGAAAAGGGATAGGCTACCAGTATTCTAGTCTAGAGAACTATACAGTCCATGGGGTCACAAAGAGTCGGACATGACTAAGCAACTTTCACTTCCACTTTCAACCAGTGTTAATCCATCTCCACACTGGAGACAGATTAAAATCTGGCTCTGCCCACTGTCGTGTCTATAGCTGGTGGGAGGCATGGCATTGCCTCACATGCACCAGTCAGAGAGGACAATTCCCTGATTAAGTCACTCTTGAACAAACAACCTCCCAGGATTTATATTTTGCTGTGTGTGTCTCTAGATTTTCCTTTGGATTCTCATCTTCAAAACACTAACTTTAAATGTCAAAGCATGTCATTCCTCTTTGACCACAACCTAGCAAATTGTCCAAATGATCCTACCATATTTGGATCAGAGGAAAACAAATTCAAAAGAAATGATTCTAATAAAAATGATGATGAAGGACTGATAGGAAGTGTGTTCTTTCCAGAGACAAATTGTCAGTAATAATAAAATCCTTTATATTTAAAAAAATATATAAGTGCTGGAAAATTAAATATATCAAATCAACCATCTTGTAAAAGTCACTGTACCCCAAGGACAGAGGAGACTGGCAGGCCACAGTGCATAAGATCGCAGAGAGTAGACACAATAAAAGCAACTTAGCATGTACCCTGTTTAACTCCAGTAGAGGAGAGAAAAGTGAAAGTGAAAGTCTCTCAGTTGTGTTGGACTTTTTGCAACCTCATGAACGATACAGTCCATGAACTTCTCCAAACCAGAATACTGAAGTGGGGTAGCCGTTACCTTCTCTAGGGGATCTTCCCAACCCAGTGATCCAACCCAGGTCTCCCACATAGCAGGCATATTCTTTACCAGCTGAACCACTAAGGGAAGCCCAAGGAGAGAAAGGAAGACAAACAAAGATGTTGTCATTTTTAATATATTCATTCTATTTAATCCAAACTATTCCACACAGGGCCTGAGAAAAATGCACCATTCTTAGATTAGGGAATACTAACATTAATTTCACCTTTATGTCTTTTATGTTACTATGTCCAGAACTTTTCCTGCTGATATTCACCCGAAATGTCATAATATTGCCCATAATCTGAATCTTGTAAAATAATTTAGAGTGATACATTTATTCCAGACATAATTGACATGGAAAAATATCAAATTTAAGAAGACTATTGCAAAAACAGTATGTATAATATGTTGTTTCCTAAAAATATGTGTTTTATTATGCTTTTTAAAAAGATTAAAGGGACTTCCCTGGTAGTCCAGTGATAAAGAATCCACCTTGCAATGCAGGGGATGTGGGTTCTATCTCTGGTTAGGGAACTAAGATCCCATCAGCTGCGGAGAAAATGAGCCTGAGTACCACAACTAGAGAGTTTGTGTGACACAACAAAAGATCCCGCATGCCATAACTAAGACCTGATGTGGCCAAATAAATATTAAAAAAAAAACTAGAAGGAAGATGTATATCAAAGACAATGGTGATTACCTTGGGGGAGTAAGAATAATATATAACTTTTCATTTCAGTTATCTGCATAGTTAGCATAATTTTTTCTATCATGCTAAGAAATGATAGAGACATTCTGTTTTAGAAAACAGATAAGAAATCTTAAGGAGAAAAAAAGTAGATTGACAGATACAAATATCCTGTAAACCAGAAAACAGCCTTAAGTCATGATTTCTAATACAAACAGTCTTAAGACAAAACTGAATTTCCTTTTCTATTCATCTATATCAAAATGGATAGTCAGGCATGAATAAATTACCCCGTTATACATGGCACACTGATGACTGATTTCTTCTTATTGTTTCTTAAGAGTGCTTTCAAGAAATCAATTTACTTGCATTCTGATATACAACTAAGATACCTGACAGTTGAGCAGTTCTTAAAGACAATCAAATACAAATACCTGAGTGCATTTCTCTGAATCCTTCTCTTCACATTGCAGCAGTTTCTTGATGTTTTAAATTTCCTAGTTGCATATTAAAAATCTTAATATTTTGTATTCTAGACTATCAACATTCCATTGGAAATAGCTAATTATTAGGTAAAAGAAAATAGAGCTTATCCAAAGATCTTTTTTTTTTAACAGTAGCCCCAGTTTTGTTTCCTTGGTTAATGTTCTTACTGTACGGCAACGTCCTAGAGTTCTAGAAAAATAATTTTTAAAAGAAAGAAATTTTCATGACTTAAAGGGAAAATGTTTACTAAATTAAAATTACTTTCGGGGTGGCTGTGATTTAAATGCAGAGAGCACATATGTCTAGTTATTTATGTTTAGCCTAAGAGACAGCAGTGCTACATTTTTCCTTGACATAGAATGAGAGTTTGTTGGTTCATAAAGCACCATTTGAGCCTTGGTTTACTCTGCAGCTGTTGGACACCTACAGGTTATGCCTGGCTCTGGGGAGAGAGTGGTGAATAAAGCTCTCTGGTGTTCCCTGCCTTTGTTTGTGGGTTGGTTGGTATTTTAAATTTACTTTTTATTGGAGTATAGCTGCTTTACAATGTTGTGTTAGTTTCTGCTGTACAGCAAAGTGAACCAGCTCTATATATACATATATCCCCTCCTGAGGTCACCACAGAGCACTGAGTGGAAAGAATTCCCTGTGCTACACAGTAGATTCTCATTACTTATCAGTTTTTCACTTTCATGCCTTGGAGAAGGAAATGGCAACCCACTCCAGTGTTCTTGCCTGGAGAATCCCAGGGACAGGGGAACCTGGTGGGCTGCCGTCTATGGGGTCGCACAGAGTCGGACACGACTGAAGCCACTACACAGCAGCAGCAGCAGCAGTGTATATAATGGAGAAAGCAATGGCACCCCACTCCAGTACTCTTGCCTGGAAAATCCCTTGAACGGAGGAGCCTGGTAGGCTGCAGTCCGTGGGGTTGCTAAGAGTCGGACACGACTGAGAGACTTCACTTCCACTTTTCACTTTCATGCATTGGAGAAGGAAATGGCAACCCACTCCAGTGTTCTTGCCTGGAGAATCCCAGGGACGGGGGAGCCCAGTGGGCTGCTGTCTATGGGGCCGCACAAAGTCGGACACTACTGAAGCGACTTAGCACCAGCAGCAGTGTATATAAGGGAATCCCAATCTCCCAATCCATCCCATCCCCCTACTTTCCCCTCCTTGGTGTTCATACATTTGTCCCCTGTTTCTGTGTCTCTACTTCTGCTTTGCAGATAAGGTCATTCGTACCATTTCTCTAGAGGCCCTGGCTACTATGATTAGTGCTGCAATGAACATTGGGGTGCAGGTATGTTTTTGAATTATGATTGTCTCTAGGTACGTGCCACAGAGTGAGACTGCTGAGTCACATGGTAGCTCTTTGTTGAGTTTTTTTAAGGAACTTCCATACCGTTCTCCATAGTGGTTATATCAATTTACATCCCCAGCAACAGTGTAAGAGGGGTCCCTTTTCTCCACTGTCTTTGAAGTAGGCCATCCACAGACTCTCAGGTCCAACCTCTTTTTCTGAAACTGGTGGAACCTGGACCTTGAGTTGGCTCCGTGCAGCCAGCAAAACAGCTGGGAGGCAAGTGAGGGGGTCCCCATTTATGCTCCTGAAGCCCAGGCACTGCTTATGGGAGAAGCTCCTCACTGGGAAGAAGGGGCCTTGTGTAGCCTCCTGTACTCTTGGCCTGACTTGCTACTTTATTTCCTTCATTGGAGCACATGTAAGACACTCCCAAGAAGGAGTTTAGAAGGGGATGGCCCCAACCCCACTCCCTAACTGCTACTGATGACATCTTCACTATGGCCTTTCCTGTTGTTTACCTTCACTCTTGCTAAATCAAAGGTTTTAAAGAGCAAACACTATGCCTTAGAGTCTCCTTTGTATTCCCTTAAAAAGCTTATTGAGTACACAGCTTTCACATGGCAAGGGTGCAAGGAATGTTTGCCTATATGATTTGCCTCCATTCAGGAAGATAAAAACCACATGCCAAGCACAATTAGCTGATTGCATGACTCAAGGGCAGAATCATGCAAATAAGTCTAAACTGGAAATAAGTCTAGGACTGGAAAAGGTCAGTTTTCATTCCAATTTCAAAGAAAGGAAATGCAAAAGAATGCTCAAACTACCGCACAATTGCACTCATCTCACATGCTAGTAAAGTAATGCTCAAAATTCTCCAAGCCAGGCTTCAGCAATACGTGAACCGTGAACTCCCTGATGTTCAAGCTGGTTTTAGAAAAGGCAGAGGAACCAGAGGAACCAGAGGAACCAGAGATCAAATTGCCAACATCTGCTGGATCATGGAAAAAGCAAGAGATTTCCAAAAAAACACCTATTTCTGCTTTATTGACTATGCCAAACCCTTTGACTGTGTGGATCACAATAAACTGTAGAAAATTCTGAAAGAAATGGGAATACCAGACCACCTGACCTGCCTCTTGAGAAATCTGTATGTAGGTCAGGAAGCAACAGTTAGAACTGGACATGGAACACAAAACTGGGTCCAAATAGGAAAAGGAGTATGTCAAGGCTGTATAGTGTCACCCTGCTTATTTAACTTATATGCAGAGTACATCATGAGAAGTGCTGGACTGGAAGAAACACAAGCTGGAATCAAGACTGCCGGGAAAAATACCAATAACCTCAGATATGCAGATGACACCACCCTTATGGCAGAAAGTGAAGAGAAGCTAAAAAGCCTCTTGATGAAAGTGAAAGAGGAGAGTGAAAATGTTGGCTTAAAGCTCAACATTCAGAAAACGAAGATCATGGCATCCGGTCCCATCACTTCATGGGAAATAGATGGGGAAACAGTAGAAACAGTGTCAGACTTTATTTTTTTGGGCTCCAAAATCACTGCAGATGGTGACTGCAGCCATGAAATTAAAAGATGCTTACTCCTTGGAAGAAAAGTTATGACCAACCTAGATAGTATATTCAAAAGCAGAGACATTACTTTCCAACAAAGGTCTGTCTAGTCAAGGCTATGGTTTTTCCTGTGGTCATGTATGGATGTGAGAGTTGGACTGTGAAGATGGCTGAGAGCCAAAGAATTGATGCTTTTGAACTGTGGTGTTGGAGAAGACTCTTGAGAGTCCTTGGACTGCAAGGAGATCCAACCAGTCCATTCTGAAGGATATCAACTCTGGGATTTCTTTGGAAAGAATGATGCTAAAGCTGAAACTCCAGTACTTTGGCTGTCTCATGAGAAGAGTTGACTCATTGGAAAAGACTCTGATGCTGGGAGGGATTGGGGGCAGGAGGAGAAGGGGTCGACCGAGGTTGAGATGGCTGGATGGCATCACGGACTCGATGGATGTGAGTCTGAGTGAACTCCGGGAGTTAGTGATGAACAGGGAGGCCTGGTGTGCTGAGATTCATGGGGTCACAAAGAGTCGGACACGACTGAGCGACTGAACTGAACTGAACTGAAGTCTAAACAGCCTTAGATCCCAGTCCTGCTGGATTGGTCTGTGCACTGAATTGTACTTGACCTCCTCTGTGCTCCTCTCTCATCACCTGCACCACCCACCATCTCACCAGGACAAGGTTAAATTTCTAGGTCAGATCCTTTACAACCAGCTGATTGTACTCTTACGATATAATGTTTCAGAAAATATTATTTCTCTTTAAATAAATCTCTTGATCCTTCCTTGAGTGATGAAAATCACTAATTTCTCTTGCTTAAAGGAACAAAAACCTTGAAAAAAGTAACCACAAAATTGCCTGCAAATAGTAACCTGTACCCTATAAGAAATGTCCTTCCTATTAAGAATGCAATCATCTGGTATAGCAACATGGAATCCAAAGTTATATTTGCATTGTCAGGCAATACAAGGAAGCAATATCTAATACGTCAGTTCTTAAATCACTTGAAAGTATGGAAGCATGGGGATCCGAATTTACAAATGAGAAATCCTGAACGGGGCAACAGAGAGGATTTCCTCTGTAGACTACGATTTGCCAACAGCTTCGAGAGAGAACTACTCAAAAATGTACTGACGACAGGCATAGTTTTCATTCATAGGACTTGGTAATGCGGCTTCCTTTAGTAACATTTTAAATTAAGCTTTATTGGAGTATAGTTGACTTATAATGTTGTGTTAGTTTCTGCTGTACAACAAAGCGAATCAGTTATGATTGTGTGGCTTCCTTTAAAGTGCTTGCTACAATTGATTTTTGTGCCCATCTTCGCATGAAATATTCCCTTGGTATCTCTGGTTTTCTTGAAGAAATCTCTAGTCTTTCCCACTCTATTGTTTTCCTCTATTTCTTTGCATTGATCACTGAGGAAGGCTTTCCTATCTCTCCTTGCTATTCTTTGGAATTCTACCTTCAAATGGGTATCTCTTTCCTTTTCTCCTTTGCCTTTCACTTCTCTTCTTTTCAAAGCTATTTGTAAGGCCTCCACAGACAGCCATTTTGCTTTTGTGCATTTCTTTTTCTTGGGGATGATCTTGATCCCTGCCTCCTGTAAAATGTCACGAACCTCCGTCCATAGTTCTTCAGGCACTCTGTCTATCAGATCTAATCCCTTGAATCTATTTCTCACTTTTACTGTATAATCAAGGTCCCATCACTTCATGGAAAATAGATGGGAAACAGTGGAAACAGTGGCTGACTTTATCTTTCTGGGCTCCAAAATCACTGCAGATGGTGACTGCAGCCATGAAATTAAAAGATGCTTACTCCTTGGAAGGAAAGTTATGACCAACCTAGACAGCATATTAAAAAGCAGAGACATCACTTTGTCAACAAAGGTCCATCTAGTCAAGGCTATGGTTTTTCCAGTGGTCATGTATGGATGTGAGAGTTGGACTATAAAGAAACCTGAGCGCCGAAGAATTGATGCTTTTGAACTGTGGTGTTGGAGAAGACTCTTGAGAGTCCCTTGGACTGCAAGGAGATCCAACCAGTCCATCCTAAAGGAAATCAGTCGTGAATATTCATTGGAAGGGCTGATGCTCAAGCTAAAACTTCAATACTTTGGCCACCTGATATAAAGATCTGACTCATTGGAAAAGACCCTGATGCTGAAAAGACTGAAGGCAGGAGGAGAAGGGGATGACAGAGGATGAGATGGTTGGATGGCATCACTGACTCGATGGACATGAGTTTGAGTAAGCTCCAGGAGTTGGTGATGGACAGGGAGGCCTGGTGTGCTGCAGTCCATGCGGCTGCAAAGAGTCGGACACGACTGAATGACTGAACTGAACTGAACAATTGATTTGGAGAACTTTTTATGAGCCCTTGAACCTAAGATAAATGCTAGCAGACTTCGTTAGGCCTGGGACCATCCTGCCTGACACTTAAATCCCAGCTCACACCTGAGGCTCTTGGAACTAAATTCAGATTGAACAGAAAATTCTGTCCCTCTGGGAGATTCCCACTGTAGAGCCCAGTGTCTTCCTGCTAAGTTATCATAATTTGATTCCTCCAATCATAGCATAGGTCATTTCTGAGAAGAGCAAACCTGCCAAACCAAGGGGAACTTTGTTTCAATTAATTCTATCCTGAGCCACACCTACACCTCTGGAGGTTCATTTGGATCCCAAAGTCCTCTGTGACCCAGGGACAAGCAGAGGCAGAGGCAAGACCGAGCTCCCTGTCAACACGTTGAGTCATCCTTCAGTGCATCATCTGAAAGGTATTTGCTAGGCAGTAAACAGGCTGAGATTTTCCCAGGACTCAGGAGAGTACTAACCCACCCCATTCTTTACATACTGTCTAGAAAATTGGAATCATAAAAAAGAAACAGGGGAGTTCCCTGGCAGTTCCGTGGTTAAGACTTCACCTTCCGAAGCAGGTGGTAAGGAAGCTAAGATTCCACATGCCTCACCACCAAAACAACAGAAGCAATATTGTAACAAGTTCAATCAAGACTTTAAAAATGGTCCACATCAAAAAAAAGTCTTAAAAAAAAGAAGAAATGGAAGACATATTTGTAAGTGCCTCTAAGAGACAGGAAGTTTACTGTGTTTTAATAACCAGAATTAAGTCATTCATCAGCCTCTTTCTAAGGCTAAGTCTTCTCATTTTTAAGAATTAGAGTGGGGCTTCCCTGGTGGTCCAGTGCTTGGGAGTCCACCTGCTGTTGCTAGGGACACAGGTTAGATCCCTGATCCAGGAAGATCCCACATGCTGCGAAGCAGCTGAGTCCGTGCACATCAACAAGAGAAGCCACCATAATGAGAAGCCCATGCACAACTGGTGAGCAGACCCTGTCTTGCCGCAACTAGAGGAAAGCCTGCAAGCAGCAGCCTCGAAGACCCAGTGAGGCCAAAAAGAAATAAAGATTTCTTTAAAAAAAAAAAGATTATATATTTAAAAGAAGAATTAAAATGATTTTAAAGCAAATAAATGGCAGTGATGCATAGAGTGAGTCATTGAATGACTAGACGTTTGTGTGTGTGTGTGTATGGTTTTGTTTTTGAACAAGGCCCCAAACTGCTGATTTTTAGAACTTTTCAAATAATCTCTCTCAGGCAAAACCACTACAATATTGTAAAGTAATTAGCCTCCAATTAAAAGAAATACATTTATATTTTAAAAATAAAAATAAATAAAATTTTTTAAAAAACCAAATAATTTCTTTCAAAAGCAATATTAGGACAATTCTTTGCAGAAGGTAGGTGGCACGAAGTTCAAAAGAAAGAAAAATTAAATAGGAGCCTTTCCCTCCTCAAGTCAAACAAGATAAGAAGCAGGAAAGATAACTTGCAGGGGGGTGGGAGCTTAGAGGTGACCCAGTGAGTGACCCTTTTACACTCATTTGAGGTAGCATCAACTTGAGCAAATGTCATCTGCATTTACTTGTCCTGGGTTCAGAGACCCTTGCAGCAGTCATAAATCCATCCTAATGAGATTAAACATTCTTGAAATCTGATCTCTGAAGCATGGACCCCAGGCTACCTTCCCTTTAATATTAGGCATAGGAACTACTTGTCCGGTTCCTATTGTAAATCCTTGCTAAAATTTCCCCAACCAGAAAAGGCCAATGTCTTTGACACTTCCAAAGCAGATTTCAAAAGCTGAGGTTCAGATGCTGCATAAGAGGCTGTCAGGGACCAGATGACTGGGCATCACAGGAGCAGAGCCACCTCTGTCTGGCTCAGAAGTTCACGCAGCTGCCCAGCAGTGCCCCGGGTGACAGACCAGAGCAGGGAGCCAAGGGGCACCTCTGTGGGACTGACTGTCAGCTTCCTGAGGCCTCTTTCCTCCACTGCAGGACACTCACCGCCCCGCCCCAACCCCCCACCCCAGAGTCTGGCTCAGAGTTTGCACTCAATATTTGCTGAGTGACAAACAAAAGAACAAACCTCAGCTCTTGAGGAACTGAGAACTCTGGAACTACTTCTGGGGTTTCTGGTTCAGGATCTGTATTGCTCTTACCCAGATGTCACTTAGTCTCTGGGTACTGACTACAGTAGTGCAAGTGTGGGAAGTGAGTCCTTTCCCAGAGCAACTCTTGGGCCTGAGCACGTACAGCACACCTCTTGGAGGGCGTTTTGTCGTGTGGACATCACCCCTCCCTCCACGAGGCAGCTTTCCAATATGGCGGGCAAAGCTGAATGACTAGAAGTTTGTGTGTGTGTGTGTGTCATCATCTCATTTACAGCACAAAAAGAAAAGTGATCGGGCTTCACCCTTAGACTGAGAACTTTGGGGCCGTGGAGGGATACTTTTCAAGGAGGAGTGTCTCAAGAGGCAGAGGGTTATTACAAGCTCTTGTCAAAGAGTGCCTGGAATATGCATATTATACATAACTTAAAAGGAAACGCAGCATTTCGTGAGTATCAGACACAGGGCAGCTAAAAAAAAAGCCTTTTTCATTTGTCAGAGAACTAAGTATCTTTGGATTTACCCTCAGTACAAAATTCTGCTTGAATTGCAAATATTGATGCTAATAACAATGAGTAGAGCAGGATGTAGAACCAGAAAAGACTATACACAATAGGACGTGGCTGAAGAAATAGAGGATGTATCCAGGTAAAGTTTGAATGTCATAGCAAAATCATGGATAACAGAGATTTTCCTTTGGACACAGTCACATTTCGGGGAAGGATGTTAGAGTCTGGGATGAGCAAGGCCACCTTTTAATCTTTAATGAAAGTGCCTTGAACTTGGACTGACTCCAGGTTGCTTGTAGATATCACTGACTGACTGATGAACAGAAGATCTTACAGAATGTCCCACAAATACACAGAGCCCCCAGCAGCCCAGGAGACAAGCGTGTTCTTAAGCCCTAGGTTAAGAGTGAAGGCTGCTTATTTGACTCTGTGCAATCACAGACCTAAATCAGAGGGGAAAATAGAAAAAGGAAGAGGGTAAAGAGAAATGTGAACACAACAAAAAAATTTTAAAGAGGAGAGAGAATGAGGAGCACTGAGAACAGGGAGAGTTTATTGGGCAGAGGCTTATGAAGAAAAGCTTTATGGAGTAGCAGTAGCTTTATGGAGTGGAGCCCGGTGGGCTGCCATCTATGTGGTTGCACAGAGTTGGACATGACTGAAGGGACTTAGCAACAGCAGCAGCAATGGCTCAAAGAAAGAACTTAGCCCAGAAATGGAGCCCTCAGGAAGTGTTGTATTTGGTGTTTGGTACTTCATGTTGGATAATCAAGTTGAAGTCACAGCCCTGATACCAGCTCAGATAAACATGTTATCTGTACTAAGAGTAGTCCACACCTAACACACAGTGGAGGTCAAATTAACGGGGAAAAAAAACAAAGGATATATGTTTGGGAAAGACAAGTTAGGCCCAATACAAAGGCCCAGATTCATTAACCTTGCAATACTGGCAGGTATTAGCCAAAGACTGGAAGGGAGGGAAGACTCTTGCACCAAGGTCTGGGGCAGATCAGAGAGGAGTAGAGTGCATGCATGCTTAGTCATATCTAACTCTTTGCTTCCCAATGGACTGTAGCCCACCAGGCTCCTCTGTCCATGGGATTCTCCAGGCAAGAATACTGGAGTGGGTAGCCATTCCCTTCTACAGGGGATCTTCCTAACCCAAGGATTGAACCTGGGTTTCCTGCATTACAGGTGGATTCTTTAGCATCTGAGTCACCAGGGAAGCCAAAAGAATAATAGCTGTTATTATTTTATTAAAATAGCTCTCACCATTGCTAACTGTTGTGGACTGAATAGGGCCTCCCTCCTTACAAATTCATATGCTAAGGTTCTAAACCCCAGTGTGACTGTATTTGGAGCCAGAGTTTTTAAGAAAGTTATTAGGGTTAAATGAACCCATAACGATGGGACTCTAATTGATATGACTGGTGCCCTTGCAAGAAAAGGATGAGACAGGAGAGAGTTCTCTCTCCTTCCACCCTCACACAGGGGAAAAGTCATGTCCATGGGAAGGCATGATGAGAAAGCAGCCATCTATCTACAAGCCAAGAAAAGAGGTCTCACCAGGGGACCAACCCGGCGGGCACTTTGATCTTATGCTTCCAGCTTCCAGAAAGTGAAAGTGTTAGTCACTCTGTAATGTCCAGCTCTTTACGACCCCATGGACTGCATCCCTCCAGGCTCCTCTGTCCACAGAATTCTCCAGACAAGAATATTGGAGTGGGTTGCCATTCCCTTCTTGAGGGGATCTTCTCAACTCAGGGGATCACACCCGAGTCTCCTATATTGCAGGCAGATTCTTTACCATCTGAGCCACCAGGGAAGCCCCCCAGAATGGTGAGAAAACAAATGTCTGTTGTTTAAGCCATCTAGTATAGTATTCTATTGCGGTAGCCCAAGCTAACGCACAGACTGACGGATTCACATTTGCAGACCAAAGATGAACTCCATTATAGTTGCTGCTGGCAAAATAATCAACTCATTCATGCCCTGCAATTTAGAAATGGAAATACTCTGAGTGAGATTTTATCTTATTGTGTCTAACCTAAGCAGGGATGGGGTCTGTCTTCTAATCCATCGATTGAAAGCTGGACAATCCTTCTGTATGGAATTCTACATGAATCAGAAAGTCTAGGAAAAAGCTTTCATGATCTCACACACTCCACACAATGGCCACATCTTTCTCCTTGGGAACAATAAGGATGATCTTTTACTGGGTTGCATATCTTGTTTTGTTTCTGCAGGGCTCAAGATAACATGTTAGAATACATTTATATGTGGAATATTTCTGCAAATATACCCAAGAAACTGGTAATACTGACTGTCTTCAGAGGAGAAATGGAAGACAAAGGTGGATTTTTTAAAAAATAATACTTCTGTACTTTTCTTTATGCTTTAGACAAGTATTTCAACAGTTTAAGAAAATACTGTTATACCATATTTCTTTTTGTACCTCTTGAATTTTGACCATGTCCAGAAATTAGATTTTACTGAAAATGAAGAAGGGAAGAAGGAAAAAAGGAGGAAGGGAGAAGGTGGGGGGAAGGGTGGAGATGGGGGGAGGAAAAGGAGAGGAAGAGTAGGGGGAGGATAGGGAAGAAGGGCGAGGGGGAGGGGGGGCAGGGGAGTAGAGAGGAAGAGAGGGAGGCAAAGACTTCTTTTGGAAACAAAGAGAAAACAGGACTTCCAAAAAGATGACACAGCAATTTAACAAGGGCTCACATTTTTCACATTTGCGGCTTCTTACCCACTAGTAGGAAATCATTTTTGGAAGAGCAATAGGTTTTACAGGAAGAGAAACACAGCTGCCTGTCGGTTCACGGGTGACCTGCTTTCTGCCTTTGCTCAGATCTTCACCTTGCCCGGCTCATCCTCGAAACATCCTCACTGACTTGACAACGTAGTCATCCTGCCCCCTGTATTTGCACATCTCTGGGGGAACCTCGTGCTGAATCCATACATTCTCCACTCTAAGAATGATTAACTCTCTGCTCAGAAAAGAGGAGGGGCTGTGACTAACCAGAGAAATCCTCCCGGTCAAAGTCAAGGACCTGCTTTCCGGCTGTTTGATCTGCTGTGAGAGGTGGGCAGAGTGGTCTGTGGGGGGAGAACCAAGTGCTCAGAAACTCCTCTTTTCAGATGTTGAGACAGCATTTGGCTTCGATCCCGACACTTGTCAGAAACGCCTGGATTCAATTAAACTCTTACAAATGGAAGTTGCGAACGTTAGGAAATGGTGTTCCATCGGCTCCATCAGTTAAAGACTTGGCAAGAATTTCCACAGAAAATAAATGGAAATGTGCAGAGTTGGGAGCACACAGTGTCCAGGCACCATGTTCCCAGTCAAAGCCAGCAGTTTTGTTCTGCACAATTCAGCTTGAATGAGGCGACAGGCTAAGGCACCAACTGTCCTACTTACAATGAGGAGAGAGAGCCCTGTGCCTGAAAAAAGGAAGGCGGTCCCAATCAAGGGCTGGCCACGCTTGTCCCAGTTCTCTTCACATAATGTCCCTGTTTAGAAATATTCATGAGGAAATTCCTTGTCTCTATTTCAATTTTTTCCAGTTTTATTGAGAAGTAATTGACATCCCCATAGAAGCTTGAGGGGACAGAGTGATGATTTCATTTATACATAGTGTGAAATGATGACCACATTAGTTCAGCTAACATCCATCTTTTCATACAGATACAATTTTTAAAAAAAAGAAAGGAAAGAAAATTTTCTCCTTGTGATGAGGACTCAGTTTTAAATTTTGACATACAAAATAGAATTGTGGACCGCAGAGAACAAAACAACAATACCCACTCAAATATCAGTGGTGGGGAAATATTTCTAAAGTCAATTTCAGGAGCCTTTAAGGTGAGAAAATATGTGCTTTTATTTTTACTGAATAGGAGAAAAAATGAAACCAGAATTCTTTAAGACTGACTTGGAAATTAAAATAAGATACAGTTTGTTAATTTGGAATAAATTGTGCTAACTTAATTTTTAAAAATTCAATTAGCTACTTCCTATGAATTTTGGGAGAGTCCAGTTCAGCCCCCATCAGAAGGAAACATTTATGTGTTAGTCCAACTTACTCCAATTCAATAATTTAAAGTTTCTTTAGACAAATTTGTTGGTGTTGTTCAGACATGTCCAACTCTTAGAGACCCCCATGGACTGTCAACCACCAGGTTCCTCTGTCCATGGGATTCTCCAGGCAAAAATACTGGAGTGGGTTGCCATGCCCTCCTCCAGGGGATCTTCCCCACCCAGGGGCTGAATCCTCGTCCCCCACGTCTTCCGCGTTGCAGGTGGATTCTTTACCACTGAGTCATCAGGGAAGCCCAGTTAGACAAAGGCTGAGTCCCTTTAGGTCTTTCACACTTCTCCTGTCTGCTCCTCTCCAGGAGGGTCTCTGGGGTTACTGCCTGTTTGTATTTTGCTCTTCCTGTGGGTGGCGCATGGCCCATTCTGTGTCCAGTGGAGCCACACTCATCCCTCTGCGGGCATCTGGACTGGTGTCCTCCCCGGTCAGTTGAGAGCTGGGATGTGCCTGATCCCATCTTGGATTTAGACGATGTGCTGGCTCCTCCAGTAGGCACCTGTGGTCTTGGGGGCCCTGTTTTGGGAGCCCTGCCTGTCCAGCCCCAGGCCTCTGCTGTCCACCTGCACTCAGAAAGTCCACATCGTGTCTTCCAGGCAGGCGGGAAGGTCTTTTTCCTTTGTGCCACTTGAAGGCTTGAGGGCAGTGGGAGCAGTGCCTCGGGTTCTTTCAGTCCCAGGTTCTCAGTAGACCTTTTTCCACCCCCATCATAGTGTTGTTTTAGGTGACACCCAGCTCTGCTCTGGGCTCTCTCTCTCTCTTAATCATCTCTTTCACACACACACCACTCTCTCTCTCTCTCTCTCTTTCTCTGTCTCTCTCTCTCTCTCACACACACACAGCTCTGGTTGCCTTCAAGGAACAGGAGATAAGAATCCTTATTTTGACCTCTTTGCTCATGTGCTAAGTCGCTTCAGTCGTGTCCAACTCTCTGCGACCCTATGGACAGTATCCCACTAGGATCCTCTGTCCATGGGATTCTCCAGGCAAGAATACTGGAGTGGATTGCCATGGCCCTCTCCAGGGGATCTTCCCTACCCAGGGACAGAATCCTCGTCTCTTACATCTCCAGCATTGGCAGGCAGGTTCTTTACCACTAGCGCAACCTGGGAAGCCCAGGGGAGCAGCCATCAGGAGAGACAGATAAGAGTGCCGTGACTCAGATTTGAATCAAAGTTGCTGAGGACACAGAGCAGACCACTATACAACCAGGGCGTGCCACAGTCCCTGCTGCTTTCCCCTTTTCTCCTGTCTTCCACTTGCAAGAAGAGGTGGGTTTTACTCTTTTTCTTCCTAATATCCCCAAAGCTGCTGGGGGTGCTCCGCAGAAAGAGAGAGGCAGTGGAACTTCCCTCAGCAGAGCTGAGGGGGTCCCAAGGAAAAGTGAGCCTGCTGTCCGCCAACCCAGCCCCTCAGCGAGCAAGAGACAATCAGACGCGACAGGGGTTCCACCTGAGCAGTTCCTCTTTATTACTGCAAGCTCCCTGCTTATAAAGGCAAGCAGGGGGAGGTTTGCAAGGGACTTTCCATAGTTGCGCCAATCACGTTAAAGGTCAGATCCTCATGTGCCATCATTATAACAGGAGTCTATGGTGATCACGCGCTATCCACGTGCACGGAAATCAAGAGAGCCAATCAAAAGCTTTGACAAACAGACCACGCCCCTATCTCTTCCGCCAGGCGCCATCTTAGTTTCTAACCGCAAAGCTAGCCCTTTTCTTTTTTAAGGTTTCCCATTTAGGGCCCCACACCTAGCCATCAGAGGCAAAAGGGCTTTTTATTTTTTTAATTTTTAAGGAAGAAATTCCACTATGAAACCTTGGTTCTTTTATGTGTGTGTATATATATGTGTGTGTGTGTGTGTGTGTGTGTGTCTATGTATGTGTATATATACTCACGATTACAGTTTCCTTCTGGGAAAGGACACAGATTAAAATTAGCCAGAAGAAGAGATACAGAGGGAAGAATATGGAAGGGTTCCAAATGCAAACTTCTATTGTCCTCAGAATGCTTAACCCTCCTGGTGCTGATATTAATATATGGCAGTATGCATGGAGTGTGGTCAACAAGGCTTGGTTCTTGATATACTAAGTTCAGTAAAGAAAGGAATTTAATGAGTCTTTTTCTCATCCGCACACTTTGGCAAGTCTGATAGTCAAACCTATTATCTTGTGGCTTTTGAACGCAGTTCTCTAATTTAATAGTCAAATTTGAGAAGTCACTGTGTTGCTCTGCTGAATGTTAGCCTTCTTCCTAAATCTTTGAAATGTACAGCTTCAGTGGGTGGGAGGCCAACAGGGGAATGAAGTCTAGAGGATATGGAACCATACCAAAGCACATTTTGAACTACTATCCTCCTTATCAAAGTTCACGTGCATTTCCCTAGTTGGAATAGGATTCAGGGCTCTGGCTGCTGCCATGGCCGTTGCATCCAGTTTTAAAACTTGCCAGTATTCTTCAGGCCGATTACTTCAACTCCCTAAGCGTTTAAGACACATCCGTGAGATAAGAAAAATAATGTGCCAAAAAGATTATTGTAAAAATTACGTAAAATAACACTTGTAAGATCCCTTTGGGGTATGAATTATCATTATCAACAACAGTTCCTCAAGACTCCTGCTACATAGGAAGCTGAGAACACGCACCCTGGAGTTCGGTTCCTTGGAGTATGTACGGTGGGTGTGTTCTGGCAGCTCTCTCACAGGTTGAAAGACATAAATGTCACACAAAGAGGGCTTGTCTCTGTTTACTGAGAACCCCATCTGAATAAACTGAAGAAAGTAATCTAAACAAGGAACAGAACAGGGCAGAGCCCCGTGAAGGTCAAGCCTACACAACTGAGAAGGAATCCCGTGGGGACAGACTAGAACTAGGAAACTGTATTGTGGGGGCATCAGAGGGCTGTTTGTGACATGGGGGCCCGGGCAGTAAGAGGGATCTGCCCAAGGTGACAGGAGTGTGTCACAGAAGGAGCTCTCGTATGACTCAGGGTTCCTAGGGATCCTTGAGAAAAGGAGTGACTTAATTCTGAGTGGTTTATATTTGCTCCCAGAGCCTGTTAGAGCCTTCTGCTCCAAGGCCGTCTCATCACAGTCACTTCTCTCTGCCCAACTGGCCCTGTGATGTCACTCACATCACACACTGGGGTCGGTCCCCTTCCTTATGGGAAGTAAAGAGGCCTTTACTTGTCTGATCACAGGTCCTTAGCCACAGCCGGGCCTTGTTGTCTAGATCTGGGGCATTTTGAAAAATCAACTTTATCAAGGATTAATTTACATCCATTTCAATGAGGTTTAGGAAGTTGATACATCACAGTAGCCACCACAATAATCAAGTTACAGAAACTTTCCATCACCTCCAAGAGTTTCACCTTCTGTTTGAGGACTCATCTCTCTACCTGTGCTTTTTAAAAAAGAGTTTTATTGAGATCTAATTCACTCACCATAAAATCTACCCATTTAACAATTCAATGGTTTTTAGTATAGTCACAGAGTTTCGCAGTTAACATATCCCAGTCTACTTTAGAGCATCTTAATCATCCCCAAAAGAAACCCATTACCTGTCATTCTCCCTTTTTTCTCCCCATCCCCCATCCTAGACAATTGCCATCTAAAGATTTGCCTCCTCTAGACACTTCATCCTATGTGCAAGACAAGAAGCACCTGTTAGAACTGGACATGGAACAACAGGTCCCAGATTGGGAAAGTAGTACATCAAGGCTGTATATTGTCACCTTGCTTATTCAACTTATATGCAAAGTACATCATGTGAAATGCCATGCTAGATGAATCACAAACTAAAATCACGTTTGCTGGGAGAAATATCAACAACCTCAAATATGCAGATAATACCACTTTAATGGCAGAAAGTGAAGAAGAACTAAAGAGCCTCTTGATGAAAATGAAAGAGGAGAGTGAAAATGCTGGTTTAAAACTCAACATTCAAAAACCTAAGATCATGCCATCCGGTCCTATCACTTCATGGCAAATAGATGGGGAAAATGTGGAAACAGTGTCAGATTTCATTTTCTTGGGTTCCAGTATCAATACGGACAGTGACTACAGACACAAAATTGAAAGACGCTTGCTCCTTGGAAGAAGAGCTATGTCAAACTTAGACAGTGTTTTAAAAAGCAGAGATATCACTTTGCTGACAAAGATCCACATCATCAAAGCTATGGTTTTTCCAGTAGTTATATACAGATGTGAGAGTTGGACCATGAAGAAGGCTGAGTGCCATAGAATTGATGCTTTCTAATTACCGTGCTGGAGAAGTCTCCTGAAAGTCCCTTGGATGGCAAGGAGATCTAACCAGTCAATTCTAAAAGAAACCAATCCTGAATTTTCATTGGAATAACTGATGCTGAAGCTGACGCTCCCATACTTTGGCCACCTGATGAGAAGAGCTGATTCATTAGAAAAGACCCTGACACTGGGCAAGATTAAAGGCAGGAGGAGAAGGGGATGACAGAGGATGAGATGGTTGGATGGCATCACCGACTCAATGGACATGAGTTTGAGCAAACTCAGGAAGATAGTGATGGAGAGAGAAGCCTGGCATGCTATGGTCCATGGGGTCTCAAAGAGTCAGACACAACTCTTTGTAACTGAACAACAAGAATCAGACACAACTTAGCAACTGAACAACAACAAGACATTTCATATGAATGGAATCATACAGTATTTGTCCTTTTGTGTTTGCCTTATTTCACTTCACACAATGTTTTCAAGAATCACCCATATGATAGCATATATTCGTACTTCATTCCTTTATATGGCTGAATAATTTTCCCTTATATAGATATACCACATTTTTAAATCCATTCATTAGCTGATGGATGTTTGAATTTTTTCCACCTTAGGGCAATTATAAATAATACTGCTATCAACATTTCTGTACAAGCTTAATGTGAACATGCATGTTCATTTGAGTATATACACCTAGGAGTGGAATTTTTAGGTCATATGATAATTCTATGTTTAACCTTTTGAGGAAAACAGACTATTTTCCATAATAGCTGCACTATTTTACGTCCCCATCAACAGTATATGAGGCAGCCAAACTCCCCACATCCTTGTCAGTACTTGGTATTGCTTGTCTTTCTGGTTATAACCATCCTAGTGGGTATGAATGGTATTTCACTGTGTCTTTGATTTGTATTCCCCTGATGGTTAATGATGCTGATAATCTTTTTGTGTACTTAATGACTATTTGTATATCTTCTTTTGAAGAAATGTTTATTCAGAGCCTTCACCAATTTTTAAATTAGGTTGTTTGTCTTTTAATTATTGAGTGGTAAGTGCTCTTTATGGGCTTCCCAGGAAGTCCAGCCTACCAATGCAGGAGACAAGGATTCAGTCCTTGGGTTGGGAAGATCTCCTGCGGAAGGAAATGGCAAGCCACTCTAATATTCTTTCCTGGGAAATCCCATGGGTAGAGGAGAGCCTGGTGTGTTACAGTCTACAGGGTCACAAAGACAGACACGACTAAACGACAAGTTCTCTTTACATGTCCTAGAGACAAGTTGTTTATCAGATACATAATTTACAAAAAAAACTCCTCTCATTCTTTGGATTTTTATGTTTTTGATGGCCTCTCATTCTGGACTCTTTAATCATCTTCTGACTGCTTTGCCTTTTTTGAACTCCAGAAAATGTATGCTCAGATAATTTTGGATATGAAAGAAGACCACAAAAATAATGTAATTCATAGAGACTTCCCTGGCAGTCCAGTGGTTAAGACTGAGCTACTAATGCATGGAGTGAGGGTTCCATCCTTGGTCAGTCAGGGAACTAAGATTCCACATGCCGTGTGGTGTGACACACACAAAAGAAAAAAAAAAGAAAGAAAGAAAAGAAATAATTTAGTGCAATTCCCTCATTCTTCAGATTAGAAAACTGAGGACCGGAAAGATTGGCATATGTTCCACAGCTAGCTGGAATTAATATTTCAGTTAATATCTATAGAAGAATGGGAATTAATATATTATCAGTCAGGATTATTTTGGTTACAAATATTAGAAAAAAAATCCCAAACTAATTTAAGCACAAGAGATCACTGGCAGAACACATTAACAACCAAAATTGTAATTGCTATTACCAAAATTTTCTTACTGAAAAGGTGAAAGTAAAAGTGTTAGTCCTTCAGTCGTGTCTGACTCCTTTTGACCCCTTGGACTGTAGTCCTCTAGGCTTCTCTATCCATGGAATTCTCCAGGCAAGAATGCTGGAGTGGGTTGCCATTTCCATCTCCAGGGGATCTTCCCAACCCAGAGATTGAACCCAGGTCTCCCGTATTGCAGGCAGATTCTTTACAGTCTGAGCCACCAGGGAAACCCAGATTCTCTTACCACATACCACCAAATATTCATGTGTTAGTAACGATATTTGTAGGGAGCAGAGAAAGCAAGTTACTTGGTATATGAACCCAAAGTACGGCAAAAAACAAAAGCCACCGGGCTGCAGGAAAGGGAATCATGACATTGGCAATAAGACAAGCCAAAGTGGGCAGAGGTGTGACCTGGCACCATCACTAGAAGGAGCTAAAGACAGAAGTTATAATAGAGCATCAGGGCAGAACTGGGGCAAGGGAAGCTCAAACTTGATCAGTGGACAGAGATAAGACTGTCTTAATGCATTCAGGCCTCTATAATAGAATATCATAGATGAGCTTATAAACAACAGAAATTTATTTCTTACAGTTCTGGAAGTTAGGAACCCAGATCAAAGTGTTGGCATATTCAGTATCTGGTGAGAACCTACTTCCTGATTCATAGATGACTGTCTTCTCACTTTGTGCTCACATGGTGGAAGAAAGTAGGGAAAGTAGGGAAGTCCCCGGGGTCTTTTTTTTTAATAAGGATATTAATCCTATTCATAAGGACCCTGCATATGTTCTAATGACCTCCCAAAGACCTATCTGCAAATGCCACAACATTGGAAATTAGGTTTCAACATAAGAATTTTGATGGAGACACATTCAGTCCATAGCAAGGGTCAAAGCAGAGGATGAAACCCTTACTGGAGTTGAGAGTCTGACATCTTATAAAGGTTAGACCCCAGTGAATCTTGTGGTCCAATGGAAGCTTGAGTCAGTCCCTTGCTAATTATTTTTTAATCAAAAATAACTTCAGTTCTTCTTCTCAGCCTCATCTGTGAGGTTGTACTAAGCGTTCAAAGACTTGAGACTGAGCATTGATGGCATCACTCAATCAGGAATTGCCAGTGCTCCTTCCAGACAAAATTCAGATCAGCTAGGAGGATTCTTAGGATCTCTTTGTTTTATGATATGATTCTAATTATTTTGTAGGCATACTCTAATTATGTATTAGACAATTATATATTCAATCAGACCATTTCATTCCCCTCTTCATCAGCTTCTTTCCCCTCTAGAACAAGTATGTCAATTGGTTCTGGCAACTGTGTTCTTGCTTGGCATCTTCAACAAGCACTTAGTAAAACTAAGAGAAATAACGCAAAGTCTCCACCATGTCCAAGTGAGAAAGAGAGGAGTGAAGAACAATGGCTTCAATGGCTCTTGAACATTTCAAGAAAACAGGTGGTTTAATTTTAAAAAACAAAAGTTGTGGAATTCCCTGGTGGTCCAGCAGTTAGGACTCCATGCTTCACTGCAGGGGGCATGGATTCCACCCCTGATTAAGGAACTAAGATCCTGCATGCTGAAAAAAAAAAAAACACATAAAATGAGCAAACAAAAACCAGAGAAGTTGTATCTAGTTTAAAGGAGGAATGTTGGAACTAATGATCAAAATTATGGAAATGGAGGTAGAGAATGAACCACGAAATAAATCACTATTAATAAGAAAGAAGTAAGTGCAGTGAAAAAACAAACAATCCTCATAAAGTATGAACATTTGTAGGAGCCAAAAGAGGAATAAGAAACCAGGAATAGGAAACATGTCATTCTCAAATCAGGTGATATTTGTTTAATTAATATCGGTCAATGCCTGGAATGACTTTACTTCTTATTAGTTAAGTCATAAGCTGAAACAGGATAAAAAATGTTCTAAAGATGATATTTTTCAAATTAAGTATTTATCTAAGCAATAAGCCTCTTAATAAGTGGCTTTCAAACATTTTCGACCTTGACTCACAGTAAGAGATATATTTAGGACCAAAAATATAATGTACAAACATATACACATGAATGTATACACTTTCCCTCTCTCAAAAATTTCACATTACCTTTACTACAGGCAATGTACCCTAATATTTTCTTTCTTATTTGTTTAATTAATGTTTAAATGTGTGTTAATTAATACACATTTGTGTGTGTGTATTCTTTCTTATTTCTCATTTTTTAATGCTGTTAAAGGCCCACTAAGTTTATTTCATGTTCACTACGGAGTGCAGTTCACATTTTGGAAAATATGTATTAAATGGCCTGTTATAAAATATCCTAATTCTTAAAGCCATACCTGCTGCTGCTGCTTTTGAGAAATCTCAGACCTCAGTTACAATGGACGCTTTCTTCAACTCAAGCCCACAGCCAGAGTTCCTGGAATGTGAACTAGACTTCTCAGCTGTCTTTCCAGTGGTTTTCCTCCCATCTCTTAGGGAGATGTGGTTCCTGTCCTCTCTCCAAATTGCCTGGGAAACCAGTGCTCTTGGCGCAGCAAGACCATGGCCTCAGGATGACTGGTCTCTCTCCTCACCCATCTTCCCTTAGACAACAGGGATACGGTCTGAGTCCACTTGTGGTCACAGTTGGCCTTAGCTTTGGCTCCACTCATTCTGCCACTCTTGTCTAATTCTACTGCTGACCTCAGCATCTCTCTTGGGTACCCCTTCCACCTCACAGAGGTGGGTCCATCTGACTTCTGAACCACTGTCCACCATGTCTCTGAGGTTATACTGGTGTGCAGAGGACCCCTCAACCTGAGGGTTAGTTCCTGATCTTCAGACAATCAGGACTGTGCTGGTCTAACTGAACTGAAATAGAGGTGCCATCCTCAAAGGAAGCTTAGAGACGTGGGGAGGACAGGAATTACATCCAAAGTGCTGACATTAGAGACTCAACGTTTCAGAAGTCTTCCCCATGACCCAAAGCAGGACATGGACTAAGACATCCCCCTTTGCTGAGGGTCCCTTTATTTCCCCCCGCCATCCTCTCCCTAGTAGTTTCTGTGTGACATGTTCTCCCTCCCAGAGGAAGAGAGACCTGAATAGAGGGAAGATGTTGACCTAAATGTGTGAGATCGATCGAAACTTCTCAGCACCATCATCACAGACCTTTGCCCAAAGAGCATAAATCACAGGATGTCATGAGCAGTGGGCATTTTAACCAAATATGGATCTATGGATCTGAGTATGAAAACAGTGGCCATTGGTTACAAAATTATATTAAGGTTGCTATATAAAACGCATTCATTGGACTTCCCTGGTGGTCCGGTGGCTAAGACTCTGAGCTTCCAGTGCAAGGGGAGCAGGTTTGATCCCCAGCCAGAGAATTGAGATCCCACGTGCCTCACAGCCAAAATGCAAAACTTTTAAAAAAGTCATTCACAAATCAACTCATCTTTTCTCACAATGCCATTGTTAAGGGGCTCCAGTGCACTGTTGAATCCTCAGCATAAAGTCCGAGTGTTTGGTACTTTACACAGGTAAGGGGGTTCTTTAGTGCTCTGAGCATACTATCATTTATTCTGAGTACTTAGAAGGATCTAGTCTAGTCTACTGTCACCGAGTCATATCCGACTCTTGCAATCTCATAGACTGTAGTCTGCCAGGCTCCTCTGTCCATGGGATTCTCCAGACAAGAGTACTGGAGTGGGTTGCCATTTCCTTCTCCAGGGGATCTTCCCAACCCAGAAACTGAATCTCCTGCATTGCAGGCAGATTCTTTGCCTACTGAGCTACTGCTGCTGCTGCTGCTGCTAAGTTGTTTCAGTCATGTCCGACTCTGTGCGACCCCATAGACAGCAACCCACCAAGCTCCCCTGTCCCCGGGATTCTCCAGGCAAGAGTACTGGAGTGGGTTGCCATTTCCTTCTCCAGTGCATGAAAGTGAAAAGTGAAAGTGAAGTCGCTCAGTTGTGTCTGACGCTACTTCAAATACAACTAAGGAGACAGCAACAAAAACTCAATCTAATCATAAAGTACATTAATATCAGGGATCGTCTAGGGAAGCCCATTTAGAAGGATTGTTATTGGTTAAATATAGAAAATATTAAGAACATTAACTTAGTTTATGAACTAAAAAAACCTTAAGGTTGGAAGGACTCTTAGAATTAATCTAATCCAATATCATTGCTATTTGGTTCCACTTTGCTGGATTAGCTAGAAATGACTTTGGCTGTAAATAACAGAAAAAAATCTGTGACATGGCTTAAACAAACGAGGATGTCTTTTTCTCACATAGCAAGGGGTCTGGAAGTAAGCAGCACAGTGATGTAAGAACTGATTCTTTCTGACTCTCCTGGCCTTTGCCTCGTGCTTTCAAGATGTCTTCTGCAGCTCCTAACATCACATCTGCATTCAAGGTCGAATAAAGTGGGGAGGTGGCCACCAGTCATATCTCTCTTTTCTTATTAGAAAATCTAAAGCTTACTAAAATGCTCCAGCATTTTAAGAAATTTCTCTAAGTTCTACAGCCTTCTAAGGTTAGAACTTGGTCATTTATCTAGCCAAATACAACTGAGGTGTGGTTAGAAAAGGAAAAACTAGGAAATGGATATTAAATAGACAATTGTAAGCAATGGCCAGATTCCTCAGCCAGGGACCACTAATCCTTGCAGGAATATCTTCAGGGAAGAGAGACAGCCTGTCCCATTTTCGGCAGCTATAAAAAGCTTTTTATTTTGAACCAGAACCCACCTCTCTGCTACTTGTTCCTGTAGCCTCCAGTTCCACCCTAGTGGCTACGCAGATGAATTTGAATACTTCCTGAGGACAGCCATAAAGATATTTTAAGACACCTGTCATCTCTCCCCTAATTCTCCTCTAATCCACAAATGTGACAAGACTTAAGCGTTCTCACCTTTGGTTTTCTCTCCTCTAGGTCTATTTCAGTTTATTGACATTTCTATTAGACTTTGTTGCCCCAGATGACATCACTGGTCAAAGGGTGGCCTGAGCAAAACCAGAGAAGTCAGATTATCTCCATTGTTCCAGGTTATCACTAAGGCAGCTCAAATTTGTATTATCATCTGTGCTCATTTATCTGCTGATAATCTAGCCAACTAAAGATCATAAATCTTCTCCAACTTTTCATCTTCCTTTACTTATGTAATTGACCTGGGGATCCCCAGAGAAGAATTTATGTTTATTAGCAGTATATTTTATAGTGCTTGATTTGACTTGTAGTTCTAGTTTATTGAGTTCTTTCCAGATTTCAGTTCACTTATCCAGGCATCAGTTAATCCTCTCAGAATCACATTATTTGCAAATGAGACAAATTTATACTTTTTCCCTGTCACTCAAACAGTAAAGAATCTGCCTGCAATGAAAAACACCCGGGTTCAATCCCTGGGTGGGGAAGATTCCCTGGAGAAGGGAATGAAAATCCACTCCAATATTCTTGCCTGGAGAATCTCATGGACAGAGGAGCCTGGTGGGCTCTAGTCCACAGGGTCGCAAAGAGTTGGACATGACTGAGTGACTAACACTACCCTGACCCCATACTATTTCCCATTAAGTATTTACAACCAGAAAGTCAGGATGGGGATTTCCCTGCTGGTCCAGTGGCTAAGACTGCAGTTCCGCTGCAGGGATCATAGGTTCAGTCTCTGGCTAGAGAGCTAAGATCCCGCATGCCTTTTGGTGCTGCCAAAAATTAAACAAACAAACAAATATATTACAAAAAAAAAGAAAATCAGAATAGAGTCTTTCAACCTGCCACTGATGACTTCTTTCTAAGATGAAGTTGCTCAACACTGAAATAGACTCTTTCAACACCATGAATTATGGATTTCAACATTATGAATTGACATCATGGTAATTCAGCCCACATTTCGCCTTTTGTCCTAAGGATGATATGAGATCTTCTTTCAACTTCTTTGCAGAAATTATGATCTATGATCAGTCTCCTGATCAAATAACTTAGAAACCTGGCAAACTTTAGTGGAAGGAGTTTCCCCAATGAATCCATATTAGTTCCTAGACAGCACTAATTCCACTAGTTCTTCAAATTAATCATTACATAATCTATAACTTTTATGATCATGTTGCTCTCTTTATGCTGCATACTGGAAATTCAGCACAAAATTTGGAGCTGAATCACAGGAACTGCTATAAAATTGCACATTAAACCCAGGTTTAGCACAAAGGTGAAAATTATATGTAATTAAAGTTATCTTGGAAGATCCATTAAACGACTCACAAAGTATAGTATGTCTGGTTTGCCGTGTGCAGTCTTGTACGGTAATCTTTCTTCTATCATCAAAGATCAAAAACCACTGAAACAGACTATGTTACAGAGGAAGCCCATCCTGGAACACTGACAACATTTTATCAAATCCACCTCCAACAGTAAATGAGGGAATCTCAGAGATTTCTAAATTATCCCTGCTTGTCAGTAAACTTTAATTTGTGTGGTTTTAATATGAACCTTTTGTGATTCCCTGAGCTCAGTTGGTAAAGAATCTACCTGCAGTGCAGGAAACCCCAGTTCAGTTCCTGTGTTGGGAAGATATGCTGGAGAAGGGATAGGCTACCCACTCCAGTATTCTTAGGCTTCCCTTGTAGCTCAGCTGGTAAAGAATCCACCTGCAATGCGGGAGACCTGGGTTCGATCCCTGAGTTGGGAAGATCCCTTGGAGAAGAGAAAGGCTACCCATTCCAGTAATCTGACCTGGAGAATTCCATGGACTGTATAGTCCATGGGGTCACAAAGAGTTGGACACGACTAAGCAACTTCTACTTTGTAATATTAATATGTAATAATAGATTTTTTCTGTTGGTATGAGAATTGAAAGTAATTATCAATGAAAGTACCTAGCTCAGGATCTGACACCTAGTATATTTTAATTTAAATCTTTCTAGAGTAAATAATCAGGTACACACTACCGCTTGAAAAGTAGGAGGACTTCCCAGGTGGTTCAGTGGTTAAGAATCTGCCTGCCAGTGCAGGGGACAAGGTTTCAATCCCTGGTCCAGGAAGATCCCACATGCCATGGAGCATCTAAGCCTGGGCACTGCAACCACTGAGCCCAAGTGCCCAGAGACTGTGCTCCAAAACCAGAAAAGCCACCACAATGCGAAGCCCACTCACTGCAACTAGAGAGTAGGCCCCTTTCTCCCAGAAAGGTGGGAGAAAACATCTCAGTCACTGAGGCCTTAATTTTCCAAGGCAGCTCTTCTCTTCCATGACCTTGGGCATTGATCCTGTGATGTCCCTTACTGTAAGTTGAGCTTTGTAATTACTTTCTATAATCATGAAATTGTGGAGTTGAAAGGTGGACTTTGTTTTAAGATGGCAGTTAGTTGGCATGACTGACTTTATCATTTATCAGATATGTGATCTTGGGCAAGCTAACATTTTTAAACTTATTCCCATATTTTCAGAGAATGTTATTGATAACTGCATCACTGATATAGGCCATTAATGTAAAGCACTCAGCCCAGAGCAGATCCAAGTGTCTATGATGTTATACATCAAAGTCATATTCAGAAAATACAGTTTATTTC
The DNA here is from genome assembly GCA_006410935.1 of Redunca redunca. Classification (NCBI taxonomy): domain Eukaryota; kingdom Metazoa; phylum Chordata; class Mammalia; order Artiodactyla; family Bovidae; genus Redunca; species Redunca redunca. The sequence continues at coordinate 259,350 of SJYQ01000315.1, forward strand.
AAAAAGACTTATGAAGAAAAATTATTTCTGTAAGAATTAACATTAATAGTCAATCTAAGTAACCTAAACCCAACATTCAGTTACTTTTAACCATTAACATTGGCTCTAACCACATTAAATATTATGACACTATTTATTTATTTGGCCTCTCTGGGTCTTTAGCTATGGCTTGAGAACACTTAGCTGTGGCATGTGGGATCTAGTTCTCTGATCAGGAATTAAACCCCAGCCCCCTGAATTGGGAGCATCAAATCCTAGCCAGTGAACCACCAGGGAAGTTCCAACAGTTTTAAATTAATCACCTATATGATAAAAAATAATGAAATGTGTTGTGTCATCATTTTTCCTTTAAAATGATGACTTTGGGTCTATTAGTTTCCCAGAACTCCTAGGAACCAAGTACCAAAGTCACCATGTATCCAAAACTGTGGCTCAAAACAGCACACATTTGTTGTCTCACAGTTCTGAAAGTTAAAAGCCTGAAATCAAGATGTGGGCAAAGCCATGTTCTCTTTAATGACTCTAGGGAAGAAGCCTTCCTCACCTCTTCTAGATTCTGGTGTCTGCCAGTAATCCTTGGCTTCACATGCATCACTCCCATCCCATGGCTGTCTTCTCTGTTTGTCTGTCTCTGTAACCAAATTTTCCACTTTTATAAGCACACCAGTCATTTGGGGTTAGGGCCTCATTATAAATTAATTATTTATGTAAAGATCCTGGGGCTTCCCTGGTGGCTCAGGGGTAAAGAATCCACCCGCCAATGCAGGAGATATGAGTTCTATTCCTGTATCAGGAAGATCCCCTGGAGAAGAAAACAGCAACTGACTCCTGTATTCTATAGATCCTGACAGCAGATGAGAAATAGATTGACTTGCTGGCCAATACGCTGGACAGAGGAGCCTGGTAGGCAACAGTCCTCGGGCTCGCAAAGAGTTGGGCGTGACTGAGTGAGCACACACACATGCAAGAAGCACATTCTATTAACAGTCACAGCTTTCTGGGCAGATACGCAGATGACACCACCTTATGGCAAAAAGCGAAGAACTAAAGAGCCTCTTGATGAAAGTGAAAGAGGAAAGTGACAAAGTTGGCTTAAAACTCAACATTCGGAAAACTAAGATCATGGCATCCTGGTCCCATCACTTCATGGCAAATAGATGGAGAAACAATGGAAACAGTGACAGACTTTATTTGGGGCGGGGGGGAGGTGCTCCAAAATCACTGCAGATGGTGACTGCAGCCATGAAATTAAAAGACGCTTACTCCTTGGAAGAGAAGCTATGACCAACCTAGCATATTAAAAAGCAGAGACATTACTTTGCCAACAAAGTCCATCTTGTCAAAACTATGGTTTTTCCAGTAGTCATGTATGAAGATGTGAGAGTTGGACTATAAAGAAAGCTGAGTGCAGAAGAATTGATGCTTTTGAACTGTGGAGTTGGAGAAGATTCTTGAGAGTCCCTTGGACTGCAAGGAGATCCAACCAGTCCATCCTAAAGGAAGTCACTCCTGAATATTCACTGGAAGGACTGATGCTGAAGCTTAAATTCCAATAATTTGGCTACCAAATACTCCAATACTTTGATGTGAAGGACTGACTCATTTGAAAAGACTCTAATGCTGGAAAAGATTGAAGGCAGGAGAAGGGGACGACAGAGGATGAGATGGTTGGATGGCATCACCGACTCAATAAACATGAGTCTGAGGAAGCTCCAGGAGGTGGTGATGGACAGGGAGGCCTGGTGTGCTGCAGTCCATGGGATCACAAAGAGGCAGACACGACTGAGAGACTGAACTGAACTGAACTGATGAGAACCTTTGGCTGTTTTATGATCTTGATTTTACCTATAACCTCAATTTTCCATTATGAATGCTACTAATCACAAGAGAATAAATCTGAGAGATCTTGAAGGAATAACTGAATGAGAACAAAATCTGTCTCCACAACTATAGTCAGAGCTCAAAACACATAACCTTCAAAGAAACATTTCTTACAATGCTCAGCATATTGGCCAGCAACTCAATCTATTTCTCATCTGCTGTCAAGGTCTACTGCACACCATGTAAGTTAACTGAGTTAGGAAATATTAATAAGATAGCACTAAAAGAGATTTCCTTCATCAGTACTGGACATCAACATCGAGATATGCGGGAAGCAGGGCTAACAGGTGTGAAGGTGCCAACTTAGGGAATTTTTCTCTAAATAAACAGGATTATGCTGACACAGCAACTTTTCCCCTGATAGCAGACCAGCATTTCTTCAAATCTGACTGCCATATTTTCTGCAATAGCAATCACTGGTTTGATGACATAAGCATCATTTCTGGTTCTTGTTTTGGAGACAAGTTATATTCCACTGGGGAATTTCTAGCATGGGAGTGTATTTTGGTATAGTATTTTGTTGACATTGATACCAAGAATAAAGACCAAAGAAAACCAAAGTCTTTCTCTAAAGAATCTTAGCAGTATTACTCACAGCTTTAAGAAAATCTCTTCAAAGGCAGCCAAAGAAGGTGAATACTCATAGCTGTAACCTTGACAATTGTTGGTCAGAAGAAGCATATGATGACCCCTCAATATGTAAAAACTTAAACAGGCTGGTTTGAGAGTTGGTGGGAGGTGGGGAAATAGTAGCAACTGTCCCAACAATAAATTCACACATTTTTGAGGTCACAGACCCCATATTCACTTTGGGGACAGGTTCCTGACTCACCAGACATCACTAGTCTTCTTAACCATCTTCACAGTCCATGACTTGTGCATCTCAGTTCAGTTGGCTGAAACCATATACTTTTAAAACCTATTCCACTTTTGACTCATCAAATTTTGTTCTCCTGGATGTCAGGATGTCACAGGAGATGGATGAAGATGATGGTGTTACTGACCAGAGTTCTTGGCCTCCCCCAATCAATAGAAATTGCCTAGAGACCAGGTAAGAAATTCAGGCAAGGCTTTACTGGGTCCCCTACTGAAGCAGCAGCCTGAAGTTGGACCATAAAGAAGGCAGAGCACTGAAGAATTGATGCTTTTGAACTGTGGTGTTGGAGAAGACTCTTGAGAGTCCCTTGGACTGCAAGGAGGTCCAACCAGTCCATCCTAAAGGAAATCAGTCCTGAGTTTTCATTGGAAGGACTGATGCTGAAGCTGAAACTCCAATGCCTTGGCCACCTGATGTGAAGGACTGGCTCATTGGAAAAGACTCTGATGCTGGGAAAGATTGAGGCGGGAGAAGGGAATGACAGAGGATGAGATGCTTGGATGGCATCACCAACTCGACGGATGTAAGTTTGAGTAAGAGAGTTGGTGATGGACAGGGAGGCCTGGCATGCTTCAGTCCATGGGGTCGCAGAGAGGCGGACATGACTCAGAAACTGAACAACAGATGCCACATGAAGGAGGGAGAACAAATAACAAGGTCCCTCGCTGGCTCATTCCAAGGGAGGGAGGGAGGCCAACTTGTTCCTTATACGGGGTGAGAGCAGGGGTGTCTCCAGGGGTAAGACCAGAGGGGTGGCTTAGGTGGTTTGCCCATCCCTTAGGTGGTATTGTGTGCAGGGGCCCTGCTTTTGTTCCAGGCTCTGCAAAAGTGACAGCTGGGTGTTGCTGTTGATTTGTGTTTTGTTTTATTTTGTTTTCTCTCTTTGTATCTTTTGTCCAGAATTTGTCCTAACCACTCACGCACACAGTAGTTATTTTTAGTCCCATAAAGTTTCTTTGTATTTTGTTGCTAGAAGAGAGGTGTGTCCAGGTGAAAGCATTACAACTGCAGCTCGGGGTCCCAGGTCCCAGCCTGTCTCAGCAGAAAATAGATTAGATTCCCTTGACTTTACCCTCCTAAACTGCTTTTAAACTCTGGTCCCACACCAAAGTCCATGCTTCCTTTACTGCTCATTCATTCATTCATTTAATAACATTTCAGAACTTTCTATAGCCCTGTCTAAGCCAAAGACTCTAAAGAAAACACATAGAACAATTAAAATAGGTATCTTGAGGAGAGGTTAATAAAGAGATGACTTAAAAGTTCAGTGATGGTGTAGAGAAACCACAAAGATAACTTAGGGGGCCAGTGATCCAGCCTTAGGCCTGAGGGGTCGAGGGAGGGAGTAGTTACTATTAATAGTACCTGGAGCAGTGACCTTCAGTTGAAGGATTCAGCCATTCCTGCAGCAACCTACAGGCAGGAGGACAGGACTATAGACACCTCAGTTTCTTTCTCTTCCCTCTGTCTGATCTCTTGCCATGTTTCCCAGGGGAAGAACTAGAGGAAGATTTACCATAAGGGTAGTAATTGTTTATCTTCAGCCACTATCATTTATAGTGGCCCCTTCCGAGGCACTGGTTAGGGCTAGGCAATGTTCACATGTGCAAATGGTTTGGTAAGATTTTCTTTTTTGTTTGTTTTTATTTAAATTTATTTATTTTTAATTGGAGGATAATTGCTTTACAATGTTGTGTTGGTTTCTGCTTTACATCAACATGAATCAGCCATAGGTATACATATGTCCCCTCCCTCTTGAACCTCCCACCCCATCCCACTCCTCTAGGTTGTCACAGAGCACTGTGTTTGAGCTCCCTGCATCATACAGCAAATTCCCACTGGCTCTCTATATTTCATGTGGTAATCTATATGTTTCAATGCTACTCTTTCAGTTTGTCCCAGCCACTCCTTCCTACACTGTGTTCGTAAGTCTCTTCTCTGTCTGTGTCTCCACTGATGCCCTGCGAATAGGTTTATCTGTACCATCTTTCTAGAGTCTATATATTATGTATGTGTTCATATGAGATATTTGTTTTTCTCTTTCTGACTTACTTCACTCTGCAAAAGTCTCTAGGTTTATCCAAGATTTTCAAATGTAAGGCATTTTTTGTCTGCTGTTCCTTCACATTCCAATTTACCCTCCATCAAACTTGCCTTGGCTCATGTTGTGCTGGGAATGATCACAGGCATTTGAAGTCTCCAGCTGAGTGGGGGGAGAGGGGAGTTGTAGATACATTTATTTTGTGTTTAAGAGGAAATGTACACCGATTACAATCTCTTCTGTGTTACTGCTAGGCTTTCCAGGCTAGGAATAATAGCTCATTGATGCCCAGGTCACAGGGCGAGCATGCAGGGCTTGGGGATTTATTGGCTTAAGACTGAGAGTACTAGTCTTCTAGGGCTGCCATATCAAAGCACCACACACTGGATGTCTTAAACCTTAAACAGAAATTTATTTTCTCACAGTACTGGAGCCTAGAAGTCCAAGATCAAGGTGTCAAATGTTTTGGTTTCTCCTGAGGTCTCTCTCCTTGATTGGCGGATGGCCGCTTTCTTGCTGTGTCCTCAAATGGCCCTCTGTCTGTGAGCTCACGTCCCTCCCATCTCCTCCTCTTTTTGTGCTCTGCAATTTGTCCTAATCGCCCTTTTTTTCTTTTTTTCGGCTGTGCCAGGTCCTCGTTGCTTTGTGAAAACTTTCTCTAGTTGCAGAGAGTGGGGGCTCCTCCTCGTTGCAGAGCGCAGGCTCTAGACGGGCTTCAGCAGCTGTGGCTCGTGGGCACTAGAGTTCAGTAGTTGAGACGCACCGGTTTAGTTGCTCCAAGGCAGGTGGAGCCTTCCCGGATAAGGGTTCAAACCTGTGTCTCCTGCATCAGCAGGTGGATTCTTATCCATTGGGCCACTAGCGAACTCCCTCACCTCTTCTAGTCAGACTGGTATAGGGCCAATGCTAATAGACTCATTTTCACTTTATCTCTATAAAGATCCTATCTCCAATTACAGTCATATTTTGCAGTACTAGGGTTTAGGACTTTAATGTACGAATTTGGGGAGGACATAATTCAGTCCACAATCATGGAAATTACGATACCTGTTTTTGTCTCTCCTGGCACCGTTGAGAAGACATACATAAGAAATACTGCAAAGGTCTAAGCTATACAATTGTAAAAATCTAAGCACTAGGAACTATGAATATTATATTTCATTGTGAAGTACTTTTCGCCTGTGACCAGAGGCCTTTATTAGTAATAATTTGCTCTCACAATATCTGATGGTATTGCTATCTCTTCCTCTTCTTATAAGGACAGCAGTACTATAGAATTCCCAATCTAAGTGCTGTATTTTAGCATAATTACCTCTTTACAGATTTTATCTCCAAATATTGATACATTTTACATACCGTGGGGTTGGTATTTCAAAATATAGATTTTTGGTGGGGAGTCACAATGCAGTCCATAACAGAGGGTAAGGCAAGATTCCGTAATGGGGAAGACCACTTCTCATGTTTCATACAGGGGGAGAGATGAAGCCTAAGAAAAGACTGAGAAGAAAGACATGTGGCTTGTAGAAGCCTGAGAGAGCCGGGCAAGGCCTCAGGCAACAAGAGAGTGAAGAATTCTTGGCTCTTCTGCTTATGGGGAGTGAGTTCTAGGAGATGCCTTAAATCTCAGGCATGGAATATGTACAGAAGGAGAACTCAGCTGTATGGAGGGATTGTGCATGTTGTTGGGGTTTGCATGTCTCTAGACTCCGAGGCGCTTGGGGCCAAGGACTGTAATCTATCCATCTTGGCAACCCCACTGTCTGAAACAATGAAGGAACACAGCAAAGCTTATTAAATGTGTTAATGGACCTCTTAACAGAGACCTGGAATGAATGAATGCCTCATTTTCAAACCATCAGTGAACTGGGTCACTTTGCAGATGGATGACTCCAGCAGTTCTATGCCCACCTTTATGCTGTTCTTAAACTCTGGTTCCTATTCCCCCACCTCCTAGTGGGCACATATGCACCTGCACACGCACACACACACACACACACACACACACTTGTGCCATGGTCCTCTTACTAGAGCAAGAAGAGTGGCAGAATCTCCACAATGGAAGCACACATTTGCTTGTCTAAAGGTGTAATATGATGGCATGCTCAGTCATGTCCAACTCTTTGCAAACCTATGGACTCTAACCTACCAGGTGCCTCTGTCCATGGGGATTCTCCTAGGCAGGAATACTGGAGTGGGTTTTCTTCTCTAGGGGATCTTCCTGACCCTGGGATCAAACCCAAGTCTCTTGAGTCTCCTTCACTGGCATGTGGATTCTTTACCGCTGAGCTATCTGGGAAGCCCAGGACAAATGAGAAAAAGCACAGAGTCTGAATCTGCTTCTGTCTCGGCCTCCTGGCCTGGGGTTGAAGCCCTCAGCTAGAGAGGTAAGAGCCAGAAGCAAATGAAATAACTTTCAGGAGGGACTTCTGAGATTCTGAGCATAGGCTGACCTATTGTGCATCACAGGTGGTAGGGAGAGACACAGTGCTGGGAGAAGACCACTCCCCCCATTATCTGCATGGTCCTGGGCAGCTTGAGGACCTTGGCAGGGTTCAGGTGGAAGCAGGTATTAGGCTCTTTCTCTCCCCTTTCACGGGCAGTGGGCATTGAGAAGCTGGAGAAGAGGGACGCAGCAGATCCTCCATGGTAACTGCCACTGGGATTGTCGCTTCTGGCCACATGTTAAGGTGTCTATGGGGAATCACAGAAATAACTGGATTGTAATGGGGTTCTGCCTAAGGTTAGATGGGCTAAAGGGACCCTGTATGGGTCTCCAACAATAAAAGGCCCTGAACAAGTCTGCTTTCTTTACCCAGGTTTAAAGGGCTGGAAGAAACCTTTGTGTCGTATCTTAGATTTCACATGTAAGTGATATCATGTGGTATTTGTCTGTCTCTTTTTGACGTACTTCAATTAGTATGATAATCTTTAGTTGTATCCATGTGCTGCAAATGGCATTTTCTTTTTCATGGCTGAGTAGTATTCCATTGTGTCTATATACCATATTTTCCTTATCCATTTATCTGTCAGTGGACATTTGGGTTGTTTCCATATCTTGGCTATTGTAAAGAGTGGTGTATGAACAAAAGAGGCATGTATCTTTTTGAATTACATGTATCTTTTTGAAAAATCCCTGACCAACAATAACTTGGGGTAACAGGCCAATTAATCAAGTTATAAATTTGACAAAAGGTATGGAATCCCCTGGCTCAACCTTTCTCTGGGACCCCAAAGTATTTTATACAAAGATGGATACAATGGCTGGGAGATAAAAGGAAAAGTTTCTGGGATTCCTTGTAAGAACAAGTCTTATTGACAGAGTCTTAATGGAGGCTAAAGTTAAAGGTATAAGAGTTGATAAAACTGAAATGAAAAATTATAAAAGTTGGTATATTTGAACAGGCTTTATATAAGGTGATTCCATCTCTTTTGCCTGATTGTATTGTGGGAGAGACACTATGACTCAATGGGGAAGGCTTCTCTGGTATTTATATGCCTGGTATTATAAGACAGGGCATATAAATTAATATAATATAACATAATATAATTGAACACACTGGAAAAACTAATAGGATTACCTAAGCTCACACAATATAGAATAAACACTGGGAGCTAATATTCAGTTGCTAATAAAAATAACAATGGAGGTTTTTTTATGTCCAGGGTAAATTGTTGTGGGTTTAACTTGTACCCTCAGAAAAATGGCCTTTGTATATACGTTATTAAAAAGTCTACAATAACGAATGCTGGAAAAGGTATGGAGTAAAGGGAACTTGTTGCTGGAAATGTAAATTGGTGCAGCCACTATGGAAAACAGTATAGAGGTTCCTCAAAAAACTAAAAACTAGAGTTGTCCTATTATCTAGCAATTGACTTCTGGGCATATATCGAGAGAAAACTGTAATTCAAAAAGATACATGAACTCTTATGTTCATAACAGCACTATTTACAATAGTCAAGATATGGAAACAACCCAAATGTTCATTAACAGATGAATGGATAAAGAGGATGTGGTCCATAGACACAATGGAATACTATTCCACTGTAAAAAAAAAAAGAACAAAATAATGCTATTTGCAGCACATGGATACAACTAGAGATTGTCATCCTAAAGTATGTCAAAAAGAGAAAGACAAATACTGTATGATATCACTTATATGTGGAATTAGGCTTCCCAAGTGGTTCAGTGGTAAAGAACTCCCCGCCAATGTAGGAGACATAAGAGAAACCTATTCAATTCAGGAAGACCCCCTGGAGAAGGGCCTGGCAAGCCACTCCAGTATTCTTCCCTGGAGAATCCTGTAGACAGAGGAGCCTGGCAGGCTACGAACACAACTAAAGCAATTTAGCATATGTAGAATCAAACATATGACAGAAATGAACATATTCAGTTTAGTTCAGTCATTCAGTCATTCCCGACTCTTTGCAACCCCAAGGACTGCAGCATGCAAAGCCTCCCTGTCCATCACCAACTCCTGGAGCTTGCTCAAACTCATATCCATTGAGTCAGTGATGCCATCCAACCGTCTCATCCTCTGTTGTCCCCTTCTCCTCCTGCCTTCAATCTTTCCCAGCATCAGGGTCTTTTCCAGGGAGTCCGTTTCTTGCATCAGGTGGCCAAAGTACTGGAGTTTCAGCTTCAGCATCAGTCCTTCCAATGAATATTCAGGACTGATTTCCTTTAGGATGGACTGGTTGGATCTCCTTGCAGTCCAAGGGACTCTCAAGAGTGTTCTCCAGCACCATAGTTCAAAAAAATCAATTCTTTGGTGCTCAGTTATTAATGAACTTATTAATATCTATTAAACAGATTCACAGATACAGAGAACAGACTCATGGTTGCTGGGGTGAGGGAAGGGATGGATTGGGAGTTTGGGATTACCAGGGGCAAACTGGTATATATACAATAGATAAACAACAAGGTCCTACTGTATAGTACAGGGAACTCTATTCAATATCCTGTAATAAACCATAATGGAAAAGAATATATATATGTATAACTGAATTATTTTGCTGTACTGAAGAAATTAACACTAAATCAACTGTACTTCATAAAATTGAAAAAAAAAAAAACAGTGCCTTTGTTGAATGCCTTGCGCAAACTTTCAAATACATGATAAATTGAACCCTGAAGTTCTAGAACATAGAACTTTTGGGTCTTAGTTTATTTGGAACTCTCACTGATATAAAACAATAAATTCAAGCAAATGTGGTTGGGCAAATCGATCTTTTGAAATCATTTAAGCATGAGAGTAGTTCTTTAAGGAATTAAGAGCAACTGTCTTTGTCTTGCAAATCTCTACAAACCAGAAATGTAAATATAGCCCACAATGACTTGGGCTGAGCCAAAGCAGCTCAATCAATGAGAACACCTGAAATCAAAAAAAAAAAAAGGAGGGGGGATGGAGGTGGGGAGAATCCTTTTAAAACTTCTGGAAATGCTCTCACCCAAAATCTAATTCACAGCCTCCTTAAAATTTATCAAGGACAAATACAAATCTCAACAGTTTTCCCCACAAATAGTAAAGCCTTAGTCATCTGAGCAAATAAATTGGACTTAATCCAACTATAATTTATAAACTGGTCAATTTATATTATAATATCTGATACACGATACAGGCAAAAAAGGTAGGAGGAGTCCCCAGAGGAAGAAAATAAGGCATAGACCTAAGCCATTTTGTGATCCCAGCCTGGTCACAAGGCTTGCCTTGCTGAAGAATAGCCTCAATAGTTAATAGTTTTAAAGGAACAAAAGCATGAAAGAACAAAGAGCTATTACCAGTCAGGAGAAATGACTTAATCATATCAAGACAATAAAGATTCCCAGCTCTGTTTGAAAGGTAAAGATTAACCTGAAGCACATTCTTGAGCTGTTTTCCTGCAGCATCCAAGCCCCCTCAAGCATTCAACCCCCAGACTAACCGAGACCTTAAGAAACGGTGATACTGACCTTTACTGACCCTGGTCACTTCAGTCGACTAGAGCCTGGACTCTGTTCACCTTTGCTCCAATTCTGTGCCAAATTTTCCTCTGCTCGAGTACTCTCATGAATATGCATACACCACTCAAGCCCCTTCATGAATATGCATATTCCCTTAGCTTAAAACTCCAATTTTGCTGTTCAGGGAGACACTGCTTTGGGAAATATTTTCAGTGTTTTCTTTACTTGCTGCAGATAATAAAATTCTTCCTTCTCCAGATTTTTGACTTGGTTGTGTTTTTTGCTCAACACCCACCAGAGGTGAACCCAGTTTTGAGATAACAATCACTGAGTTTTAAAGTAAAGGCATGACATTCTCTAGTTAGGCCTGTTTATTTGTCTCTGTGTACATTATGTATATGATAGATCTCAGTTAAAAATGTTTGGTGCCAAACTGAAACTTTTTCTGTAAAAAAATACGTCTTTTAGAAATCATAAACAACATTTGTAAGTTTGCCAACATACAGAATGCAACTGTAAAAGACGGTTCATAGTTGCTTACTTCTTAGTTTTCACTAGAAATTAAAGTTTTTAAGAGTTAAGAATTCTGATTAATATATGTAATTAAAACTACTAAAATTAATAAGAAAGACAACTTTGAATGAAATTTAAAAAAAAACTTACAGGGAATGAAAATACATTTTGTTAATTAAGAGCAAAGAAACTAATTTTGTCCTAGAGAGAGAGAAAGAAAGAAAAAGCATAAGCCAAAGCCTGAAAGTAAAAAGGAAATTATAGAAGTTTTGTAGGAAAGAAACCCTGAAAAATGAGTTTTGAACATGGTCAGCACTGGCTATGATTAAAATAAAATTTCATTGAGTAAATGAATTTTAATATTTATAGTAAAGCTGGTACAAAAGTAGAATTTAGTTTTCTGTGTTAAGAGAACAAAGTTTTCACAGACTATCACTCTGCTTTTAAAAACAGATTGTAAATTTTCTTTACCTCCTTTTAAATAATCCATTGCAATTTTCTGTGCCTTTAAAATGTTTTATTGTCACTTTGAATTAATAAACATTGTTTATTAATTATTATTAATTAATAAATATTGTTTCACAGTGACCTATGACCCTTTTTGACCAAATACTCTAAAACTTTTTGATACCTTAGACAAACTTCCCCAAGTCAAATTCTAAATGAAGCTCTTTTGACCTCTAGCTAACTGAGATAATTTAAAGGGCCCTTGAGACATCCCAAAGAGAAACATCACACTAACTAGATTAATTTGGTGTGTTAGATTACATGGGAAACATTGTCAGATAAATAGTGTAAGCCTTCTTACATGCGTGTTCAGTCACTTCAGTCGTGTTGTACTGTTTTTGACCCTATGAACCATAGCTAGCCAGGATCCTCAGTCCACGGGATTCTCCAGGCAAGAGTACTTAGTGGGTTGCCATGCTCTCCCCCAGAGGATCTTCCCCACCTAGGGATCGAACCTCTGGTCTCCTGTATTACAGAAGGGTTCTTTACCACTGAGCCACTGGGGAAGCCCATAAACCTTCCTAGATTATATTATATAGGTAAGTGTCATTGATAGAGATATTCCAAATAATTGCATGGAATTCCTAAAACTCTGTTTCATCCTGGTGTAATGTTATCTGTTGTAATTCTAGTTATTATCATAAAATGTTGTATGTCATGGAAATAAACCCATTTCTTGTCAATTGCATTGTAATCAGATCTTTATGCCATTTCAAGTCTTCTGTCACTTTTAGACAATCATTATTTTACTCTGATGCTTTTACAAAGTGAAGATCTTCAAGAAGGTTCATAAAAAAGACTTAGAACATACCACTGAACTGCGTAAGAAATTGCAAAACTAATGGAAAATCTGATGGCTTCACCCACATCAATAGAAACCAATTACATGGGACTGAATGAGATGATAAATATGATTTATAATTTTGCAAACTTTTGTCTGAAATTTGACGGGCCTTTATATCTTTCTTTCATAAAACATTTACTCTTATACTATGACCTACAACCAACTGATAAAGTATAACTTTGTAAATAAAAATGAAACATTTGTCTTTTTCTCTCTACCTGATTCATCCAGAATTTGGCTTCTCCAGCTGGCTCTCCTCTGGACTTGATGGCTTATTGTGACCAGACTACAACTAGCTATACTAATCATTTTTTAAGTTGTTCTCTTAAATAACAATTAGTTATTTTCAAATGGTTTATGCCTTGTCTCTCACTGAGTACTATGACCTTATTAACATTACTGGCTATATTATTTATAACTGGTCTATTTTATAAGACTGTTGTCTCTTGCATAAGCCAATGTGTAACCTTGCCTCAGACAAAATTAATGATGGCTAAACATCTTGAGGCAATTGATCATGTAGGCAACTCTATATAAAATAATTGTAATAGTACAATTCTAGATATGGTAGCTCAGTTGGTAAAGAATCTGCCTGCAGTGCAGGAGACCTGAGTTCAATCTCTGGGTTGGGAAGATCCCCTGGAGAAGGAAATGGCAACCCACTCCAGTATCATTGTCTGGAAAATCCCATGGACGGAGGACCGTGGTGGGCTGTAGTCCATGGGGTTAAGAAGAGTTGGGCACAACTGAGCGACTAACACTCATTCACTCAGATATGGTAGCAAGGGAAAACATTTCCTGGATCTTAATAGACAAGACAGACAATCCAGAGAATTTTAGGTTAGCAACAGGGTCTAATCCAAGAATAGCACAGAGAGTGGTCCAACAGCCTCTCACTCCTGTCTAACCTAAGAATGAAAATCAAGCCATGAGCCATGGCAGTTGCTCCCCAACAGTGCACACTGAGAGGAATTCAGGCTGGGGAGAAACGGGAAACACTGTGCTGGATACTGGCCCTAGATAGTTCAGCTGTACATTTAAGGAATATGCAACGAACCCAGACTCTTGCATCTTCCCATACATAGAAAAACATTAACTCAAGATGTCGATTTTTGCAACTAGTAGTAATCTATGGATGTTCAACTATTTGACTTTAAAAAAAAAAAACAAAACCTCCTATACATACTGGCTACTCCCTTACTTCTTCAGAGCAGGTCCTCAAAGCTAAATGAAAGGCTCTTAGGCTATAGCCCTCAGTTGCTGCTGCTGCTGCTAAGTCACTTCAGTCGTGTCCGACTCTGTGCAACCCCATAGACAGCAGCCCACCAGGCTCCACCGTCCCTGGGATTCTCCAGGCAAGAACATGGGTTGCCATTTCCTTCTCCAATGCATGAAAGTGAAAAGTGAAAGTGAAGTCACTCAGTTGTGTCCGACTCTTTGAGACCCCATGGACTGCAGCCTACCAGGCTCCTCCATCCATGGGATTTTCTAGGCAAGAGTACTGGAGTGGCTTGCCATTGCCTTCTCCGAGGGTATAGCCCTCAGTAAAGTCCCAAATAAAGTTTAACTGGCAACTTATATTTTGTGTATTTTTCTTCATTCAACAATCACTACTATTTTGAAGTCTCTGATATACCATTAGAACCAATGTTGTCGTTTTTGTTTAGGTGCTAAGTCACGTCCAACTCTTTTGCGACCATATGGACTACCAGGCTCCACTGTCCATGGGATTTCCCAGGCAAGAATACTGGAGTGGGTCGCCGTTTCCTTCTTCAGGGGACCTTCCTGACTCAGGGATCAAACCCACTTGGCAGACGGATTCTTTACCACTGAGCCACCTGGGAACCTCATTAAAACCAATATTTCCAACTGAAAGCTTCAATCAGACTCAATAGAAAATAGAAATTCATTTATTTATTCAGTGTGCTTAACACTGAAGATCTAGGAGAAGTCATTGTGAGTAGTCCCACAATGCCATCTAGATTATTAAGGAAGGTTATTGTTGAGGATGAGATGGCTGGATAGCATCACTGATGCAATGGACATAAACTTGGGCAAATTTCTGGAGATGGTGAGGGACAGGGAAGCTTGGTGTGGTGCAGTCCATGGGGTCATGAAGATTCGGACACGACTGTGAGACTGAACAACAACAATTGTTGATGAACAGTGAAATCTCTTTACTTAGTTTCAGAGATCTGATGAAATGGTTTCTTTAATCTTTTGGTTTCTTTCTGTTTCTGAGTCTCTCTAGAACCCCAAATTCAAACAGGAGAGAGGGGTCAACCAGGAGGCAGTTTTCTGCCTCCTCCAGGGTATTCAATGAACTCTGGAAAGATTCAGACCTGACTCAGGGTACCCAAGACTTTTACAAACATATTATGATGGATATGATGTGAAACTATTATAATTGCTATCATTTATTGAGATCATCCTATGTATAGATATTGTGCTAAATGGTTTTGAGTAACATCTCACTTAGTCCCTAAACATCCCTGGGCTCATATTATTATGTCTTATTTTAAGAAAAAAAAACTGAAGGACCTCCTTGGTGGTTAGGGGTTAAGAATCCACCTTCCAACGCAGAGGATGTGGGTTTGGCAACTAGGATCCCACACGCCATGGGGCAAATAAGCCCACACGCAACAAACACTTGACACAGCCAAATAAATAAATATTTCTTTAAGAAAGAAGGAAAAAAATCTTAAAAAAGAAAGAAAAACAAAAAAATGGAGGCTCAGATAAGTGAAGTAACTTACTAAAGGTTGTTCTGAATGGATCTGCCTCCAAAATCATGTTCTTAAAAAGTTTTAGAACCAGTCTTGACCCAGGGGCAGCCCTCACCTAATACAGAATCAAAAGGCCTGACTAAGTAGAAAAAACTGAATCAGCTTTTGCCCATGTTCAAACCCCATCCTCGAATCGCCTCTTGGAATTTGGCTTACAGGGAAAAACAAACAGCAGTGTCCCATTTTGTGTTGAAATATAGTTGAAATGGCTCATTGTTTTCTTTACTCTGAGTCCCCTATGAGCCAACAAATTGTCAGCATACAAATTGAAAGCAGTTCTAACACAGTGACTGTTGAGCGTATGTGATAATAAGATGCAATGGAAGCCGGGTAGGAAGGGTTTAGGGGGCAGTCTTCTTATCTTGATTGTCAAGAATAACAGTGAGTTCATGTAAGGACATTGCCTTGCTCAAAATTCAGCATTTGATTTTGTTTCAGAAGCTTTGAATTATTTATTCTACTCCCTGGTGATTTACCATTTGTTTTTTTAAAATATAAGGATATTTATAATTTAGGTATTATTACATTAAATATTTAAAATATTATATATTTTAGAGGAATTCCCTGGTGGACCAGTGTTTAGGAGTCCACACTTTCACTGCCGAGGGTCTGGGTTCAGCCCCTGGTCAGGGAACTAGGATACCACAAGCTGTGTGGTGTGGCCAAAAAAATAGATAAAAATTTTAAAATAAAATATTAAATACTTTGATGTAGAATTCGCTGGACTTTGCTATAACTCTTTAGCATCCTTATACTTCAGCTACCTGATTCGAAGAACTGACTCCTTGGAAAAGACCCTGATGCTGGGAAAGATTGAAGGCAGGAGGAGAAGGGGACGACCGAGGATGAGATGGTTGGATGGCATCACCAACTCAATGGACATGAGTTTGAGCAAGCTCCAGGAGTTGGTGATGGACAGGGAAGCCTGGCCTGCTGCAGTCCATGGGGTCAGAAAGAGTCAGACATGACTGAGACACTGAACTTAACTGATACTTCAGGTGGGATTCTCTGGTAGCTCAGATGGTAAAGAATCTGACTGCAATGCAAGAGACTCCAGTTAGGTGCCTGCTACATCTTCCCTGCTGACTCAAATGGTAGTTTGCTTGCAATTCAGGAGACCCAAGTTTGAACAGGAAAATATGTGTAATTGTAGTTCTTTTTGACCAAAGTAAGTTTTTTTTTTTTCAGTCTACGTATTTGTTTATTTATTTTTGGCTGCACTGGGTCTTCGTTGCTCTCTGTGGACTTTCTCTAGTTGTAATGAGCAGGGAGTACTCTTCGTTGCCGTGTGTAGGCTTCTCACTGCGGCGACTTCTGCTGTTGCAGAGCACAGGCAGCACACATTCTAGACACACAGCCTTCACTAGTTGCAGCACAAGGGTTCAGTAATTGTGACTCGGACTTTAGTTGCTCTTTGGCATGTGGAATCTTCCTGGACCAGAATTGAACTCATGTCCTCTGCACTGGCAGGCGGATTTTTATCCACTGTACCACCAAGGAAGTCCCTGATCAAGTAACTATTACTATTAATGCTCGTTATATCTTCCTATCTCTCCTCCGCCACGTTCCTACTGTGAATGCTGGAGCACCATGAAAACCAAAGCATAGACCAGTATCACTACCAGGTAAAGCCAGCTCCATTTATTCAAACATCAGTCCAAATGTCAGCGTTTGGGGCCTGGGAGGACCTTGAGGTTTTCTTGATGTTGAAGTTTAAAGCAGCTACTTTTGTGCCATCTTAAGTCCATCATGAACATCATGAGAAACGCTGGGCTGGAGGAAGCACAAGCTGGAATCAAGATTACCAGGAGAAATATCAATAACCTCAGACATGCAGATGACACCACCCTTACGGCAGAAAGTGAAGAAGAACTAAAGAGCCTCTTGATGAAAGTGAAAGAGGAGGGTGAAAACGTTGGCCTAACGCTCAACATTCAGAAAACTAAGATCATGGCATCCGGTCCCATCACTTCATGGCAAATAGATGGGAAAACAGTGGTAACAGTAGCTGACTTTATTTTTCTGGGCTCCAAAATCACTGCAGATGGTGATTGCAGTCATGAAATTAAAAGACGCTTACTCCTTGGAAGGAAACTTATGACCAACCTAGACAGCCTATTAAAAAGCAGAGACATTACTTTGGCAACAAAAGTCCATCTAATCAAGGCTATGGCTTTTCCAGTGGTCATGTATGGATATGACAGCTGGACTGTGAAGAAAGTTGGACTATAAAAGAATTGATGCTTTTGAACTGTGGTGTTGGAGAAGACTCTTGAGAGTCCCTTGGACTGCAAGGAGATCCAACCAGTCCGTTCTAAAGGAGATCAGTCCTGGGTGTTCATGGGAAGGACTGATGCTAAAGCTGAAACTCCAATACTTTGGCCACCTGATGCAGAGAGCTGACTCATTGGAAAAGACCCTGATGCTGGGAGGGATTGGGGGCAGGAGGAGAAGGGGACAACAGAGGATGAGGTGGCTGGATGGCATCACTGACTCGATGGACATGAGTCTGAGGGAACTCCGGGAGTTGGTGATGGACAGGGAGGCCTGACATGCTGCAGTTCATGGGGTCACAAACAGTCGACATGACTGAGAGACTGAACTGAACTGAACTGAAGTACACCCACCCCTTTCCCACATAGCCTCGTTCTACAAAACATGAATAAAAGAAAAAATCACCATGGTTGTTCTCCATCAACTTGATTTCAATTAAAATAGTGGAATTGCTTAGTCGCCCAGGAGAAAAGAACAGTGAATAGTGTTAATCTTACAGGGAATAGAGCCAAATAAAAAAAGAAAACAAAAGCAGGCCATCACCAATTACTGAAATGCTATCATCCAGAATGATTTCACCAAGGGGCATATCTTTTCTTTAAATTCAATTATGGAAGCAAATTCACCAATTCAATAAATGTTTACTAAGTCTCTCTCCCATCTGAGCATTGCGCTATGCATCCAGGATTAAAATGCAAACTAATAAAAGCATGGGTTTCCCAGGTCAGGTCAGTTCAGTCGTTCAGTCGTGTCCAACTCTTTGCGACCCCATGAACCGCAGCATGCCAGACCTCCCTGTCCATCACCAACTCCCGGAGTTCACTCAAACTCACATCCATCAAGTCAGTGATGCCATCCAGCCATCTCATCCTCGGTCGTCCCCTTCTCCTCCTGCCCCCAATCCCTCCCAGCATCAGAGTCTTTTCCAATGAGTCAACTCTTCGCATAAGGTGGCCAAACTATTGTAGTTTCAGCTTCAGCATCAGTCCTTCCAATGAACACCCAGGATGGATCTCCTTTAGAACAGACTGGTTGGATCTCCTTGCAGTCCAAGGGACTCTCAAGAGTCTTCTCCAACACCACAGTTCAAAAGCATCAGTTCTTCGGTGCTCAGCTTTCTTCACAGTCCAACTCTTACATCCATACATGACCAGTGGAAAAACCATAGCCTTGACGAGACGGACCTTTGTTGGCAAAGCAATGTCTCTGTTTCCCAGGTGGCTCAGTGGTAAAGAATCTGCCAATGCAGGAGGCGCAGGAGTCACGGGTTTGATCCCTGGATCAGGAAGAATAGGAAATGACAACCCACTTCAGTGCCTGGGAAATCCCATGGACAGAGGTGTCTGGCGGGTCACACGCCATGCAACTGCAGAGTCAGACATGACTGAGTGACTGAGCTCACATACAATAAATGCATACATAAGAAAAAGTCATGATCTCCTAGATTCAAAGTTCTCAAAGTCTTATAGGAGAAAGTGACCTGCAGATGGTGCCCCTGCACCCATTGATGACTACCATAACTGTGGGTGTGAACACAGATATGAGAGAAGATATCCTATGTGCCTGAGACTGGTCAGAAAAGGTCTTGTAACAGAGAAGAGCTTTCAGTTGATGGACACTGAGGGGTTTGCAGCAGCAAATGCTGGCGGCCCACGGGATGGTAGATAAGGAAGGACTTCCAGGCAGAAGGAGCCATATGAACAGAGGCACACATGTAGGGCAGGGCTGGGGTTGTGTATGACTCTGCCCATGGCAATACTGGTGGGTAATACAGAAGTATGGCAGTGGTTACCTCTTGGCTCTGGAATTAGAGGTAAATCAATTTCAACTTCACCACTCTGTTGTTTTTTTTTTTTTTCCTAAAATTTGTACAGACAGACTTTTAAAAAAAAATAAAAACAAATAACTTTAAAAGGGGCATGGCATATTGGAGAATATGGCTAGGAAGTGAAGATAGCTGGAGATGCTGAGGGTAGCCAGTGAGCCTGAAAAAAGCTATGGTTCAGATGGTCCCAGATCCCCACTGAGTTAAGAAGATTGACCTATATCTGTGAGTGTGAGTCCCTGCATGCTCAGTTGCTTCAGTAGTGGCTGACTCTTTGTAACCCCATGGACTATAGCCCACCAGGCTTCTCTGTTTATGGGATTCTCCAGGCAAGAATACTGGAGTGGGTTGCCATGCCCTCCCCCAAGAAATCTTCTCTACTCAGGGATCGAACCCAAGTCTCCTGCACCTCCTGCAATGCAGGCAGAATCTTTACCGCTCACCTACTGGGGAAGACCATATCTGTCAGCAGAGGTTCTTAACCCTGGCCGAGGAGCTTGAATACTACTGATGCCCAGGCCACATCCAGATTAACAAACAAAGAATCTCAGAAAGTGGGCTTCAGGTCCCAGAAAAAATGGGATGGATACAGCCAGACATGGATGCTCTAGAATGAGTGTGTTCCAGTGGGGAGAAGCTGGAGGTGAGGAGAGGCGCCATGGGACAAGGAGGAATAGGAAGAGGACTGAGGATGGCAGTGACTGACGGCATCTCAGAGTAGGAGAGGGAGGAATATGACAGATGAAGGAAAAGAAAAGGACATTTCTGGCAGGAAATGATGCAGGAGGGCCTGGAGCATTTAGATGGATATAGGAAGCAATATTGGGACCAGAACAAGGGGCAGAGAGGAGATGAGAATGTCCCTATTCTCATGTTGGTGACAGTAAGTTTAATTTATTTTAAAATATCATTACAGTTAAACTCTTGGTTTCTTATGCCATAGAATGTGATTTTGTGACCACACATCAGTTATGTCCATGACTATCAAGTTATTATTGATTTTTCAATCAACTTCATCTTTAAGGTTTTAGATATATGTATTCTGTGGTTAGTTCCAATTGGCCAATGCTTCTAAGCTATGATTAGCTTTATTATGAATAATAATGTTACCATTTTAAACTCTAGAGTCCATTGGTCCAGGGTAGGGTTTCACAGCCTCAGCACTGTTGAGTTTTTGTGCTGGATCTTTCTCTCTTGGCGGGGAAGGCTGCCCTGGGTAGTGTAAGGATGTTGAGCAGCACCCCCAGGCTCCACCCATTAGGTGCCATTAAGATCCCCCCATCCTCACCATCCCCAGATGTGACAACTAAAACTGTCTCCAGTCATTGCCAAACACCCCTTGAGGGATAAAATCCCCGCCTCCCCCTCCCCAAAGTGAGAATCCCTGGTCTAGAGTCTAATTCTAAACCAATTCTCAAACCCTGTGTGTCACACACACACACACACACACACACACACACACACGGTCCCCAGGGACCCTGTTAAAAGGCAAATTCTGATTTTGTGGTTCTGGGGTAGGGAACATGAGATTTTGCATTGGCAACAAGCTTTAAGGTGATGTTACTCTAGAAACAAGTCTTTTGAGTAACCAAGCTCTAGACATTACATGCAATAAGTGCTAAAGTAAGTGCAAATTTCAGTGGGAACAGTAGTCATGTCTATTGCAGCTCTCCATGAATGCATTTTAGAACTGATCATAACCTCTGGATATTTACAGGATCACTTAATACTATTTTAGAGAATCCATGGGTATGAGGGCCCACAAATAAAATGAAGTTATAGTCTTAAAAGCCTGCCACCTGCCGTAACTGTCTGTAAGACCATTCACCTGGAAAAGCTTTTTCTTTAATTACCATGTTGTTAATCCTCTCCAATTGCAAAGTTCTATTATAATTTGATCTTTATTGGAAGCAAATGTTTCCATTTGTTCATGTGATACTCTTATTCTAATCACACTCCTTTATCTAATCAAAGACGGGTTTTGGATCCTGAGTAACATGCTGGTCCTTTAAATGGCCCAGGAGTCTATCTTAGTGCTAATGTATATCCAAGTTGTCCGCCCAGATGGGCCTCACATGATAGAAGAGATGTGAGTCGGAAGAGCTGCACTGGAAAATGCATTTCTCAAAATTAAGTAATATTTTTTCCAGTTTACATAATTAGAGGTATATTTCCCTGGAAATGTTACCCTTAGAAGACCATATCCAGGAGAGTGTCACTATTAAAAATCTGTTCAACCTTTATTCAGCCCGCAGACACTTACTGACCCCTTCCAAGGGGCAGGGACTGTCGCAGCAGACGGTGGGAGGTCTGTGAGATAGCAGACAAGATGAGATCAGGTAGGGAAGACCAACAGTGCAGGATACCATTTCACAAAGTGCTAAGTGCCCAGGAGAAGGATAATGACGTGACGGTGACATGATTCAAGGTGAGGGTAGCCTGGGCAGACCTCTCTCAGGAGATGAATCATGGACAGTGAGGTCCAATCGAGAAGAAGGTAGCCCTGCGGAGACCTGGAGGAAGGTCATTTCAAAGGAAGGCCAAGTGATGTAACCTAAGAACGTTGTTGTTTTTGTTGAGTTGCTAAGTCATGTCCAACTCTTTTATGACCCCATGAACAGTAGCCCGCCAGGCTCCTCTGTCTATGGGATTCTCCAGGCAAGAATACTGGAGTGGGTTGCCATTTCCTTCTCCAGGGGATCTTCCCCACCCAAGAATTGAACCCATGTCTGCTGCATTGCATGTGGGTTCTTTACCTCTGGGCTACCTGGGACGATCGAAGAAGAGAGGATTGAGAATGAAGGAAAAGCACAAAATCCAGAGCCACAAAAGAAGGGCCCAGTCCCTACTTAACCATTTGGGAGCTCTTGGAAGTTGAGCCAAGTTTCCTAATCCTTTCTACGTCTCAGTGTATGCAAAATCAGGGAGTGAACTAGATCAGAGTCTGCGTATTGGAGTCATCTGGGAAACTTACTGAACGTAGATGACTTCATTGGTCTAGGGGACCACCTTGGACATGGAGTCTCTGAAAGACCCCCAGGCAGTTCTAACGCACACAGCAAGCAGCTTGAGAACCCTGAACTGGGTTATCTGTGATGTTCTGTCACACCCCTACCACCTGGGGGTTTAGGGCCTACCCTGTCGCTGATTTAAGTGACCTCAGCCAGCCCTGGCCTTTTGAGCTTCAGTGTCTCCAGCTGCTGGATGTGGGGAGGTGACCTGGTTTCATCTATCCTCTTTCATATTATTATTCTTCTATGGCATGGTTAGATTGTTTGCTTATTTAACCACAGGGCTGAAATCCCATCTTGGGCCAGCCGTCTCTTGCCTCCGCTGGAGGAGGTAATGTGATATTCCCCGCAGGGTTTCTTTCTGTCTGTTAGCCTCTCCAAAGCAAATGGACTTTTCCATCCCTTTCAACTGTAGCATGAAAAGAGGACTACAGCCATTATAGGCACTTTCTTTATAAGCGGAGGCAAACAACAAATAGCTCTCAGCTTGCTATCCAGGTAAACTCGAGACAAATTTAGAAACATTGAACTTGGACCGTTATTTGACAAAGCAGAGTGAGACTATTTGTTTTGTTCCAGGATGATTGCAACCCTCCCATCCTTTTTAAAATTCTGTACACTCTAATCCTAAAAGACAGGTAGTGTTTGCAAAAGCCAGAGCTCCCTAAAGGGCTTAACTCCGTTAATGACCGAGGCCGCTAAATTCCAGCTCAAGCAGATTAGCAAAGTTAAGTCTTTGGCATTAGGGTCTCCCCTAACACCCAGGCCCGCTGAGAAGCTGTCGGTCCTCCTTCTCCCAAATCCTCCCTAAACTCCCAATAATAGCAACTTAATCTATGAAGAAAGCAACAAAGGCAGAGATCTAAGTACAGTCTGTGCTGTGGAACTGTCCTTTAGAAATAGAATGTGATCCGCATGATCATTTTATATTCTCCAGTAGCCATATTAAATCAGTTTAAAAATAAAGAGCTGGCATTAAGTTGAGTTAATATTTTATTCTATACCCTAATATTATCTAAGCACATGATCGATAAAAAATTTTACTAACAAGACATTTTATATTTTCCTAGCAAATCTTCAAACTCCTGTTTGTATTCTATTTGTTATGGTTGGTCAATCACCCAGTCATGTCTGACTCTTTACGACCCCATGGACTGCAGCACGCCAGGCTTCCCTGTCTCTCACAATCTCCCAGAGCTTGCTCAAACTCATGTCCATTGAGTCAGTGATACTGTCCAATCATCTCATCCTCTGTCATCCCCTTCTCCTCCTGCCTTCAATCTCTCCCAGCATCAGGGTCTTTTATAATGAGTCTGCTCTTCTCATTAGGTGGCCAAAGTATTGGAACTTCAGCTTCAGCATCAGTCCTTCCAATGAATATTCGGGGTTGATTTCCTTTAGGATGGACTGGTTGGATCTCTTTGCAGTCCAAGAAATTCTCAAGAGTCTTCTCCAACACCATAGCTCAACAGCATCAATTCTTCTGCACTCAGCTTTCTTTATACTCCAACTGTCATATCCAAACATGACTACTAGAAAAACCGTAGCCTTGACTAGACTGACCTTTGTTGGCAAAGTACTGTCTCTGCTTTTCAATATGCTCTCTAGGTTTGTCATAGCTTTTCTTCCAAGCAAGTGTCTTTTAATTTCATGGCTGCAGTCACCATCTGCAGTAATTTTGGAGCCCCCCAAAATAAGGTCTCTCACAGTTTCCATTGTTTCCTCCTCTATTTGCCATGAAGTGATGGGACTGGATGCCATAATCTTAGTTTTCTGAATGCTAAGTTTTAAGCCGGGTTTTTCACTCTCCTCTTTCACTTTCATCAAGAGGCTCTTTAGTTCTTCTTTGCTTTCTGCCATAAGGGTGGTGTCATCTGAATATCTGAGGTTATTGATTTTTTTCCTGGCAATCTTGATTCCAGCTTGTGCTTCCTCCAGTCACATGATATTCTCTGCATACAAGTTAAATAAGCAGGGTGACAATATACAGCCTTGACATACTCCTTTCCAAATTTGGACCACTCCATTGTTCCATGTCCGGTTCCAAGTGTTGCTTCTTGACCTGCATACAGGTTTCTCAGGAGGCAGGTTAAGGTGGTCTAGTACTGCCATCTCTTGAAGAATTTTCCACAGTTTGTTGTGATCCACACAGTCAAAGGCTTCAGTGTAGTCGATGAGGCAGAAGCAGATGTTTTTCTGGAATTCTCTTGCTTTTTCTATGATCCAACAGATGTTGTCAATGTGATCTCTGGTTCCTCT
Source organism: Redunca redunca (assembly GCA_006410935.1). NCBI lineage: Eukaryota > Metazoa > Chordata > Mammalia > Artiodactyla > Bovidae > Redunca > Redunca redunca. The sequence continues at coordinate 284,109 of SJYQ01000315.1, forward strand.
ACCTTTTCTGAATCCAGCTTGAACATCTGGAAGTTCTCAGTTCATGTCCTGTTGAAGCCTAGCTTGGAGAATTCTGAGCATTACTTTGCTAGCATGTGAGATGAGTGCAGTTGTGCCGTAGTTTGAACATTCTTTGGCATTGGAATGGAAACTGACCTTTTCCAGTCCTGTAGCCACTGTTGAGTTTTCCAAATTTGCTGACATATTGAGTGCAGCACTTTCACAACATCATCTTTTAGGATTTGAAATAGCTCGGCTGGAGTTCCATCACCCCTACTAGCTTTGTTCATAGTGATGCTTCCTAAAATCTACTTGATTTCACATTCCAGGATGTCGGGCTCCAGGTGAATGATCAAATGATTGTGGCTATCTGGGTTAGCATATCTCAATTCAAACTAGATATATTTCAAGTGTCAATAGCCCATATGTGGTTAGTCACTGCGGCCTCAGAAGATCCTATTTGTTTTTGCAGTGCTGGGAGCAGGAAGGGAAATAGGGCAATTTGGTGTGAGGGGAGGGGGTATAAACATTTCTTTAAACTAATATGAGCTTCCCTGGTGGCTCAGATGGTAAAGCGTCTGCCTGCAATGAGGGAGATCTGGGTTCAGTCCCTGGGTTGGGAAGATCTCCTAGAGAAGGAAATGGCAGCCCACTCCAGTATTCTTGCCTGGAGAATCCCACGGACGGAGATGCACTGTAGGCTACAGTCCATGGGGTCGCAAAGAGTCAGACACGACTGAGCAAGCTTCACTTAAACTAATATGAATCAGTGGGTTCTACTTTGGAAAACATGTTGGCAAAGTTCTTTCTTTTTTGAAGAGGTGGTGTGGTGAGCCTGGGCGTTTCCCCAGGGGCCCAGCAGTAAAGAATCCACCTGCAATGCAGGATCAGCAGGAGACACGGAATCCTGCCTTCAGTCCCTATGTCCGGAAGATCCCCTGGAGGAGGGCATACAGCCCACTCCAGTATTCTTGCCTGAAGAATCCATGGACAGAGGAGCCTGGTGGGCAACAGTCCATAGGGTTGCAAAGAGTCAGCTACAACTGAAGTGACTTAGTACGCACGCATGCACGTGGTGAGCTGGAATGGAAAAAAGCTATGGGGTCAGATTTAGGTTTACTTTGTGCATGTGTGAATTAACAGGACATGATTTTAGGCCAGCTGCTTACCTTTTCTCACCTGTAAAATGGGGAAAACACTTCATTTGACTCCATCTTTCCCCCCTTGGCTATTCCCGATTGATGGGCATAAGTTTGAGCAAACTCTGGGAGATAGTAAAGGACCGAGAAGTCTGGCATGCTGCATCCATGGGGTCAGAAAGAGCTGGACACGACTGAGTGACTGAACACAGTGCCCGATCTTAGTTGTGGTGAGCAGGATCTAGTGCCCTAGATAGAATCCAGGCCCCCTGCATTGGGGGCATGGAGTCTTAACCCCAGGACCACCAGGGGAAGTCCCTTCATCTGACTCATGAGAACAAAATGGGGAAACATTCAACAGCATCCAGTGGAACCCTGACCATGGGCTTGTTACTAAGGAAATATAGACATCTTGTCTGACAGTCGTCCCCATGCCCGGATCTTTTTGGTAGCAGGGACCAGTTTCTTGAAAGACAAATTTTTCCATAGGTTGGGTTGGGGGCGGGCGGGGGGATGGTTTCAGGATGATTCAAGCAAATTACATTTATTGTGCTCTTATTTCTTATCTAATGCTGCCACCGATCTGGCAGGAAGTATTAGTCTGAAGCCTAGAGGTGGGGACCCCTGTCCTCTGACCTGGGTGTCCCTGTATATGGCAGGTAACCAGTCAAGGTTTGTGGAGCTCACCATAAAACTGTGGCATAAACAAACGCAGCAGTTACAGACTGACTCTTATTAACAGATGCACAAGAGCTTTAAATATATGTTGAAGTAAACCCAAAGGCCATTAACTTCTGTGTGTTTTCCTGGAACTCTTCTGACTTTTACATAAGAACTGCTATTTGGAGCAAGTTGCCACATCATTTGTTAACATGGCCCCAAGATTTAGGGAAAATTTTCACTTTTGTTGAAGTAAATTTTACTTTAACTTTCTTGGAGGTGACTTGTCTTTATTAAAACAGAAAGGCTGTCATTTTCTTTTCCCTCAATTTAGTTCAGTTCAGTCGCTCAGTCGTGTCTAACTCTTTGTGACCCCATGAATCACAGGATGCCAGGCCTCCCTGTCCATCACCAATTCTCAGAGTTTACCCAAACTCATGTCCATCGAGTCAGTGATACCATCCAGCCATCTCATCCTCTGTCGTCCCCGTCTCCTCCTGCCCCAATCACTCCCAGCATCAGGTCTTTTCCAATGAGCCAACACTTCGCATGAGGTGGTCAAAGTATTGGAGTTCCAGCTTTAGTATCAGTTCTTACAATGAACACCAGGACTAATCTCCTTTAGGATGGACTGGTTGGATCTCCTTGCAGTCCATGGGACTCTCAAGAGTATTCTCCAACACCACAGTTCAAAAGCATCAATTGTTCTGCACTCAGCTTTCTTCACAGTCCAACTCTCACATCCATACATGACCACTGGAAAAACCATAGCCTTGACTAGATGGACCTTTGTTGGCAAAGTAACATCTCTGCTTTTCAATATGCTATCTAGGTTGGTCGTAACTTTCCTTCCAAGGAGTAAGCGTCTTTTAATTTCATGGCTGCAGTAACCATCTGCAGTGATTTTGGAGCCCAAAAAAATAAAGTTTGACAGTGTTTCCACTGTTTCCCCATCCACTTCCCATGAAGTGATGGGACCAGATGCCATGATCTTCGTTTTCTGAATGTTGAGCTTTAAGCCAACTTTTTTGCTCTCCTCTTTCACTTTCATCAAGAGGCTTTTTAGCTCCTCTTCACTTTCTGCCATAGGGGTGATGTCATGTGCATATCTGAGGTTACTGATATTTCTCCCAGCAATCTTGATTCCAACTTGTGCTTCCTCCAGCCCAGCGTTTCTCATGATGTACTCTGCATAGGAGTTAAATAAGCAGGGTGACAATAAACAGCCTTGACGTACTCCTTTTCCTATTTGGAACCAGTCTGTTGTTCCATGTCCAGTTCTAACTGTTCCTTCCTGACCTGCATACAAGTTTCTCAAGAGGCAGGTCAGGTGGTCTGGTATTCCCATCTCTTTCAGAATTTTCCCCAGTTTATTGTGATCTACACAGTCAAAGGCTTTGGCATAGTCAATAAAGCAGAAATAGATGTTTTTCTGGAACTCTCTTGCTTTTTCTATGATCCAGAAGATGTTGGCAATTTGATCTCGGTTCCTCTGCCTTTTCTAAAACCAGCTCGAACATCTGGAAGTTCACAGTTCACATACTGTTGAAGCCTGGCTTGGTGAATTTTGATCATTACTTTACTAGTGTGTGAAATGAGTGCAATTGTGTGGTAGTTTGAACATTCTTTTGCATTGCCTTTCTTTGGGATTGAAATGAAAACTGACCTTTTCCAGTCCTGTGGCCACTGCTGAGTTTTCCAAATTTGCTGGCATATTGAGTGCAGCACTTTCACAGCATCATCTTTCAGGATTTGAAAGAGCTCAACTGGAATTCCATCACCTCCACTAGCTTTGTTCATAGCAATGCTTTCTAAGGCCCACTTGACTTCACATTCCAGAATGTCTGGCTCTAGGTGAGTGATCACACCATCGTGATTATCTGGGTTGTGAAGATCTTTTTAGTACAGTTCTTCTGCATATTCTTGTCCTCTCTTCTTAATATCTTCTGCTTCTGTTCGGTCCATACCATTTCTGTCCTTTATCGAGCCCATCTTTGCATGAAAATTTCCCTTGGTATCTCTAATTTTCTTGAAGAGATCTCTAGTCTTTCCCATTCTGTTGTTTTCCTCTATTTNCCCCCCCGACCTTGGACTCAGACTCCCATTATTTGGTGAAAATCAACCTTCCTTGGTTCTTTGCCTTGGAAAAGTCCCGTCCCTGATAAGGACGAGCCCTGGTGTATGTGAAACCAAGCAGCACCCTGCAGGGCCTTCCAGATACAAAAGTCCCTCCATAGCCCCCATTTCCTGAAAAGGCTTTAGTCTCCTAGGCTTTCCTTGAATTCCAATGAGCAGACTCAAGCCATTAATGATTAGAACAATGGAGTCACAAGACTCTTTGGTCTTCCTGGAGGGATATAGATAATAATCTGATGCATATCTTTGAGCTGCTCTGCAGAAACTAAGACTCCCACCTGGTGGAGGATGGTGACTACTTACTGACCACAAGCATGCAAACCCCAGGCTGCTTAGAAGCAGAAGGTTGATGACTTAGATTCCTCAAATGCCACCCTATCACCTCATCTCCAGCCCATGAGGGAAAAGTCACTAAACTGAGCAGGCATCCTACAACCCTCTCCCCTAAAACTATCTTTGAAAACCCTTGCCTAAAAGCCGATAGGGAATTCAAACCTTTTGCGCGTGAGCTACCCATTCCCCTTGCTTGGCACCCTACAAATAAACCCCTACTTTGTTGCAAACATCCACCGTCAGAGTCTGACTTTCTGTACCATAGGCACATGAGCCCTTGCTTGGTGACACAGGGTCCTGTGGATCTCTCTGCCTGCCTTCATAAGAAGGCGGACTGAGAATGGAAAGACATAAAGGAAAAGATCAAAGACAGCTGGCAGTATCAGTAAATCACCAGCCCACTACTTTCAAAATCTAGATGATGTTCGACACATGTTAAGTTTCAAAAAGACAAAAAATTATTTAAAATCAGTTTGGGTTTGATATGGGGGAGGCCATGCCTGAATGGAGAGCAAGGGACATGAGAACTCCCTGTTCTTTCTGCTCAATTTTGTTGTGAACCTAAAACTACTCTAAAAATAAAGTCTACTTAAAAGGGGGAGAAAAGAAGTTTTGGCTCAGGTAGAAAACCAAATTATAAACATGTGATACAATGGCCACTATGTTAGGGTGTGCAATTTAGTTCCTTTTCTCTTTTCAAGCTATAATGAGCCCTAGTAAGAAAGGCGTTTCCAAAAGTCCAGCTGCTTAAACGAAACAGACCCAGAAACAAAATTCAATTTGAGAATCGCAATTAGCGAATCAATACTGTTTAAATGTCACTTAGGGCTGACAGAAACAAAACCAGGCTCGAGTTCTTCTGTGTGTGTGTGTGTGTGTGTCTTTGTCTGTACAAACCAATCTAGGCAGGTTTCCAATGCGTGGATCCTGTATTATGCACCTAGTAAGACCGAAAAGATACCAGAGTTAAACTTGTGCTAATGTCCTAGATCAGGTTCTGTCAAGCTGACTCTGAGATAATTCAGGTCGAGTTTTGGGGGCAGGTGGCCTCAGGAAGTGCTGGTGAGGGAGCATGAAAGAAAGAAGGGGAAGAGAGAAACCCAATAAATAAATGGTACATAAATGAACAGTCTTCCCCTCAAGGCATCCGGGGCTCAGTCTCACTAGGGATCCTCTGAGGAGCCACGGAGAAGCTTCTCAGAATGGTCCCACCAAGAGGGGAAGCTGAGCCGTTTATCCACAGACTCTTTCCCCAGTGGCAGAGTGCTGAGTGAGGTTATTAAGTTCCTGAGTCTTCCTGGCTTCCTTGAGCTACACAAATAGAACAAACACCAAAAATCTTTTTAAAATTTAATTTCATTTTTTTAATTTCTTGACACAGCATACATTAGTTCCCCAACCAGGGATCAAACCAGCGACAGCTCCCTACAGGGGAAGTGTGGAGTCCTTAACCCCTGGACCATCAGGGAAGTCCCAAAACATTATAATGAAGAATTATATTTTTTTCTGACACCAGAAATTTTTAGAACTAGAAAAAAATCCCTGACAAGAAGTCCCTGCTTTTTTAAAATTTTTTTGAGGTAAGAATGAATTACAATATTCTGTTTCAGGTGTACAATTAATTCAAAAAGATATGTGCTCTATTCATCACAGCATGACTAACCATTGCCAAGATACAGAAACAGCCCAAGTGCCCATTAACAGATAAATGGATAAAGAAGATGTGGTGTATATATACAACTGAATATCACTCAGCGATGAAAAATATGCTCACCCCTTGAGGTGGGAACTGTCCAAAGCAGCTGCCTGTGAACTCCAACAGGGGCCAGCAGAGACAAAAAGAGAAGGGGCAAGGAGAGAGAAGGAAGCTGATGTCTAGTGTTTCTGTTTGGCCTGGAGGAGGGCATAGCAATCCACTCCAGTATTCTTACCTGGAGAATGCCATATGAGCACAGGACACATAGCTCTGTTTAGAAAAAAACTTTTCAATAGATGGAGTCTGTTAATTCATCATGATGTCCTGACATTTTTGTTGCAATTTGTTTCCTTTCTTCCTTTTTTTCTCTTTTCTTTTCTCCCTTTCTCTCTCTCTCTCTTTTTAAGTTAAAACTGTGAGCTTTGTCAGACTCCGACATTTCCCTGGAAAGCTAGCCTAAGCATCCAAGCTGGCTTACCACCACCTGGTGGCAGTTCCTGGGATTGCAGGCAAAGAGCTTTAGTCAATAACCTCCTAGAAATACCAACAACCTCAGATAGGCAGATGATACCACTTTAACGACAGAAAGTGAAGAGAAACTAAAGAGCTTCTTGATGGAGGTGAAAGAGGAGAGTGAAAAAGCTGGCTTTAAAACTCAACATTCAAAAAACTAAGATCATGGCATCCGGTCTCATCACTTCATGCAAACATATGGAGAAACAATGGAAATGGTGACAGATCTTATTTTCTTGGGCTCCAAAATCACTGAGGACCGTGACTGCAGCCAGGAAATTAAAAGCTGCTTGCTCCGTGCAAGAAAAGCTGTGACAAACCTGGACAGTGTACTAAAAAGCAGAGACATCACTTTCTGTCTAGTCAAAGCTACGGTTTTTCCAGTAGTCATGTATGGATGTGAGAGTTGGACCATAAAGAAGGCTGAGCATGGAAGAATTGATGCTTTTAAACTGTGGTGCTGAAGAAGACTCTTGAGAGTCTTTTGGACAGCAAGGAGATCCAACCAGTCCATTCTAAAGGAAATCAGTCCTGAATATTCATTGGAAGGACTGATGCTGAAGCTGAAGCTCCAATACTTTGGCCACCTGATGAGAAGAGCTGACTCATTGGAAAAGACCTTGATGCAGTGGAAAATTGAGGGCACGAGGAGAAGGGGGCAACAGATGAGATGGTTGGATGGCATCATCAACTCAATGGATATGAATTTGAGCAAACTCAGGCAGATGGTGAGGGGCAGGGGAAGCCTGGTGTGCTGCAGTCCATGGGATCACAGAGTCAGACATGACTTAGTGACAGCAAGTCACTAGAAGCTATGAACTACCCAAATATATAAAATTCTCATTACTATTGTAACACTAACATCTTAAAGAGGTTCCCTTTTCCCTTTTTACTCCAATAAATTCATAAGCCAAATCAGAAGAACTGTCTAATTATTATATTCCTGGGAGACAAGTGCTTTGTAAACATGCTGACTAATTAGTGTTTCGGTCTATTTATCATGCTTTGAGTAGTCACTTTTAAAATGCCAAGTGCTTATTAATCATCCTATCAATTACTGATCAAGGGAATGAAGCTTAGTTTGATGTCTGTGTCTAAAAGTAGGTCCACTGATAAAATAACTTATTTTAATGTCCAGAATTCATGGCCATGAGGTTGATTGATTTATCACATTGGCTGGAGGAAATGAAAGTCCTGTTTCAGGAAATATCCAGCCTGGCCTAATTTCCCTGCAGAGCTGGGAGCTGTGAGAATCTGCTTGGTACAATGCACTAGTGTTGTGCTAGGGAAATTCAAGGGTTTGGAGATTGCCTAGAGGTGCAGAAAGAGAACTCCAGGAGCACAACTCAAATATATTGAATGGCCTACGTCTAACATCACTAAGATGTCCTTAATGAACCAGAAAAAAACTATCAGGGTCAACGATTAAATTAAACCGAAGCTGTTTATTTCAGTCATTCAGGTAGCCACTTGACTGTCTGAATAATAGCTATTACTATTAACCATTATTTTTACATTAAAGTAAAAAGGTGTTGGGGGGGACTATCCACTAATCCTCAGCATGCACATTCAGAACTACATGGTCCTGAGCTAACTGGAGCCTTATGCAGCCTCTCCTGGTCCCTTGTAGAGCCCTGGTCCTCCTCTAAAGCGGTGGCCAATTGCAAAGAGGAGTTTGCCATCCAACTCAGGAGACATTGGATTTCCCTAGTGGCTTAGCCAGTAAAGAATCCACCTGCAATGCAAGAGACCCAGGTTCAATCCCTGGGGGAAGATCCCCTGGAGAAGGAATGGCAACCCACTCCAGTATTCTTGCCTGGAGAATTTCATGGACAGAGGAGCCTGGAAGGCTACAGTCCATAGTGTCACAAAGAGTCAGACATGGCTGAGTGACTAATACTAATGCTGTTTCTTTCAGGAGCCATTGGACTTTACACTCTGTATACATTCAATGTACTTTCTTTTTAACACATATCTCACCTTTTCAATTTCTATTCAGAAAGACCCACTGATTTTGCATTTGAATGATGCAACTCCTCTTGTCAAGCAAGCCAATAAATCCAACTTTGTTTTAGATAGCAGTATGGCCATCTTTGTTTCTTTCTTTCTATGCCATCCAATATTAGGTTACATGCATGCTAAAGTCACTTCTGTCATGTCAAACTCTCTATGAGCCCATGGACTATAGCCCAGCAGGCTACTCTGTCTATGGGATTTGCCAGGCAAGAATACTGGAGTGAGTTGCCATGCCCTCCTCCAAGGATTCTTCCTGACCCAAGAACTGAACCCTCATCTCATATCTCCTGCATTGGCAGGTAGGTTCTTTACCACCAGTGCCACCAGAGGAGCCCACAATATTAGGATACCTAATAGGAAATCAAAGACCAATTATTGTAAACATTGTTGAGTCTTATACCAGGGACTGAAAATCCATAGACCTTCAGGGGCCAGGTCAGTAACACAGACCATAGAAGAGGTTGGAGCAGTGCCAAGAAGATAGAGGGAACTCTGCAAACTGATGAGGTTGTACCTCTTCTTCTAAAGCAGACATTGATTCTCAGCTCCAGAAACTGTGGATTCCTGGAAATGCTAGTCCACTGTTGAACCATTTTCTGATTTTTAAAAAATATTTCTTTCTTTGGCCGTGTCAGATCTTAGTTGCATCATGTGAGCTCTTCATTGCAGTATGCAGGATCTTTCATTCCAGTGCACAGGCTTCTCTCTCAAGGGAAGTCCCCATATTCTGATTCTTTTAGGAAAGTTATAAATCTATATTTTAATGTGAACATCCTAATGTTCAAAAGAGCTAAATAAAACATAGCTACAGCCTAAGTAAGGCCTGTGGATTGCTAGCCTGTGACTTCAGGTTTAGAATCCTTTAGACATTGCGTTGGGTAGTGGTGCTAACAAAGGAGCCTGCAATCTAGAAATGAAACAGACATGCAGCTATAAAGGCATTAGATAGAATGCTATAATTGAGGACTTCCCTGGTCGTCCAGTGGTTGAGAATCTGCCTGACGAGGCAGGAAACGTGTTTTTGATCCGTGGTCCCCGAAGGTCCCACATACCGCGGAGCAACTAGGTGTCACAACAACTGAACCTGCGATCTGGATCCTGGGCTCCGCGACAAGAGAAACCACCTCAGTGAGAAGCCCAAGTGCTGCAAAGAAGAGCGGCCCCCGCTCGCTGCAACTAGAGAAAGCCTGCCCATGGCCAAAAATAAAAAGTAAGTAAAATTTTCTTAAAAAAAAAAAAAAAAGGCTATAATTGAAAGGTTCAAGGTTGACAAGGGGCACAGAGAAATTAGGAATCCTTCTAAAGACTGACTCTGTCTCATTTTGCCCTTCCAATATGTGTCAGACTATTTATTAGGAACTTGAATGTGTGCAAGTCATGTCTCAAGTCTATAAGGTTAGTGCAAGAATCCAGGGCCTCAGTAAAGTAAGACTGTTTCCTATTACAAGAACATTCATCTTAGTAACTGGCTGTTGACCTCCCTTCCTTGCCCCTCACCCAGCCCAAGAAAGTAGATTTGACTAAAGTCACATGGTGGTTCTCTGCCAGCATGATTTTGCTTCCCAGGGAACGCTTGGCAATCAATGTCTGGGGATGTTTTTAGTTGCAACAACTGATGGAAGAGGGAAGATGCTACTGGCAACTAGTGGTTAGTGGCCAAGGATGGTGGATTTTAGTTAGATATCCTACAATGCACAGGACAGCCCCAGTGACAAAGAATTATCTGGCCTAAAATGTCAAAAGTGCCAAGGGTGAGAAACCTCAGCATCAGGTCTACAATCATATGTCCTGCAGGAAATATTTAACATTTCATTTTTATTTACTTTTTGATATACTATGAACAAAACATTGTCATCTGCCATATCAGTAAACAAAGGATATTGCAACTACCACACCATCGGCTTCTGCAGCTGACCCCAGTAGTGCACCCTGAGGGGATTCAGGATGGAGAAAAGCAGATACTGACCCTAGACAGTACACATCATAGGAATGATTTCAGTGAGCCCAGACTCTGACATCATCCCATAGAAAAGCACTAAATTTCATATACTTGAGATGTCTGTTTTTCTTTAATTAATAGTAATCTTTTGATGTTCCCACCTACAGTTTTTTAGCAAAAACTCCTCTATAACCTGGCCTCTCCCTTGACCTCTTCAGAGCTATCCTTTGAAGCTACCAGAAAGGCTGCCTCCCGGGCTCAAGTCCTCAGCAAGTCCACCAAGTAAAACATAATTTTCTATTCATCGCACCCAGACAAACGGAGAGAATAGCATGGAAACATACACTCTGCTATATGTAAAATAGATAGCCAGGGGGAGTTTGCTCTATGACTCAGGGAATTCGAACCAGGGCTCTGTGAGAACCTAGAGGGATGGGATAGGGAAGGAGGTTCAAGAGGGAGGGCACATACGTATATCTATGGCTGATTCATGTTGATGTATGTCAGAAACCAACACAATACCATAGAGTGATTATCCTCCAATTAAAAATATAAATAAATTAAAAAACACATAATTCTCAACTTTTAGGTTGTGACTGAGAACTTTTTCTCTCTCTCTTCTTCCTCTAACAATGCCCAGCCTAGCTGGGTCTTCTCTGTTATGCAGAGAGATTCAGCTTTGCTCTTGTTTCTGCTCCTATACTGGAACACATAGAACCAATTCATCGCTCAGCTAGACAAATAGCCTCCTGTTAATAGGATCGGGCTCTACAAAATTGTGTTTACTATTGTTAACATGATTGCTGCTTAATCATTTCCTTGGGATCCCACGGTCCTAACCCAAGTGGCTTATCAAAATATTACTTTCCAATAAACCAAGTGTTTTCCCAAGAGGAATTCTGATAAATTGAATTTTCCTTAACTTTTTACTAGTTGTTTTAACTGATTGTTGTGAACTTTGAAGTGACATTTAACAGAAAATCTAGCTCATCATTGTGGAACTTTGTCATAAATTGTATGAAATTCTGATCTTACTAAAGTATAGGGGTTTTAATACATAAAATATATTGTAAGAATTGAAACAACTCACGCGACTGGATATCAGATTAAAGCTGACAAATGTGCTATTTTTTCCTGTTTCCCAAAACAATGCAGAGTGTTGTGAAGCTGGCCTAGTTTTTCTCACTGCTCTTTGTCAAGTTTTGACTAAATGAATGTTGTGTTAATGGAGAAAGGAGAAACCGTGTGTGTGTGTGTGTGTGTGTGTGTGTGGAAAGGAAGTGAGACCAGTTACCTCTGGCCTCACAAGATTGAGAACATAAGGAAACCTCCTCCTGGATATATACTTTTTGCAATACTAAAACAAAATATTCATGTGTTACAAGTCAGGTGAAGAGTCCAGAAAGTGACTTGATCTAAGTTCAGAGAACTGGCATGAGGGGCTACTGTTCCCATCTGACTGCTCATCCCAGTTCTAACATTTTAGTTCAACCATCTCTCCTTTTTCTGCCATGGCTCTCACTCAGTGAACACATGATATTAAAGTAAGATAAGGTTCTTCCTCCTCACCTATGAGAATAGGAACAAACATAATCTCTTGTGCTCGTGGTGTTAAACAGTGCTATAGGGCACATTGCTCTTATGTTACACAAGAACTGAAATTACCTCATTTACTTGTTCCAGGAAATAAACACTTGCTCTTGCAAGAGACAGCTATGAGTCAATTAAAAGAGCTTACTTATCTAGACTGATATCTTATTCATCAAGATTAACTTCTGCGTTGCAACCGGGAAGAATGCTATTAAAAGGTGTCAGTTGTGTTTCCCACTAGAGAACCTACCCTTTGTGCCTTATGGATAGAGAAGAGAAATACTTTCCTGTGTATGGTCTGGAAGAAGAGTGTTGTATTACCAAATAAATAAAAAGGAAAACATGCCATATAAAACAGTAACAGATAATCCTGGAAATAAACCATTTATGAGACTTCAGAACTTAGCAAAATGGGAGAGGGGAAACATGTCAGGGGAAAAATGCATCACTAGCAAAAGGAGAGGGCTTCCCTGATGGGTCAGATAGTAAAGAATCTGCCTGCAATGCTGGAGACCCGGGTTCGATTCCTGGGTTGCAAAGATCCCCTGAAGAAGGGAATGGCAACCCACTGCACTTTTCTTGCCTGAAGAGTCCCATGGACAGAGGAGCTTGGCAAGCTACAGTCCTTGGGGTTACAAAGAGTTGGACATGACTAAGGAACTCACACACACACACACACAGCAAAAGGACAAGGTGGCGACAGAAGATGATGTGGTTAGATAGCTTCTTCTTCTCAATGGACGTGATTTTGAGCAAACTCCCAGAGATGGCGAAGGACAGGAAAGGAAGGACAGCATGCTGCAGTCCATGGGGTTGCATAGAGTCGGATATGACTTAGCGATTGAACAACAATAAAGTACAATAACTCTTAAAGAGAGAAGAGAGATCTTTGATACCTGGAGGAGCCATAGTAGTAAAGGAAAAGCCCCGTGTCTATATTTTAAGGGCTTGGATGGTGGAGATGTCTGCCCCATCACACAAATTATAAGTCGCTCAGTCGTGTCCGACTCTTTGCGACCCCATGGACTGTAGCCCACCAGGCTCCTCCATCCATGGGGTTTCCCAGGCAAGAATACTAGAGTGGGTTGCCATTTCCTTCTCCAGGGGATCTTCCCAACCCAGGGATCAAACCTGGGTCTCCCGCATTGCAGGCAGAAGCTTAAACCTCTGAGCCACCAGGGAAGCCCATATAACAAAAAGTAATCCTTAAACCAAGTGATAGGCGGTTGGGGCATTATTTTTACTTTGAGCAAATTCATAGAAGTCAGTTGAGGTAGTCTGAAAGTGATAGAAAATATCAGGTAGATTCTCAGTCTGAGAGCAAATACAACACTCTTTCTTAGAACGTTCCTTGAAGAAGTACTGCAGCAAAATGAAGGAACAAACAAAGAAAGCATAGAATTAAAACAAAAAATAACAGCGCCCAACTAAGTGGTGAAGGGTGGCTTTAGGAGGAGAGCTGTGCCAGTTAGTCATGATTGGAACAGAAGGATGGAATGAGGGCCATGGAAGGAGGTGCTTGTGGGGGGAAAGGAGGGGAGTCTTCAACAGAGTATCTAATTGGTGAAAAAGTTTAGGGGGAAATTGTGATTGTGATTAAGGAAAACAGTGCAGGAGTCAGGGGAAGGGGTGGAATGAATTGAGAGATTGGGACTGACATACACACACTGTTGCTGCTAAGTCGCTCCATAAAATAGATAACTAATGAGAACCTACTGCATAGCATAGGGAACTCGACTCAATGTTCTGTGGTGACCTAAATGGGAAGGATACCCAAAAAAGAGGGGATGGATATATGCATGCATGTGGCTGATTCACCTTGCTGTCTAGCAGAAACTAACACAACATTGCAAAGTAACTGTACTCTGATATACCAGTAAATCTGTATATAGCTATAGATATATACCTGTATATCTATATATAGCTATGGGTGTATACCAGTATATCTATATAGAGCTAGGAGTGTATACCAGTACATCTATATATAGATATAGGTATATACCAGTATATTTATATATAGATATATGCCAGTATATCGATATATATGTGCATAAAATCTCTCTGGAAAAGCAAAAAGCACTGCTTGCAAGTAGAGGAACTGAGTGAGTTTGTGGCTGAAAGTAGAGATCAAGTTTTCACTGCATATCCTTTAGTATTGAAAAATTTCAAATTTTAGAAATACACCACTTGCACATGATATAAAGTAAAATAAATATGTAAATTCAATAAAATTTCCCATGTTTAGATTTTAGTTTATATTTTTAATTAGGATCCCATAAAGAATGTCTTGCTAAAACATACATTTCTGGATACAAAGACAATGAAACAATGGAGCCAAAAATTTTTCCTTTTTTTCTTTAATTTTAATTTTGAGATAATTTTAGACTTATAGAAAAGTTACCCCCAAATGACAGAATTTCCACATATCCTTCACCCAGCTTCCTCTTACATTAATATTTTGTACATAAATATAGTACCAACACCAGGAAATCAACATTGGTACAATATCACTAACTAAACTAAATAGAACCTGCAGTCAAAGTAGTGATGTTAACCTTGCTGCCCCTACAACCATAAAAACATTTAGAAATTTCTTGCTGACTGTAGAAAAAAAAAGCTCTAGAAGTAAAAAATTAGCAAGCTTCTAAAATGCTCTTTTTTTTTTTTCATTGTAGCACCCATAGAAATGTTTTTGATGGTCTAGATGGAAGAAAGGATCAAGACATTTTTCTTGTTTCTCCACTTTGCTAACTGCCAGGTTCTGATTCCTGTTCTCTGCTCAGCAAAGCGCTTCCATAATTTAAACTTGGGTTAATTTTCTGCTGATCCCAAGCAAAGAGGGGATGTGGGCTTACATATCACCGTCCCTCCCCTAAACTTTGATTCTGTTTTCTGATTTGCCCTCCATCCAGCCAAACAGCTTTCTCAGGAGCCTCAGACGGATGCTTCTGCAACCCCCAAGACCTGCGCTGTTTCCCAGTTCCCACGTACCCTTTCGTGTCAGGCTTGCCTGGCCTTAGTCTCAAAAATGTTGGTACTAGATGAATATGCTGCTCCAAGAAGAATTCATCTGCAATATGAGAGTGCTATAGGCAGCATGATATGCTGGGATGGTGTTGATGGGAGAGGGGCAGGGAGCTAAGGAAACCTGAATGGTCACTAATAGGTTTAGTGACCTTGGTCAAGTCATTCAGCTGCTTTAGGTTTTCACATTTCTATAAAATAAGAGGATGAAGCTAGATGTATATTTCTTAATATTTTTGGCATGAAAGAGATCTTTGAACATCTGATTAAATAACTATAGAGATCCATACTCCCAGAAAAGCGTACATTGTGCCGGAATTTTTTTGTGTAGCTGAAAGAGACAAAAACATAAAATTATAGGAGATCACAGTCTTTCCTCTTTGTTTCAGGTCCTAAAGAAGATACTATATCTGTTCTACTTTCCTCAGGGCCTTTGTTCTACTGCTCAGGGTACTGTGTAGAAAGGAGAATGGGAGGTAAGAAGAGAAGCTGGATTGATTTACCTAAGGGTTAGGGCACTAATGTAGAAAGTGAGTAAGAATAGATCTAGGGTAGATAATGTGTACTTTATCAAAATTAAAACCCTTCATGCTTCCAAGGGCATCATCAAGAAAGTGAAAAACAACCCATGGGATGGGAGAAATATTTGCGAATCATGTATCCAGCAAGGGACTTATATCCAGGATGTATGAAGAACTCTTACAATTCAACAGTAAAATGACAAGTAATCCAATTTAAAAATGGGCAAGGACTTCACTGGTGGTCCGGTGGTTAAGAATTCGCCGGCCAGTGCAGGGGACATGGGTTTGATCCCTGGTCCAGGAAGATTCCCACATGCCATAGAGCAATTAAGCCTGTGTGCCACAACTACTGAACCCCAAGTGTCTAGAACCCATGCTCCACAAGAGAAGCAACTGCAGTGAGAAGCCCACACGAGACAACGGAAGAGGAGCCCCCGCTCTCCCTCAACCAGAGAAAAGCCTGCACACAGCAACGAAGACCCAGCGCAGCCCAAATTAAGTATAAACAAACTTAAAAGTGGGGGGCAAAGGACCTGAATACACAGAGCGCCAATGAAGGCGTACAAATTGCCAATAAAATGGGCAGATGCTCAATATCACTAATCTCAATAGTCATTGAGGAAATGCAAGTCAAAACCACAGTGAGATACTACTTGGCCCCCACTAGACTGGCTATACTAGAAAAAAGATGGACACCACCAAGTGCTGGTGAGGATGTGAACAAATTGGAAGCCTCATACTTTTCTGTAAAAGTGGAAAACAATTCAGAAATTCCTCAAGAAGTTAAACATAGAATTCTCATATGACCAGAAATTCTACTCTTAGGCTTATATCCAAGAGAACTGAAAACACATTTCACAAAAAAACCTGTACGTGAATATTCACAGCAACATTATCCATAATAAGCAAAATGTGGGGAAAGAAACAAATGTCCATCAACTCATGAACAGAAGAGCAACAAGTGGTATATCTACACAATGGACTGTTATTCAGCCATACAAAGCAATGAGGTATTGATACATACTGTAACATCGATGAACCTTGAAAACATTATGCTAAATGAAAGAAGCCGGGCCAAAAGGTCACACACTATACAATTCCGTTTGTGTAAAATGTCCAGAATGGGCAAATCCACAGGCAGCAGAGTAGTGGTTGCCAGGGGCTGGAGGAAAGAGTTAATGAAGTGACAGCTAGTGGGTACCAGTTTCTTTACAGGGTGATGCAGATGTTCTGAAACTAGAGGTGATGATTCCAGAAACTTGTGAAAACACTAAAACCTACGGATTCATAAGATGATAGATCTGGGGGCGGATAGACAGAGCGAATGAAGAAGGGAGCCAGTTTGGGTGGGAATTTGAGGAAGGAAGGAAGAAAGAGGAAAGTTCAAGGTACCTGCCTTATAGGAAAGATGGATGGGTAAAGAGGATTTTTGATATATATTGGGATATATCTCCACCTCCCAGAAACTTTAGAAATTACACATTTTTTTTGAAGAATATTGAAACTGAATTTGTGGTTTTGGGGATGGGTTATTGAATTTAAATTAAGTGAAGTAAGTGAAAGCGAAGTAGCTCAGTCATGTCCGACTCTTTGCAACCCCACGGACTGTATAGCCTATCGGGCTCCTCCATCCATGGGATTTTCCAGGCAAGAGTGCTGGAGTGGATTGCCATTTCCTTTTCCAGGGATCTTCCCCACCCAGGAATCGAACCCGGGTCTCTCGCATTGCAGGCAGACGCTTTACCGTCTGAGCCACCAGGGAAGCCTATTGAATTTAAATTGGTTCTATATAATCCATTTATTATGGTTCTATGTAATCCATTTATTTTTGGTGTACACATTCATTCAGTCAACAAACGTTTATGGAGTAACCACTGAGTGCCAGGTGCACTGGTGAAAAAGACAAGAGGAGATGCTGCCCTCCTGGAGCTTATGGGTTAGTGGCGTGTGTGTGTGTGTGTGTGTGTGTGTGTGTGTGTGTGTGTGAGTGTGTGTGTGTGTGTGAGTGTAGAGCAGAAGCAGAAAAAGAAGCTCAAGCACAGACTTGGTGAAACAAGTAAAAATATGATTAATTTCAAGCAGTGATAAGTGCTTACTTTTCTTTTTTTTTTCACTAAGTGCTATGTTACTCTGTAGAATCTAATACTCCACTGAGTAATACTCCACAGTGTGCAACCACCTTATTCTACCTATCCAGCTTCCCAGGTGGCTCAGTGGTAAAGAATCTGCCTGCCAAGGCAGGAGGAACAAGAGACGTGGGTTCGATCCGTGGCTTGGAAAGATCGCTTGGAGCAGGAAATGGTAACCCACTCCAGTATTCTTGCCTGGAAAACCCCATGAACAGAGGAGCCTGGAGGGCTACAGTCCACGGAGTCACAAGAGTCGAGTCCAAGTCTTGGACTTTACAGTTCAAGAGTCAGACACGACTGAGCAACAGCACAGTGATAAGTGCTTTTACTGAAAAGAAGGTAAATAAAATGAATAAAGGGTGACAGAATTCTGAGGGCTACATTTTAGAGGTTCCTGGAGCCCTAAAGCTCACAGGTTTAGAGAGCCCAGATTCAGATTCTCTGGACAACTTAATCTCAAAGCACAGCTTTTATTTTTTTTTTTAAATTTTGTAATACGTGGAAGATTATTACATATGAGAGTACATGTGCTGATCACTCCAAATTCAATACAAGGTCAGTGATTTGGAACCTGCCAATGTGAAATCTGTGCTGATGGAAGAAGAGCTTAGCTGAGACTTAGTTTATATTATCAATAAAGAGTTTGTAAAATATTGATAACAATATTAAGGGGAAACCGCTTAGCTAACTTCCTCTGTTAACTTCAAGCATTTCCTCACAGTCCACTGCGACCGAGGCCTTGAGACAGACAGGTAGGCCCACACCTGGTGGATGCTGAAACCGGAAGGAATCTTGGAGATGATCTAATAAGGACTTTAATTCCTCCAATGTCCAGAGGAGGAAAGTGATATTCAGAGGCTCAAGTAACTTAGTGAAATTTCCAGTTTAGACTAGTTAGAGCTGGGATCACAGTTCAGGTGCCCTAATTCTGAGTCCAGTCAGAAGCATTCATTTAAAAACAATTGATATGCTAATGAAAGATTGTCTCTTTATACTAAATCAAGGACCTAAAGTTCCCTCTAAAACAATATATGGCTTCTTTGTTCTGCCTCTACTCATTAACAATAATGAAACAGTATTTTGTTTCATGATTTTTTCATTTATTCAAGTTCTCTGTGAAACAAAACATTGCTTCTTAATTGTTTTATCAGTTAACAATAATGACTGATTTTTTTTTTCATTAACTTGGCATCATTAGGAACAGGAGTATCATTCAGTTGTAGCCCTCGACCTCGAAAAGCTAAACATCTAGAGGAGAAAATAAGACATGTTCACAAATAATTAGGATGTCAGCTAACTTGATGACTCTGTCTGATGCTACCAAGTGTCAGGAAATTCCAGAGGAGCAGTCTTGTCTGCTTGGGAGAAAGGAAATCACGAAAATATATTCTGACTTTGCAAAGCTTCAGAAAGAATTTCTGGAGTTCATGGAAAGCGTTCAAGTCTCCGGGCAACACAAAGCACATAAAACTACAAGGGGGAATCAGCAATTTCCTTAAAAGTACCCAAATAAACTGTCTTTATTTAACCAAGGGATACACTTCTTTGAATTGATTGCTGAAACTTTTAGAATGCTTAACCAATACTCTGGGCAAATATCTATAACTGCCTCCAAGATGACCTCAACTGTGAATGCACTTAGAATAAGATAAACATACTTAGAAAATTCAGTTCTTTCTAAATGTTAGGCGTCATATTTTAAACTGGCCACCATAACCATTTAAGAACCTTTTCAAATAACATTGTTAAATGTGCTTAATGAGACTCGATAGTTTGCAATGGAATAAATGTCTTTTTAGAAAACACCCTCAGGTTGGTTTGTGTATAATTTAGATATAGGAAAATTTGCACTTTTTAGGTATATAGCACCAAGGGTTTCCACAAATGGGATGCTTTTCTTGTGATTCCTACAGTTAGCAGTTAGCACAGTAAAGACCCCCAGAACTGAGTGGAGAGTAAACGAGCTAGGAATCAATAATAATATAAAGCAAACATCTCCACGTGTGCTGGGTGGTCAGGCAGTGGGGTATGCCCTTTATATGCATAATCTCAGCTCCTTCTCCCATTTCTATGTGAAATATTCTTTTACGAGTCTCTACAGATGAGAAAACCGAAGCTTGGAGAAGTTGAGGTTTTTGGCCAATTTTACCTATTCAGGAAGTGGCAGGCTACCAAGCAGGGAGAAATTCCTGCCTGTCACTGAGTCGTTTTGAGATTTGGGGAAATTCCTTTGGCCTTCTAGGGCTTTTCTCATTTGCATAAGGAGAAGGTCCTGCTAGTCTTCTGGTCCCCTGGATGTCATTGCTTCCTTATCACAGAGAGCCTCACCATTTTGCATCGCAAGCGGAAGTAAAACATCTGACCAGCAGTAGCCCCAGGGTTGACAGTCTCAGACAGCATCCTCAGAAGTTAAAGAAACGAGTAATAAAGCCACACACGCTTGGACGGAGCCCAGTCTGCACCCAAGCAAATCTTCTGGTTTCCTCATCATCAGCAGTTGGCACAGGTCGAGGACAGTGCCATCTAGCGGAGGTCAGGAGGTCAGAGAAACAAATGGTGAGGAAGTCCATTCGGCCTCAGCCCAGCAGAACAATGGGGCCCCTGTCCTCTGCCCTGGCTTCTCTGGTCTCGTCACATCTTCACAGACCACGATGAAAGGGATTGGAGTTGGCTGAGCTACCCTCATTCTTTCAGTTTTCAGTTCTGTGGTTGCCAAACCATCCTCCGGCACCTCACCCCAGTAGCTGCCTGCTCCCACGTCCCTCACTCAGCTATGGAAGTTCGTCATTGCGCAGTCGCCTCTGAGGGAAGGGGGAACAGGAGACTGGAGAGCTGGAGGTAATGTGTGCCTCTTCCCTCGGCTTCAGTGGTGAGTCAGGAGACCTACTTTGGAATCTGACTCTGCCACCCAATGGCTGTGCACTGGGGCACTCCAGTATCTATTATGTATTTTAATTGTTGTTTTAAAAAGGGGGGCTGAAGTCAGGAAGTAAACTGTAACAGCTTGTTTCTCTTTGGGGTGTTGATGCTGAAGGGTCTGGGGAACAGTATTGGTCCTTCTTGATCATTCTACACCCTGTGCTTCTCTGTGCCTCCTACTTCAGTGTAGCTTCTTGTTTCTGACCTTGCCGGGGGGCTTGAGGGATCTGAGTTCTCCCACCAGGGACTGAACCCAGGCGGAGAGTCCTAACCACTGGACCGCCAAGACTTTCCCTAGAGCAGACGTTATCCATGTAGAACAACACAGCCTCAAGCCATCTTGTTGTTGTTCAGTCACTAAGTGTTGTCCAGCTTGTGGCCACCCCATGGACTGCAGCATGCCAGGCTCCTCTCTCCTCCACTATCTCCCAGAGTTTGCTCCAACTCATGTCCATTGAGTCAGTGATGCCATCCAACCATCTCATCCTCTGTCACTCCCTTCTCATTTTGCCTCCAATCTTTCCCCGCATTAGAGACTTGTCCAATGAGTTAGTTTTTCACACATAAAAGCCTTGGCATACTTAGTTGCTCAGTCGTGTCTGACTCTTTGTGACCCCATGGACTGTAGCCTATTAGGCTCCTCTGTCCATGGAATCCTTCAGGCAAGAATACTGGAGTGAGTGGCCATATCCTCCTCCAGGGAATTTTGCTGACCCAGGAACTGAACCCTCCTCTCTTGCACTGCATGCGGATTCTTTATCAGCTGAGCTATTGGGGAAGCCTTGAGTGAGTCCCAAAGCATGGCTTCCTGGCACATTTTGCTTGATGGCATTCAGAGTAAAGGATGCTATTTGCACGGTGCATTGAGGATAAACAAAGCAGCTAGAGGGAATCCTCACTTCCCCAGGGGCTCCAATGTCCTAAAGACTCCTGCTACCCAGTCCCCTTGAAGCAACCTCCAGGGATAAGGGGGTCCTTAGTTCATCACGCCTGCAACATTTGTGTCCCAAGGTCCACTTCTTTTTTTATAGTTTTTTAAAAAATATTTATTTGTATGCACCAGGTCTTAGTTGCACCTTGTGGAATCTTGTTCCCTGACCAGGGATCAAACCTGGGCCTCCAGCATTGGGAACACAGTCTTAGCCACTGGACCACCAGGGAAGTCCCCCAGTGTCTACTTCATGAAGAGCTGTTGTGAACTTTCATACAAATGGACAAATGTGATGAATGATCATGTTGATGTGAGTGAATCCTTTTGCCTTCCTTCAATAGTTGCCACAGGGGACATTGCTGAGATTACATTATTTATAAAAATAGTACAAGGACATATCTGAACCAATGGTGAAAGTAGATTTGCTTTTGGTCACACAAAAGGGGGAGATTTGAGTTACACAGTTCCTGGTTTTGATTTGTTGATGCCGGAGCTTTGGACTGGAGTCTTTGGAAATTCCCTTGGCCTTTCCCTTGTGGTTGCAAGATGGCCACAGAGAGCTGGAAAATGACATTCACACCCTGTTCCAAGCCAGTCTACAGAGTCTCTTTCCCAGTGCTCCAGCTCCTCATCAAGAAGGACAAAACTTTCCAGAGGCCCTAAGCAGTTTCCCTTATATGTCATTAGCCAGAACTGGGACACATGGGCAACCTCTGCTGAGAGAAAGACTGAGAAAGCAAATATCCAACCTGTTTACTAGGATGCTAGTCAGGATGAAGAGGTTTTGAAAAGTCAGTCAGTAATGTCTGGCTTGTCATGCAGAGCATTTCTGGTCATAACTTAAAAGGAAAAGCCAGTCTTCATTTCCCAATATTATCCAAGCAAACTGACTGCCTATTATTAAAATATATAAACAGAATAAATTTTTTAATAACAGAGCATCTGTATTTCTACAACATCTGCCAATCCTGTCAATATTTGGCAGCTTGGTCCATAATGATTTGCTCAGATTTCTTAAAATTGGAATTCCCACTTTCCCTCCTGTATGTTCCAGGGTTCTTTCAAATGCCTTCATATCATAAGGTCATGAGGTCCCTGAAAAATTGCTTCTAGCCCCTGCTCCATCTTGCTGTTGTTTTTCCTAATTGCTTCACACAGAGACTTCTGGTACATTTAGAGCTCAACATCTTATTGGGAATCAGTCTTCAAGAAATGAGATATTAATGTTTTTA